>VZQC01001008.1:1465680-1716052 GCA_009823505.1 Rhizomys pruinosus | reverse complement strand
TGTCTAAAAAAAGACAAAAAAAAAAAAAAGGCCCTTGGTGGTCTATACTTTTTTTTTTTTTTCTTGTTTTTTCTGGTGGTGTATACCTTTAATCCAGAACTCAGGAAGCAGAGGCAGGCATGGTATCTGTGAGATGAGAAGCCACCCTGATCTACACAGTGAGTTCCAGGCCTGCTGGGGCTATAGCCTGTCTCTCAAAAAGAAAAAAAAAAAAATTGTATCAGTTCATGAGAGTTAACCTCTGTTAACGTTAAGTAACAGAGTGAAAATTGTTGGAACAACAGGGGAACTGGACTCCCTCATAAAACAAAAAAAAAAAAAAAAAAAAAAAGATGGTCTAGTCAGTTATGTGTTTGTCAGTGCAAGCATGAAGACCTGAATTTGGATCCCCAGCCATGTAAAAGCCAGTTTGTAATCCCTGGTGGGTATGTGGAGAGCTTTGCTGGCCAGACAGTCTAGCCAAATCAGTGAGGTCCAGGTTCAGTGAGAGACCATGCCTCAAAAAATAAGGTAGAAGAACAATTAAGAAAGACATTGACCTCTGGCCTGCATACACGTGCACGTACAGCTATTCTCGTGGGAAGAGGGCTTGACCCCAGCCCACCTCTTCCAGTCCTGTCTTTGGCTCTACTAGCTTCCTAACTGCTTCTCTCACTCTCCCGTGCCTTCCCGGACCGCTCCCCTCACTCAAGCCCAGAAACTCTGTGAGCCTTGTCTGGGCCCTTCAAAGACCACCTGGCTTCTTCCTACCGCTGGCTGCCTCGCTCCCTCCACTGAAGAAGAGCTAGGGAGCCAGCCAGGGTGGTGTGGGGAGGAGGGATGTGCAGGAGAAAACCCTGCTCCTACCTGTGCCCAGACTCTGGGAGCAGGCCTCTACTTCTCTCTCCTGTTCCTCTGGAGGAAGAGGGAAGCTGGACCCTAAACTCCTCCTTGGGCTGGACATTCAGGTAGTCTAACTTCTGCCTTGTCCCTTCCATACCTACCTCTCCACAGGGCATCCGAGTGTAATATCTGCACACCACTGATGCTGTCCCTTGGGTGTCATGCTCAGGAATGGTATTTCTGGTGCAAACAAACACCTGTGCTCTATTTTACTGACTTGGCTTCTGAAAGGAAAGGGGAACAGGGTGGGGAGGGGAACCCCACTGGTGTTGCTGCTGTTTTGTGAGAGCTGAGGTGGCTGTGCCTGGTAGAAGCTGGAGGCCCAACGAAGCACGTGGGGCTAAGTCGCCTCTCCTGAGCCGCTGCCTGGCCTGTGCCACCCCTCCTGGCTGGCCTGCCTGGGAGCTGTACTGATGTGTGGGATCCTCGACAGCTCTAACTGCAGCAAGAATGATGATAATAACAACATACCTATGTTGTTATGGCCATTGCTTTAGATCTAGGTGTCCTGAGGCTTAAGATGATAAACTCATTTAATCCTCACTGCATCCAGCACAGGGAGGGACTGGGCTAGCCTTGTTGGGAAGATGAAGTTGAGACAAAGCAGTACGGCCATGGGTCAGAAAGGCAAAGGACGTTTCTTCTCCCCAAGACACTGGGGAATGGATGTCTCAGAATCTGCTCTCAATTACCCTGGACTTTTAGTCTTCTGTTTTTCTAATATTTATTTATTTGTGTGTGGAGGGGCACAGATGTGGAAGTCCAAGGACAACTTGCAGGCATTGAAAACTTGCGGGTTTTCAAGGTTGACAGCAAGTGCCTTCATCTACTGAGTCATCTCACTGACTCCCAAAGGGGACTTTGATTCCCCTCCTCACCCTGGTATAACTGGGGCTCCCACCCACACCAGCTACCAGAAGCAGAGTCCTAAAGAGGACCGTGGAGCTCCATCTCAGGGGATTCCGTTCATCTGTAGGTTGCTGGGCAGGTGAGGCAGGGTTGGGACAGAAGAGCTGGCTGCAGTCGGGTGCCGGGGGAGCTTGGGGGAAGTGTTTCACCAGGGCTGTCCAACAGGAGTGTGCAAGGCAGGCTGGAATTGCGTAGAGACAGGAACACCGGGCTGCAACAGGAAATGCAGGCTAGGAGTTTTCTCAGGGAGGCAACATCTTCCAGTGACCCTGAACCCCCAGAGGTTCCTGCCTCCCATCCTTGTGTGTGTGACTTCCTTTTTCTGAACTACATATCACTCACTATCTCCTTCAGAGGACTGTTTTATCTGCCTTTTTTTCTGAGCCAAACTTCAGGGCCTCCTCCTCTTCTAGGAAGCCTTCCTTACTCTCAACCTGGGGGGGAAGGGGCAGGAAATCTGATGTTTCTCCTGACTTCCTGGGTCCCTATGCAGTACCAAGCCTAGGCTAGGCTCAGCTGGCACTCTGTCTGGGACACCTGGAGAAGGGGCCAGCTTTGGATATCTGGCCTGTGTGAACCATACACATAGAGCTTTTGCCTGGGTCCCTGGAAGACTTGCACCCCTCCCTTCACAAAGCCAGGTGACCCCAATCCTGCCTAGCCAGGCCTATGGCTGGTGCTGAAGAGGTGGCAATTGAGTACCGCATGGTGCTGCCCCACTGCCTCTGCCCACCCTCATTGCTACCCTGCCCTTGGCTAGGTTCCAGCAGGGGGAAGGGTCTGGCCAGTCCTGTTCAGAAAGGTCTGCTATTGCCCCAGCTAAGTGGAGGGGTCTGGAGGCCACACTAATTGATTAATTAAACCCTTTCGGTTAATTAGCTGTGTCCCTCCAGGGAAGGAAGTCTAGAGCACAGCCAATGCCTGGCTGGGGCTGGGGGAGGGGACCATTAACTGGGGTCAGGCCCAGCCTAAAGCTTGAAGCCTGATGCCTCATACTGATTTGGGGTGGGGGTTGGAGGTGGAAAGCAGGGCTGATGAGGGAGGGGTTCAGAGGAATTCTGGGCTCTGGCCAAGCTGGGCTCCCTGGGATGGGGTAAAGAGGCCTCTAGCTTTGGACTGGAGCATGAGCTACAGAGGCCAGGGGTGGCTGGGAAAGCAAAGCAAGAGAGGACTAGGGCAGGCTGCGTCTGTCAGAGTGAAGCCATGGTTAGTGTCCTGAGCACAGGCACAGGATCCGACAACCCTGCCCCACGCTGCTCCTGCTACGCCTCGAATGCCAGCACCAGAGCATGCAGGCTGAGTTGGAGGACCGGTGGCAGGCTTGAAGCTGGGGCAACGCCTGATCAGGTGTGGGTTTTGAAAAAGAGCTCACGGAACAGGCTTGGAGGGACAGAAATGGGGTGGGAGCTAGGACAGAGGGGCTTCAGGTACCCAGGAAGTGTAAATCTTCGTCCGCCAGGAGTGGGGTATCAGCAGACCTGATCCCACCGTATGCCTAGGGCCACCAGGACTGGGGTATCAGCAGACCTGCTCCCACCGTGTGCCCAGGGCCACCAGGACTGGGGTATCAGCAGACCTGCTCCCACCGTGTGCCCAGGACCACCAGGACTGGGGTATCAGCAGACCTGCTCCCACCGTGTGCCCAGGGCCACCAGGACTGGGGTATCAGCAGACCTGCTCCCACCGTATGCCCAGGGCCACCAGGACTGGGGTATCAGCAGACCTGCTCCCACCGTATGCCTAGGGCCACCAGGACTGGGGTATCAGCAGACCTGCTCCCACCATGTGCCTAGGACCACCAGGACTGGGGTATCAGCAGACATGCTCCCACCATATGCCCAGGACCACCAGGACTGAGGTATCAGCAGATCTGCTCCCACCATATGCCTAGGACCACCAGGACTGGGGTATCAGCAGATCTGCTCCCACTGTATTGCCTAGGGTCACCAGGACTGGGGTATCAGCAGATCTGCTCCCACTGTATGCCTAGGGCCACCAGGACTGGGGTATCAGCAGATCTGCTCCCACTGTATGCCTAGGACCACACCTGCTCCCACCATGTGCCCAGGACCACCAGGACTGGGGTATCAGCAGACCTGCTCCCACTGTGTGCCTAGGACCACCAGGACTGGGGTATCAGCAGACCTGCTCCCACCGTATGCCCAGGACCACCAGGACTGAGGTATCAGCAGACCTGCTCCCACCATGTGCCCAGGACCACCAGGACTGGGGTATCAGCAGATCTGCTCCCACCGTATGCCCAGGACCACCAGGACTGGGGTATCAGCATATCTGTTCCCACCGTATGCCTAGGGCCACCCACGTCTTTCCTCAGGTTTTCTCTTTCTTCATGGGCCAGGTGCCAGGGAGCGGTGGGTGGGAAGGAAATGCCCCTGAGGCCACAGTGTTGGGACAAGACATGTTTCTTTGCCCCAAGACAAAGAACCTTCTTTACCCCCAAGCTTCGGGTGGCGCTCACAGGCACCCAGGTTCATCTTCGTGTGAAGAACAGTGCCCAGCTCCCAACACTGGGGGAGTATCCCATTCAGAGTCAGCACTCTCCTGATTCCAGGGAGGTTAAGGGAGACCTGTGCCCAGCCTGGTCTGAGAGGAACAGGGACTGGCCACAGGTCAGAGGCAGAGAGCCCAGGACACCCAAGCAGCCACAAGGCAGCAGGCAAGGGCTACAGTCTTGGCACAAAGCCTGCCCTGGGCCGGTCCTCCAGTTCCCTGAGTGGCTGCCCAAGTGGGAACAATAATCCTTTCACGTCATGCCTCCTCCAGTCACAGCAACTTTGGCGTCACAGGACAAAGGGGCCATTTTATCACTGTTCGGCTGGATCAACAGCCCAGCCACCGGAGCCCTGCTACCCCCATCCAGCCAGGCCTGGATCTTCTCTCTGGTCCAGCTACATGGGTCCCAGTGACCCTCCTGGGTCCCTTGTCTTCTTTCTGACTCACTTTCAATCTTCCTAGAGAAGGCTAACCCTGTTCCTGAGCCTCAGTCTCCCCATACGGGAAGAGGGTAGGAGAAATGGGCTGCAGGCTTCATCCAAGTTGGTCACACTGAAACGTGACACTTCTCACCTGTACCTTCTGCTCTTAGATGGCCCTGCCTCCCAGGAGGAAGCCCCAAGGTGGAGCCCTTGGGAAGAAGTAAAGCAGACCAGGCCTCTTGCTCTGGGTCCTTGTCAGACCCCTGCTTAACTTTCTACTACCAGTGACCTTCCATAATGTGAGCTAGTCCAGGGATAGATTTACTTGCCTTTGGGCTAGCCTTAGCCCACCATGGATAGCTGGCTGTCCTGAAGCCTAGAAGCCTGGAGTTGGCTAAGGAGAAGGAGTAGGCCTCGTCTTGTTTTCAGTGAAGAGATCCCTTGGT
Source organism: Rhizomys pruinosus (assembly GCA_009823505.1). Taxonomy (NCBI): domain Eukaryota; kingdom Metazoa; phylum Chordata; class Mammalia; order Rodentia; family Spalacidae; genus Rhizomys; species Rhizomys pruinosus. Next base: position 1,710,879 of record VZQC01001008.1, on the reverse strand, counting down.
GTCTAGGCACTAAGAAAGAAACTGCGCCCTTCACCTCCTGGAGTCAGAACTGGAATCCAGCCATCTGGTGCCCAAGTAACCCCCAAGAAGCAGGGCAGTGGGACAGGGTAGTGGCTCCACATATCTTTGGACCTGAGGAAAACCATGGTATTGATAGGTTACGACCCAGAGGTGAGCAGAAGGTCAAGGAAAGGTGTCTGAGAATCACCGTTGTGCACGTTTGCATAGTGTGAGCCATTTAAACAGCCTGTCCTGATTCTGGGCCAAGTCTGCCCTTCTATGCAATGAGGTCACAGACTCTGCCCTGATGGACCCTTTCAAACCTAGGGCCTTGAAAGTAGATCACACCGGAATAGAGAGTTCTCAGTGTTTGGGAGGGAAGAACTAGGTTGCATGTAGGTTCCACAGTTATCCCTACTTCACGGGTGAAACCCTTGATGGTCTGAGGTAAAACGACCATCTAAAACACAATCTAGCCTCTCTGGCAGGTAAGGGCAGAGTCAAGGCTCAGCAACTTGGTCATCAAATAACCGGAGTGCCCCTGGGTGCTGGGCAGCAGGCTGTCTATGGAAGGCAGACACGGCATGTATGAGTGTTGGAGACCCCCAGGGTTGAGCTAGCTCTGTGGTCCCTGCCACCGGAGCCTCTAAAGACCTAGAGACCCTGCACACACATTACCCATTTGCCCTGCCTCACTTCCTCAGACTAAGACTAAAGAATCACCCCTCCAGGGGAGTGGAGCCCTGGCACAGTCAACAGGAAATGCCCGGCCCAGCTCTGCCCAGAGCCACGTGCCCTGGCACCCTCATCTGGGCTCTTGCCCAGGCCTCCTAGGAGGATAGAGATAGAGGTGCTACCCTGGCTGAAGGGTGCTAAGCTCAGCATGGGCCAGCATCAGACAGCCTAGTGCAGAAGTAAGGGCCCTGTCATGCAAGCCTGGCCAAGGATTCCTCTGCCCCACATGCCACCCTTGCTGACAGCCTAGCTTTAGAGTTTTTAGTGTCTAAGGAGTCTGGGCCCTGGGAGGAAATTGGGTGCCCAGCTCCCAGCAAAAGGACAATTTCTAGGCTTTTGAGCTGTTTCAACGTTCTCCAATTCTCAGGTATCCCTGAATAGTGTCTATCGAAGAAGCCGAGAGAAAGACTGCTTGGAGATAGGGGACCCTGGCCTAATGACACTGGGGAACATGTCCCTCTAGGATGTCTGGTTGATTCTCTGTGACTGCCGTCAGGGTGAGGTAGTCAGAAAGCTGGGACTTTGGGCAACTTATAGATCAAGGGCAGGATCACAGCTCTCATACAGCCCCACCCTTAGCTTTTGCCCTAGGCCTGGGCTCCAGGGTTACTCAGGACTTACCCAAGCAGGGCTTGTCCTAAGCAGAAGCCTGAAGGAGAGGTACAACAAGCCACAGAAGTGCTCAGCAGGGCCAGGAGGCCAAAGCTCTAGATTCCAGGCTGTGCCCTGGCCTGGCCCCAGTCCCCCCTAAGGCTGCGCATTGGCTGGGCTGCTGGTGAGGATGACTCTAGTTCCAACTGTGAGTTCTTGCATAATACCTGCTAGGCCAGCAGTGTCTGCTAGCCAGCAGGCCTAGTCAGCATGTGTCCAGGGAATTCCCATGAGGGGATTCCATCCTGTTCTTTGCCTTTTTCCTCCCTTTGAGTATCACTCTAAGAACACAAAAGTTCAGTAATGTCAGGGCCAGCCAGTGTTGTAGCTGAGTCAGGTGACAAATTCTTCTTAGAAGGAGAGATGGCATGGAAAGACCCCTTAGACCTGTGACAGAATTCATAGCAGTTTAGGCTGTTACTTGAAAATTTTTTCTCCACTCAAACAATAAAATCCTAAGTGTGGTAACAGTGCAGCCATAGACCTGGGACAGGCAGAAAGCCCTTCAGAGGTGGACCCAGCAACTTGTACCCATGAAACTCCTGAGTATCTCTGCATACACACCTCCTGCTGCCTGGGGCCAGTGAGTGTCTCCAGACTATGACCCAGGGCCAGCCCTTCCCTCTCTGGGCCATAACCCCTACATAGTGCTTTCTGCCCTCCTCAAAGGCTGTGGGCAGGACAGAGATCTTGGACGAGCAAAAGCTCTCGAAATAACAGGCTGGGTGAAGTCATATGTGGCAGAATCCCAGCTGTGGGTCACAGCTAAACCTGGCTTTGTAGTCAGACTGGTCCATAGCCCACCTTCAGAAGCAATCCTTTGTGTAGCCCTTGGGTAGGTCGTTTCACTTCTCTGAGTCTTATTTGAGTGAGAATCCCATCAGATGTAGGGTATCCTCTAAGATCTAGTGGAGATAAGGACAGTCCCCCCAGGACAGTAGTAGTGCACACAGAGGGCACTCAGAGTACAGGCTTCTGAGCTCCGCTGTGGTGGGCTTTCAACCTGTCCCAGGTCATAGCACTAAAGGCAGACAGCATTGGATTGTAGTGAAATAGCTCCTGGGTACCCCCAGAACCTATTGATGGTGACCCAAGCTACAAAGGCCTTTCCTGCTGAGGTAAGAGCCCAGGGTTAGGAGTTGGGGCTATGCACACAGTCCTGCCATGGCATGCACCCAGCTGGAAGGTACAGGTGTTAGACACTCTGCCTTATGCTGAGAAGCACACCCTGGTGACCCTACAGTGTCAGAAGGAGCATGTTGATGGGTCACGGTGCCTGGGGGCAAAGCAAGGGGGGAACGTCCACCTATGAAGAAAGGTGGTATCAGCCAGCCTACCCCTGACGGTGATTTTTGAGCTTGATGGTGACTTGGGGGGGGGGGATTCCAGGACCTAGACTAGTGGCCAGTGGGCTCTGACAAACTCCTCTCCCAGAATTCTCTCTCCTGGACATCTGGGGGCAGCAGTGACCACTGCATCAAGTTGAAGACTTCACAAAAGCTCTGGCTGGGCGTGGTGCTGCACGCCTTTAATCCTAGTACTTGGGAGGCAGAGGTAGGCGGAGCTCTGTGAGTTCAAGGTCAGCCTGGTCTACAAAGTGAGTTCCAGGCCAGCTGAGACTAAAGGGAGACACTGTCTCAAAAAAGTCCAAAAAAATAAAAATAAAAAACCCCCAACGTCCCCCACCAGGTTCCCATTTACTGTAAGTGTGGACACTGAGGCCAGTGTTCATGGGTGAGATGGGAGACCCATGCCCCATCTCTTGACTAGACTGGAGGGATGGAATACAGATATATTGTCCTAGGTCTCAGCTCTACCAGAGAGGCATAAGAACTGTGTTGGATAGCTTTGTGTCAACTTGACACACTTGGGTTGAGGGAGCCTCAATTGGAGAATTGCTTCCATTGAACTGGCTTGTAGCCAGGTCTGTGGAGGATTTTCTTGATTATTGAGTGGTTCGGGAGGGTCCAGCCCACTATGGGTGGTGCCACCCAGGCAGGTTGTTATATACAATATAAGAAGGCAGGCAGAGCATGGGCCAAGGGAACAAGCCAGTAAGCAGCACTCCTCCATGGTCTGTGCTTCAGCTCCTGCCTCCAGGTTCCTGCCCTGAGTTCCTATGCTGGGCTCCCTCAGTGATGAACTGCGACCCAGGAGATGTGAGCTGAATAAACCCTTTCCTCTCCAAGTTGAAGAGAAACTAGGACAGGAACTAAGCACAGGTCCCCTATCTCTCTGTCTCTCTCTGTCTCTCTCTGTCTCTCTCTGTCTCTCTCTGTCTCTCTCTCTCTCTCTCTCTCTCTCTCTCTCTCTCTCCCCCAGCAGCTGCTTGGGCTAGTATCACCTCTTCAGGGAAAGACCAAGGCTGTGTCTTGGCTGTGTTTGCCTTCCTGCCCCTCCGTCTTCAAGGCAGGGTTGGCTCACTCATTCTCCAGTCCCCAAAGAGGGAAGCACTGACGTGGCAGGAGCCCAGGAAAGAGACCACGAGGCCATGGAGCCTTAGGGTCATGGCAAGTGGAACCTTCTTTCTATCCTGGTGGTGGTCTCATCCCAGGCCCCAGTATGGAGGCTTTAGCCCTCACCAACTACCTCATAACCTCTTAGGTCCCTGGAGTGTATGAGTAGTATTTATGTATGTATGTATGTGTGTATGTATGTATGTATATATGCACACTAGTGTGTGTAATACCTGTGGAGGTCAGAAGGAGGTGTTGGATCCTCTGGAACTGTAGTTTACAGATAGCTATTGCCATGTGGGTGCTGGGAACTGAACCTGTGTCTTCTGTAAGAGCAGTCACTGCTCTTAACCACTGACCCATCTCTCTAGCCTCAAGATTTTTAAAGATATTTGTTTATTTTTATTTTATGTATGATTGTTTACCTGCATGTATGTATGTGTACCCCATATGTGCAGGTACCTGAAGAGGCCACAGAGGGTATCAGATCCGGAACTAGAATACAGGCAGTTGTAAGCTGCCCAGTGTGGGTGCTGGGAACTGAACCTGTGTCTTCTGTAAGAGCAGTCACTGCTCTTAACCACTGACCCATCTCTCTAGCCTCAAGATTTTTAAAGATATTTGTTTATTTTTATTTTATGTATGATTGTTTACCTGCATGTATGTATGTGTACCCCATATGTGCAGGTTCCCGTGCAGTCCAGAAGAGGTTGTCAGATCCCTAGAACTGGAGCTACAGTCCCTTGTCAGATGCCACGTGGGTGCTAGGAACCAAACTTGAGTCCTCTAGAAGAGGAAACACTTAACTGCTGAGCCATCTCTCTAACCCCTACTCTCCCTAACAGGTAACAAAACCAAGGCAAACAAGGAGGTTGAGGACAGACCCAAGGAGCTCACTGAACTGTAATCCTGCAAGGAGTAGAGGAAGTCCTGGGAGGGATGGGGCAGGGAGGGTATGTAATGTAGGTCCTTCCATGTCCCTCACACCCTGCCCTGAGTCTTTGCAGCATTACCCTTCATAGCAGGTGAAGAGGCAGAGGGAGATGTCTGTTCTTGTCTTTCCCAGCCATGTACACCCAGGCCCCGGTGTCACGCCCCAGCCTCTGCTGCAGCCTCTGGATGTGTCTGGAATTCCAATGCTGAGCCACAGAGATGTCTGCCCAGGGCCAGAAGTCCCTCTTTTGGTACTGCACATACTACTGAAGCATCTGCTTCATGTCAGGGACCCGCTGCCCGACACATACTGAGAGAAATGAGGAATAAGTGAAGCACAGCCACCTGCTCTTGCCTCATGTCTCTCCTTCCTCAGACTTCCGGGAGGAGTATGGGAGGGGGAGCAGCAGGGGTTCCTGCAGACCCCCGACCCCACTTCTGCAAGCTGGTGCTTGCCCAGGCACCTACTGGAGTCCAGAGCCCCTCCAGAGAGCCGGAAGGCAGAGCCAGGCAGCCAGGTTTCCCTCCCCATAGCTTGTGATTTAGTACAGGGAACCATGCAAAATGGGCTGTGGTTCCCTGAGGACCACAGATGTGAGGGCTAAATGGGTCACTGCAGTGGAGCCGAGTATGTACGGCAGGTACATGACAGCCAGATTGAAACCCCAGCTCTGCCATCCGCAGCTGTGTGATTTGGGGCACTTAACCCTGCAAAACCCCTGATTCCTGTTAGACAAAATGGGGAGTGACTGAGCAGAACTTGAGAAGTTTGGAGGAGACAGGCCAGGACCTGGTATGACCTTGAGAGTGCTACCCACTCACCCATATCACCACCTGCTCCTTAGTGTACCCCTACTCTGTTCAGACTCTGTAGGAAGCTTTTTGTGTGCACAAAAATCCCATGACACACCTATTCTCATCAAGCATGTGGCATGTCCCATGGGTCACAGATAAAGAGACAGGCTGAGAGGGCTGGGTCACTTTGTTGTCAGGACAGAGAGAGGGGAGAGGGAATGTTGTCTTGAACGAGAGCAGGTGTGGGGGGAGCACAAGTGAGATTTGGATGGGAGGCACAAGGCCTGGGTATGGGGACAGGAAGGTGGCAGTCCAAGCGTAGGCAGGTGCTAAACCAGCTTGTTGGGAGTCCAATTGTGGGTTTGGGCCCAGTCAACCTTCCAAACCACTGTCAAGGGAGGTGGCTCCTGGGACTCTCGTCTTAGCATGTGGCTGAGCCTGCAGCTCTGCTCTCATGTGCCCTGGTCCTCGTCCTCACTGGCTACTGGTGCCACTTAGCCATGCCAGCATAAAACAGGTGTGCTCTGGCCCCAGAGGTGATAGGCAGATTCCAGATCACCAGATGCCTCTCCAGACCCAGATGTCCCTGAGATGTAAGTGCAGCCTCTGCCTTGAATCACCCTCCCACCCCCAGCCTCGTTTACCCAGTAAAAGGATTCGCCACTGCTCCCCAGCCTGCTGCCCATGAGCTGGCCAGGCTCCCAGAGAAGTCACAGCATGAATGGGTTCCTTGATGTTGGAGCTCAGAGCACGGGAATGGAGCTTAGCCCCCACTGAGCAGTCGGGGGGGGGTGTCACGGAGAACTTGCAGTTGAGTGTCTGGAAGGGGGAGCTAGCTGCCTTTGCAGAAGAGAAGAGAGAGCAACCTAGCCATGGCAGAGCTTTGGGACTTGCAGTGCGGCGCTGAGCCTGGCAGGATGGGACTAACAAAGATTGGGTACGTGAGGCCTCCTCTGGCCGGCACAGGGCTCCCGTGGCCCCCACCCTGGCTACGTTCCTGGCAGCCTTTAATGTACTCGGGCTACAGATTACTGAGAAGCCCTGGCACCAACAGTCTCCAGCTGAGTGACCTCAGGCCAGGCTTGGGGAAGGTGGCTGAAGAGGCTGCATTGAAGAAAAGGGCCGGGTTGTGACAAGCCTGCGGGTATCTGTGATCTCCTTGATCCAGATAGACATCTCCAAGACCTGTACCTTCCTACTCTGCCATCCTCGTCCCATTTGGCAGATGGAGAAGCTGAACCAGCCCAGTGCTGCAACTCGCCCAAGGCCACAGAGTGTTCACGCCAGAAACTTGCCTTACCTTGAACGACTGGGTCACAGAGAACAGTCAGGAAGGTGTTGGGCTAGAGATACAGAAGGCCATGGCTGTGAGATTATTGCCCTACCCTTGCTCCTTTCACTCCTGAAGTCTCAAGACCTCCTCTCCATCTTCTGGTGTCATCCCCAACCTGAGCAGCCCTTATTTTCCCCCCTGGAAAGGGCCTAGGGCTGCTACTGGGGAAGATACTTGGACATGTGACTCCTTTGTTCCTCCCTGTTCAAACTCAGCCCAAGTCAAGCTAGAAGCCCTGCTGGAATGGGATTGAGGCTGGCATTGGTCAGCCTGACCCAAGACAGATACCCAGAGCAGGGGGGATCACCACGTATGACTGGGGCGACAGACATGTCAGAGGTAAAGGGGGTGGGAGCAGGCAGGGGAAGGTGGCAGGCAGGGAGGGAGAAGGAACTACTGAGGAGGGGCAAAGCAAGGCCCCCAGACTGCAGGAAGCACTCCTGGGACCTCAGCTCTGCCCATCTCCCTTCATCCACAGCAGGTGGGCAGGGCAATGGCAGGGAGAGAAAGGGGAGGGAGGACAAAGGATATAAGAAAGAGGGGGGAGCGAGAGAGAGAGAGAGAGAGAGAGAGAGAGAGAGAGAGAGAGGCTCTGAGGGGCCCCTGGTAAGGATCTGTGTGCAAGAACAATGTAGAGGCCACTAAGGACTGGTTCTCAGGCTCTCTGTGGGTGCTCCCATGTGTACAGTTAGTGCCCCTCTCCCCTCAAAGGGGACACATGTGCTACACAGACTTGATTCACATCGACCGCACCCACCTTTCCTCCAGGTATGGCTTGGTTTCTTTACCAGTTTCTGCACCTGCCTCATTGGGGTCCCATATCAGGGGTCCTGCTGGCACAGAACCCCTCACCTCTGCCCATCTGCTCCCTGGAGAGTGTTGGTCCCTCTGAGTGTGCACTGGGCATGAGGATTATTGCTGCTCTGTCAAGCTAGGCAGGATTTAGCTCCTCTGGGCCTCAGCTTGTCATCTGTAAATAGGGATTAATAATTGTGCAAATCTCTCAGGGTCATGAGAATTAATTAAACAAGAGATTGCCGGAAAGTAGAGCTGAGCCAACATTTGGGGCAGAGCCAAAGTGGAATGGTGGCTGGTCCCCTGGTTTCTTTCTTTTTTTTTTTTTTTTTTTTCAGATATTTATTTATTTATTTATTTTTTTGAGACAGGATCTCCCGTAGCCCCAGCTGACCTGGAACTCACTCTATAGACCAGCCTGGCTTGAACTCACATATTGCCTGCCTCTGCTTCCTAAGTGCTAGGATTAAAGGCACGTGCCACCATGCCCCGCAAATTTGGTTTTTTTGGGGGTGTCCCCTGGTTTCTTTGATTGTCCTATGGCCTGATATGTCCCCTGAGGAGTTGGTCCTGCTCTGTCTGGGACCCTGCAATCAGCACCGCTTTTGCTACCCATACACACACAGGGCTACTTCCTACCCATACACACACAGGGCTATTTCCTACCCATACACACACAGGGCTACTTCCTACCCATACATACATAAGGCTACTTCCTACCCATACACACACAGGGCTACTTCCTCCTGGTGAGACTTTTCTGAGAAGGGACTTGCCGTGGCTTCTGGTTCAGGGAACAGCCCAGGGCTGGAGTCCTGAGGACTGGAGGCTTGTGTCTCCTCATGTTAGGTCACGTAGCTACTGTCATGTAGCAAAAACCCTTTCCACACCTTCCAGTTCCAATGAGCCCAGGTTGGAATGGAGGTGGAGGCTCCCGGCCAGATTCAAGGAAGGGCCACTCTGAGTGTGGGAGGCTCTAGGGGCTAGGGCGATCACACTGAGTATGGGAGGCTCTAGGGGCTAGGGTGATCACACTGAGTGTGGGAGGCTCTAGGGGCTAGGGTGATCACACTGAGTGTGGGAGGCTCTAGGGGCTAGGGTGATCACACTGAGTGTGGGAGGCTCTAGGGGCTAGGGTGATCACACTGAGTGTGGGAGGCTCTAGGGGCTAGGGCGATCACACTGAGTGTGGGAGGCTCTAGGGGCTAGGGCGATCACACTGAGTGTGGGAGGCTCTAGGGGCTAGGGTGATCACAGTGAGGTTCTTTCTGCATAACTCTTGTGACCACAGGCTCCCTCCTTAGGCCCAAGGCCCTTGTGCTCCCAATCTAGACCATCATGCCTTTCTAGGCTGAAGAGGACCTGGAACCTCCTGGAATCTCCTAAGTCATGGGCTCTGGACCCCGTAAGACCATTTGGGACTTCTACAGCCAGTCAGATGAACTTCAAGGGAAATATTTCCCAAAATACTGGCCCAAGCTGGTTCTGGGTTGAGACTACTGCCAGTGCAGAGAAGAAAGCCAGACTTCCTCCCCATATGTGCCCTGCATCCTGAGGCCTGGACTTCTCCAATACCTGAACATACCAGCCATTAGGGATGCCAGTTGTTAGGGATGCCAGCCATTAGGGATGCCAGCTGTTAGGGATGCCAGCCATTAGGGACGCCAGCCATTAGGGATGCCAGCAGGGAGGACTCCAAAAGTGCTCGCCATGGGGGCGTACACCTGGCTCCAGCTAAGAAAAGGGTTCCATCGCTCCTTCTTTGGCTTCCTCTTCCCCATCTCTGCAATCTAAGGCCCAGACTCAACCTCTTGGCAGAGGGGGACAAAGGGGCTCTGTCATTTTTGATGGGACATTCATGAAGATTCAGCATGAGATGGACAAACATGTCCCCAGCAAGGAGCTGGCAAACCAGTGTGTGAGGCCCTGATAGGGGCTGAGCAGTTCCAGGGGCTCTCCCAATAAAAAGGTGTGTTTACTCATTATTGCGTTATTAATTTGTTCATAAGTTTCATTTAATTTCTCTCTTTAAAATTTTAAAATTTATTTTTGTTGGGCTGGTGAGATGGCTCAGCAGATAAGAGCGCCTACTGCTCTTGCAGAGGACCCGGGATCGATTCCCAGCACCCACATGGCAACTAAGAACTGTCTTTAACTCCAGTTCCAGGGGAATCCGACGCCCTCTTCTGACCTCCGCAGCTTTGCACAACACAGGTGCACCAACCTACATGCAGACAGTATATTCAAATACATAAAAAATAAATAGCCGGGCGTGGTGGTGCACGCCTTTAATCCTAGCACTTGGGAGGCAGAGACAGGAGGATCTTTGTGAGTTCAAGGCCAGCCTGGTCTACAGAGTGAGTTCCAGGACAGCTGGGGCTACAGGGAGACCCTGTCTCAAAAAGACCAAAAAAAAAAAAAATAATATATATAATAAAAAATAAAAATAAAATGAGAACTGTTATAACCATGCCGGTGCACACGCCTTTCATCCTAGCCCTTGGGAGGGCAGAGGTAGGCGGATCTTAGCGTTGTGAGTCAGGCCAGCCGTCTACCAGAGTGAGTTCCAGACAGCTGGGGCTATAGGGAGACTCCTGTCTCAAAAAAATACCAAAAGTAGGCTGGAGCGAGGCCTTAGCGGGTTAGAGCGCCGACCGCTTTTACAGAGGACCCGGGGTTTTCAATCCCAGCACCCACATGGCTGCTGAGAACCGTCCGAAGCTCCAATTCCAGGAGAAACTGAACTCCAGTCCGCAGGGGAATCCGAGCACCCTCTTCTGAACTCCGCGGGTTTGCACCCACACGACACGGTGCACCAACTACATGCAGACAGTACATTCATACACGATACAGAAAAAAAAAAAAAAAAAAAACCAAAAATAATAATAATAATAAATGAAATAAAATGATAAAAAATAGTACTATTTTTTGTTTCATGTTTGACGTATTTTAACATTGACACTGTTTCGCCCATGTGTGTAGTGTGACTTGTTACAGAACAATGCCAGAAGAGGAACATCAGACTCCTGGCGAGCTAGAGTTACATGTATGGTTAGCTGCCCATGTGAGTAGGAGGAAACTTGACTGGGTCCTCTGCAAGAGCGCCAGTGTCTCTAACTGCTGAGCCATCTCTCCAGCTCTCTCGTTCTCCACACCTACCCTCCTCCTCCCCTCCCCATCACCTTCCTCTCACCTCCACCCTTTCTTGTCTTTTCTTTCACAAGGTCCTTCATAGCCCAGGCTGGCATGCAACTCTCAACCTTCAGTCTCCCGAGTTGCTGGGATTAAACTGTGTTGACCAACCATGTTGAGCGTTCACAGGCGTGGGCGGAAACCTTCCACCGCATGATACCATCTGCAACAAAGCCTTACTATCCAGAGTAATACAAAACATACTACAACCACAGCCGAGCACGAGCCGGGTCGTGGTAGTGCCCACCTTTATCCTCCACCTTTGGGAGGTCAGACTCCGGCGGCTCTTTGGAGTTCCCGGGCCACCTGGTCTCACAGAGTGAGTGTTCCAGGCCAGCGTGGGGCTACAGGGGCGACCGGTCTCAAAACGACCAGAAAAAAAAAAAAACAAGAAAGAAAACACAATGAGAACAAATTAATCACTCAAAAGGTGGAGCAAAGTGTACTAAATAAGACTTACAGGAGAGGAATTAGAGATGGCTGAGAAACATCTTAAAAAAAACTGATCAATGTCCCACTATATCAATTAAAGGGAAATGCAATTTAAGACCGAACATTTAAGATATACTATCATATGGGCTGGAGAGATGGCTAGCGGTTTTTAAAAACTTTTTCGCACTCTTACAGAGGACCTGGGTTCGATCGCCAGCCCGCACGATGGCGGCTGATAAACGTCTGACTCCAATTCCCAGACTTCCAAGTTCCAGTGGATCCTGAGACCCCTTCTGACCTCCGACGCGTTGCACAGCACGGGTGTACAGACCTATGCATTACACAGTACATTCGTACACATACAATAAATAAAATAAAATTAATAAAAAAAATTTAAAAAAAAGATATTCAATCTCACTGATGAGCTTTCAAAAGTAGTTAGTTGAGGCCCTACTACGAAAGCCAAGGGAAGGGGAATGGCAGAACCACCCAGGTCATTTAGTCAATTGTAAGGTTGAAAGGCTTTTTTTTTTTTTTTTTGAGACAGGTTTCTTCCACTTTAAGTCCGCAGCCGGCCTGGAGCTCACCTGAGACCAGGGTTGCTGTGAAACTCACAGATGATTAAGTCTCCTCGCCTCCCAAGTGCTAGGATTGAAGGCGTGTGCAACCATGCACAGCACCATGGTTGATAGCTTTTATGTGGGCAGAAGGGCCCCAGATCTGTTCTTTGCCTAGTAGGTTTATTCCAGCTTCTGCTGATGCCCAAAACTACAATGACAGTGCTGGCCAGGGGTCCACTCAGGCTTACAGCACAGCTTCCGAGTAACCCAGGTGACGTAGCTTTAGTGACCTCACTTCTCTAGGTCCTGCCTCCATCTGGTCCACAAGATGGTGGGAACTGCACAGAGGCACATGCAAGCACTCAAGGTAAGTAAGTGCCCAGCAAGGTGAGCCTTGAGTTTTCCTTCTTTCCACCTGTCCCACCAGTAGGGCCAAGGGCAGGACAGGGTCCTGTGTTTGCTTCCTCCACTGACAGAAAGCTAAAGTCTGGCCCTAGACCCGTTTTCCATCCAGTCAGTGAGATGGAACATAAAATTCCTGCCCTGCGTAGAATACCAAAAGGAACTGTACTCCAAATGCCCTGGGGCTAGAGCAACCTGTTCACAAAGGGCCCGATGCCTGCAGTCAACACACATGAGGGTAAGTGTGGGGGGGGGGGGGAATCAAAGTGACCCCAGTGTGGGGAATCGATTCCTCCCGAGCCCTGGAGAGACCCTGGATTATCTCCTCCAGACAGCTCCTTCCTCCTGCTCTGCCCTCTGGCTACCGTTTATCTCCCTAACAAATGGCCTAGTTTCCAAGCACAGGAAGAGCTGTGTCTTTCAGATCCCTCAGTGCCAGGGCTGGGCACAGCCTGGTGAGGACCTGGGCCTAGGCACATCAGCACTATGGCTGAAAGTCATAGGCCTTTGATGAAAAGGTTTTCCAGGTGGAAATGAGGTTCTGGTGCTAGGGAGGCTGGTTGTCCATGCACCGGCTTGTGGACCCCAGTCTGAAAGGAGAGACAAGGTCTGGTCCTGGGGACTTTGACAGAAGGTAAAGCCTAGTTTTCACAGAACACTTTTCATTCCCTTCCAGAGGGCCTGTCCCCCGACTCACCGCACCAGTGTATACATCACACAGTCTTGGGTCATCAGGATACACTGAGCAGTGATCTGGTAGTAGAGAGAGAATACACAGCTTTGAACTGACCTGCATGTGACTATTAGCAACCACAGTTGAGGACTGGATCCCACAGATGCCCATGGAGTGAGTGGGCATCTGTAGAAGAGGAAGGCTTCATGGAGTGTGTCAGTACATAAGAGCACTCAGTGCTGTTTGAACACTGACTCCAGACTCTGGCCCAGGCCTCTACCAGAAAGGGGCTTCCAGGGCTACAGGCTTGCCTGAGCCTACAGGTGTCTGCAGACCCTATCCAGTCTGCCCCTTTGGAGACAGTAGCCATATTCAAAGAGCAAACAGCACATAAGAGGGAATGTCTTTGGTCAGAGGGCCAAGTCAAGCTGACTAAGCCTATTTCTCCAGGCTTCAGCTTAATGCCCCAGGGTCTGCCTGCCTTTCCACAGCCACAGTGCTCATCCAACCCATGGCGTGCAGTTGGGGTGAAGAAAATCTACTGGAGGATGAATTTTGGCTCCATCTTTCTGGATATCTGAATAGCTACATTCAAATGGGTTATTTTTTTTAAATTTTATTTATTTTCATATGTGTATGAAAGTACTGTCTGCATGTAGATTTGTGCACCCGTGTCCTGCAATGCCGCAGAGGTCAGAAGAGGGTCTCAAATTCCCCTGGAAATGGAGTTCTCCTGGAATTGGAGTTACAGACGGTTCTTAGCTGCCATGTGGGTGCTGGGGATCGAACCTGGGTCCTTTGCAAGAGCAGTCAGTGCTTTAACCGCTAGGCTATCTCTCCAGTCCCGAAATGGGTTCTTTTTATCTTTTTTTTTTAATTTTATTTATTTTCTACGTGTATGAATGTACTGTCTGCATGTAGGTTTGTGCACCCATGTCATGCAATGCTGCGGAGGTCAGAAGAGGGCGTCGGATTCCCCTGGAACTGGAGTTCTCCTAGAATTGGAGTTACAGACGGTTCTCAGCCACCATGTGGGTGCTGGGGATCAAACCCAGGTCCTCTGCAAGAGCAGTCGACGCTCTTAACCGCTAGGCTATCTCTCCAGCACCTGTTTTGTCTTTTTGAAACGGGGTCTCCCTGTAGCCCCTGCTGGCCCGGAATTCACTTTATAGACCAGGCTGGCTTCAGCCTCTCAGAAATCCACCTGCCTCTGTCTCCCAAGTGATAGAATTAAAGGCATGTGCCACCAAGCCCAGCTCAAATGTGTTTTTTTCTTTTATTTATTTATTTTATTGTATTTTTTTTAGTTTTGAGACATTCTCAAAAGGGTAGGCTGGCCCTAAACTCACTATGGAATCCAGGCTCACCTTGAACTCCTTGAGCTCCCTAACTCACCTGCCAAGTGCTAAGATTACAGGTGTGTATCACTATGCCCATGGTATTTCTTTTTTTGTTATTTTATTTTTTAAAAATCCTCACTCCCGAGGCTGGATGGATGGCTCAGTGGTTAAAAGCACTGGCTGCTCTTCCACAGGACCAGGGTCAGTTCCCAGCACCTTCATAGTGGCCTACACACATCCTTAGCACCAGGTCCGGGGGATTTGATACCCTCTTCTGGCCTTTGTGGGCACAAGGCACACACATGGTATACTTACATACATAATGTATACAAGCAAAACACTTGTATACATTAAATAAATAAGAGATAAATTTTTAAAAATTAAGTCCTCATACTTACCTGGCAGGGGAGATACCATGATCACAAAGGTGGTTTTCCCAGGGCGAGGCTCATCCATTGCACTTGGGATGTGCTGACCCCTGCGATTTCCCCAAATACGGGAAACTCAACTGCATAATTTGTGGTAGTGGGGGACTGTGTTTGCTTTCCCCCCTATAAAAAAATAAATTAAAAAAAAATAAAATTTAAGTCCTCGCTCATTTGATGCTAAGACGTCCACCAGCTGCTCCAAGCCAGCCACTGCCCGTGACATTGGGGTTGGCTCCGGGATGTCCACCTTCTACGCTCAGGTCTAACCATCTCTACCAATCCCCTCAGCATGTGGCTATAGGATGACGTTGCCACTCCAGCAGTTTGATGTACTTGAACTGCATTTTGAACCTACAAACACTGTGGTTTCTATGTTCTACTTAACACTCACATATGTTGGTTAAACACACACACCAGGCTCATTCTGGGGGTTGAACTGATGAGCTATAGCAGTGACCAAGGAAACCACGGTGTACTCACTGTATTGGAGGCCAGTGTCAATCAAAAACATAACACACTGGCCAGGCATGGTGGCACATGTCTTTAATACCAGCACTTGGGAGGCAGAAGCAGGTGGATCTCTGTGAGCTCAAGGCCAGCCTGGTCTACAAAGCGAGTTCCAGGCCAGCTGGGACTACAGGGAGAGCCCGTCTCAAATACAAAACAAAACAAAACAAAAAACCATACACACTGAAGGATCTAATTGCCAACTGAGAGTTCTGAGGAACAGAGCTGGGACTGCAGCGACAAGGGTCCATGTAGTCTTAGGAGCCTTGGAAGCTGCGCTTGGTGGGGCTGAGAAGCTCTGGAAAATGAGCACGAAGCAACAGATAAGATGGGAAGGGAACATGTTCCAGACAGAGAACAGCCTGGATAAAGCCGGGTGGCCAGAGAGATGTTAAAACTGGAAAGCATGGGGCTGGAGAGATGGCTCCATGGTTAAGAGCACTGGCTGTTCTTGCAGAGGACCTCAGTTCAAAGGCACATGGCAGCCAACAAGGATCTGCAACTCTAGTTCCAGAGGAACTAACGCCCTCTTCTGACCTCTGAGGGGATACATTCAGGCAATATACTCATACGCATAAAATAGCTATGAATAAATCTAATAAATAAATAAAACTAAAAAACCAAATATACATTTGCAAAGCATGGGTAAGAGGTAGGGAGGGAGCAGGGTTCGAGGAGGCCAAGGGACAGAGGCTCCCCATAGCCACATGGGGAGCCACAGCGGGCCACGAAGAAGGAGCAGTAGGCCAGGGGTGATTTTGAGAGGCTCCCCTCAAGTTTAGCAAGTGGAAAGTACATTCTGACAGACTTTACTCCCAAAAGTCTATAGGAAAATGGCTTCCTTCCTTCCTTCCTTCCTTCCTTCCTTCCTTCCTTCCTTCCTTCCTTCCTTCCTTCCTCCCTCCCTCCCTCCCTCCCTCCCTCTCTTTCTTTCTCTCTTTCTTTCCTGTTTTGAGACAGGGTCTCCCAGTAGCTCTAGCTGGCCTGGAACTTGCTATGTAGACCAGGCTGGCCTTGAACACACAAAGATCTGCCTGCCTCTGCCTCCCGAGTGCTAGGATTAAAGGCGTGCACCACCACGCCCGGCAGGAAATAGATTCTTTATTGTTACCTCATTGCTGTCTGGACCTTGAACTCCTATGAGCAGGAACTGGGGTTGGGTCTATGTTTAATTCATTCCTCTCCTCTCCTCCCCTCCTTTCTCCTTTTCTCCTTCTCCTTCTCCTCCTCTCTCTCTCTCTCTCTCTCTCTCTCTCTCTCTCTCTCTCTCTCTCTCTCTCTCTCATTTTTGTTTTGTTTTGTTCTGTTTTGATACAACTCACTAGGTAGACCACACTGGGCTTGGATTAACAGAGATCTCCGTGCCTCTGCCTCATGAGTGCTGGTATTGAAGTCATGCACCACTCACTATGTAGACCAGACTGGGCTTGGATTAACAGAGATCTCCATGCCTCTGCCTCATGAGTACTGGTATTGAAGTCATGCACCATCATGTCCGGCTCAGGCTGGTCTTAAATTCACTAGGAATACCCAGGTTAGTCTGGAACTCATGGGTCCTCCTGCCTCAGCTTCCTAAGTACGGGGATTACAGGTGTGTACTACAATGTTGGGCTGGCATTTGATTAGTTAGGCCCAGGATCAGTACAGAACCAGATATACAACAGGGGCCAACAGAAGAGGTCACTGACCAAGTGACTACCTGTCTGTCATACCCATGAAGATGTCTGTCTGGCCCTGCCTCTACCCATGGGCTGCTGTTGGTCAGGCCTGGTTGGAATGGCACAGGCAGGATGCTCAGGATAACAAGCCATCCATCTAGGAAGCAGGCTGGGTACTTCTAAAGCTCTCACGCCGGCTGCAGGGTAAGGGGGATCTGACTTGGAACCCTGTAGCCTTTATTGCTAGAACTACAGGCACCACGAATGGATTGGTCTGGCAGCCCAAGCCACAGCTGGTAGAAGCCAGGGCCCTGTCCTGAGCCCACCTGTCCCTAGCCTTGCTCAGGAAAAGGAGGTGAAGACACAAAGGTGGGAGCTGGGGATGGCTGCAGGTTAGTGTGCAGGGAGCCGTGGCTTGGAGCTCAAGGGAAGGAGCTCCTCACACAGAAGGACGGCCCAAAGCTGAAGCTGGACAAGCTCACCATGGGCAGCTGGGCGAGTGATGAGCTGTCAGGTGAGCTGTGGAAATGAGATCAGATGCTGGAGAAACTCCCTGTCCCTCTCTATCCTACCTGTATCCTCTGCCCTACTGGGGCCTGAGAAGCTGGCTGCCACCCCTGCAACCAGTCTCTATGGATGTGGCAGCTATAGAGAAAGCCAGTGTGCCACAGAGCCCTCCTCCTCTGCCTCTCACACTCCTTCACATGAGACACACACACACACACACACACACACACACACACACACACACACTACTCTTTCATCACAGGTCTCCCCCTTCATTCTTGGGGAAATTTAATCCTCCCAACATGCTGACTGACCAGGCCCCAGATCTGAAGGAACCAGTCAGTGTTTCCACCCACTCCTCAGTGCCCACTCCCTGACTCTGCTCCTAAGATTTGTGCTCTGTGATCTGCCCCCCCCCCCCAATTACCTTCTCTCTTTACCTGGTTATAGACACATACATCCTCTGGGGTTCAGTTCATCTGCCTCCTCTTTCAGGAAGTGCTCTCTAACCTTTCAAAGGGTCCCCAAGCCACTTGCTTACCCTGCCAAAGCCTGCCTCTGTCCTGTATCTGGACATATGATCATCACCTTTGTTGCCACTCGGAGTTTCAGGGCCTACCACAGTATCAGAAAGGTAGGGATGGGATGAACAAATTTTCTCCAAAACTGCCCTTGAACATGGGGCTGGCCCTAACTGGACCTCCTAGCTTCAAGCTCACTGTCAAATCCCAGAAGACCGCAGGCTTGCCCTAAGCTCTGAATGCTAACTGGGGTCTGGGACCTGGGAAAAGGGAAGATAACTCTTTTATAATATGGTCCTCACTTGGGAACTGGCTGAGAGCCTCTGAGAGCAGGGGCAGGAAGCTGAGCCCTCTGTTCTCTCACCCAATCTCCAATTGGGGGAATGTGTACCCTGTAATTTGGAAGACTAATTTGGTCTGGGGTTAGGAGAGAGCACTGTGTACCACAAATGATGCCAGGCCATCCAGGCAGTACTTCCTGATCCCTGGGAACCTGAGACTTTTGCCTTTAGTCACAGGCCATGCTGCTTCAGGATACCCTTGATGTCTGGGCTGGGACCCCCGAAGAGGTGCTCAAGCAGGAAAGAGGAAGGAGGGAGAAACATGGGGCCCAGCTTCCTTAATGACTGATGGGGGCTCTCTAGCGTCAGTGAGCCCCAGACACAGATAACCTGCACTGGGTTTCCAGGGATCAAAGCCACGTGGATCATCTCTAGGCTCGCCCAGAAGGTGACACCCTTTTAGCTGATCTGGAAAACCAGGGAAGTGGGCATTGCAATGGCCTGCAGCACCATTCTCCAGCTACTCTCCACCTCTAATTCCTGCTTCTCTCCACTCAGACACATGGAATCATTTAAAACCCCTTCCACAGCCGGTCGTGGTGGTACATGCCTTTAGTCCTAGTACTTGAGGGGCAGAGGCAGGAGGATCTTTGTGAGTTCAAGGCCAGCCTGGTCTACAGAGCGAGTTCCAGGATAGCTGGGGCTACAGGGAAACCCTGTGTCAAAAAGCCCAAAAATAAAAAATAAAATAAATAAATAAATAAATAAAACCCCTTCCACTTAATGGAGTTACTTAACGAAGACCTCTTTGAGATAGGTTCTTCTATGGAGCTGAGGCTGACCTTGAAATCAAGACTTTCCTGATTCAGAGTCCCCAGAGCTGGATTCAGGTGCACAGCACTGTCTCACGGTTTCCAGCATTCAAACACATTTTTACTTCTATGACTGACAGGTTGATTAAAGTATCCTGACGTACAGGCTCCTGGCTGCCGCTCCACCAGAACATGGGCTTGGTAAGCACAGTCACCTCTGTGGTCCAGTGCCTGCCCAGGGTCTGTCTTGGCAGAGCTATAGTATCTAGCAGGCAAAGAAGCTATTCTGCTCATGGCTGTGTGGCCCTGGGCCAGACCTGGCACTTCCCTGAGCCTCAATTTGCTTATCTGTGGGCTAGTCACAGAGCACTCATTGGTGAGCATGTGAAGAAAAGAGTGAGAAGTTGGCTTGGCCTGGATGGGTCCCCTAAATCTCTAGCAGCTCCAGCCTTCTTCCCAACCTGCAAGTCTCTCCCCTGAGACACATGTTAGCAAGGTCTTAACATGACAGCTGGGCAGAAGCCTCAGGAAGGGTCAGAGCAGGGAAAGGCTGAAAGCTGTGATTCTGATGGGGTGTCTCAAGCAGGGTGGGGCAAAAGACTCCATTAGGGTAGCCCCCCAAAATATCTGTCTACGCTTTATGTTCAAGGACCCCAGCTAGCCTGGGGCAGGATTCTCTCTCCATGCTGCACACTCCCACGGCCCCCCGAAACTCACCCACACCCTAGTGACTTCTCCTGAGACTCCTGCTTAGGCTCAAGCCGTCTGTCGCTAGCACTAGTGATTCACACATTCCCCTCTTCTTTCCTCTTTCCTGCTAATTATAGCTCTTGTGTGGTTTTCCCCCTGGAAAAATGTCTTCTGAAAAAATACATCCCTAAGCCAATGGCAATTAATTTGGTGAGCATCGCTGTATACATTTCAGGCTGATTTTGAGGACAGGTAGGTCTGCTGGCCTGCAGAGGAAAAGACTGATGTGAAATGTGGGGTACTCACGAGTATAAGCAGCAGAAGCTCAGCCATCCCCTACCCAATCCGTCATTGCTTTAGAGACAGTGGACAGTGGCCATCATGCTGACTCTACTGTGTGCTGGGCTGAGAGCAAACGTGCACAGATGTTTGTCTCCTGATACCTGCTAAAACAGGCTTGAATGCAGACCCCAGTTAGAAGACAAAATGGAAGCTCAGAATCAGCTAGATCCTAAAGGGACCTAGCTAAAGCACATTAAGCCTTCCAAGGGACATGGTCTTCTGTTTTGTCTCTCCCTCACCTGCCTTTTCGGACTCACAGCAGCTGTCCTGGAACTAGGCCAGCACTAAGCCCACAAGCATCGTCCAAGCTTCTCTAGAGGTTCAGCAGGTGTCTGAGTGGCGGGAAGAGGAGTCCCAGAGCAACAACAACAGAGGCGATCCGAGTCTGGATCAGCACCAGAACAGAGCTAGGGAGAAGACCAGGGTTTACAGGTGCCAGTGGAGGCAGAGAGGGAGCCTAAACCAGAGCCATCCAAATCTGGGTCCAAGACAGAAATAAAATCCAGGGGCTGGAGAGATGGCTCAGTGCTTAAGAGCGCCAACTCCTCTTGCAGAGGACCTGGGTTCAATCCCCAGCACCCACATGGCAGCTAAGAACCATCTTTAACTCCAGTTCCAAGAGAATCTGACATTTCCTTCTGACCTCTGCAGCATTTCACGACATGGGTACGCCAACCTACATGCAGACAGTACACTCATACACATAAAAAAATAATAAATAAGGGGCTAGAGAGATGGCCTAGCAGTTAAGAGCACCGACTGCTCTTGCAGAGGATCTGGGTTCGATCCCCAGCACCCACATGGCAGCTAAGAACCATCTTTAACTCCAGTTCCAAGAGAATCTGACATTTCCTTCTGACCTCTGCAGCATTTCACGACATGGGTACGCCAACCTACATGCAGACAGTACACTCATACACATAAAAAAATAATAAATAAGGGGCTAGAGAGATGGCCTAGCAGTTAAGAGCACCGACTGCTCTTGCAGAGGATCTGGGTTCGATCCCCAGCACCCACATGGCAGCTGAGAACCATCTTTAACTCCAGTTCCAGGGAAAACCGACACCCTCTTCTGACCTCCTCAGCATAGAACCTGAGTACGATCCCCAGCACCCACATGGCGGCCGAGAACCGTCTGAAACTCCAATTCCAGGAGAACTCCAGTTCCACGGGAATCCAACACCCTCTTCTGACCTCCGCGGCATTGCACGACACGGGTGCACAGACTTGCATGCAGACAGTACATTCATACACATACCGAAATAAATAAAAAATTAAAAAAAAAAAAAAAAGATAAAATCCAGAGAGACAAGACAGAGAGATACAGGAAAAAGGAGCCCAGCAAAGGGGCAGCTGCAGTCCTGGGCAGAATGGCAGGGACAGCTGACATGGGAGGAGAGCCCAGACTGTGTGTGTTGGTAGGGCTGGTTCTGCCAAAGGACCAAGGGCCAGAGGCCAGCCAGGACAGAGCCCAGGTGGGAGGAACACTGAGAAGAGAGTGGGAAAGAAAGATGTAGGCTTCATAAGATAAGGCCTGCTGGTGAGGCACCAAGGAGACAGGGCAGGAATGGCACTCGGGTTGGGTTTGAGGTTATGATTTTCCTGCCTGCAGCCTTTGTCAGTCCAGAAAGATTGCTTGGGGAATAGCCCCAGGGTGGGGTACTCTGGCCGTGGGCTTATGAGAGCTGATGGTGATAGGACAAGACAGCAGTGGCAGCAAACTTGGGTCAATCCTGGAAGAGACTCCTCTAAACCTGGCTCTGTGGTTAGACATCATCTCTCCTGCCTAAGGCCAAGAAGAAGAATGATCTAGGGGCTTAGGAAACCCATGCAAGGCTGGGGCACCTCATTTCCTGGATGGGTAGGAAGTACAGTTATGATCAGACCTTTCTATATCCTCTCAGGGCTGAAGAGATGGCTCAGAGGTTAAGATTGCTGCTCTTGCAAAGGATCCAGGTTTGGTTCCCAGCATTCACATAGGGCTGCTCACAACTGCCTATAACTCTAATTCCATGGGATATGACAACTTGTGGTTTCCGAGGGTCCATGTGTGCATGTGGTGCACACATACAGGCATTCACACATACACATAAATGAAAGCAAATAAACTTTTTTTTTGAGACAGGGTCTTCCTATAGCTCCAGCTGTCCTGGAACTCACTATATAGACCAGGCTGGCCTTGAACTCACAGAGATCTGCCTGCCTCTGTGTCCTGAGTGCTGGGATTAAAGGCTTGTGCTACCATGCCCAGCCTTTTTTTTTTTTTTTTTTTTTTTTGTTGTGAGACAGGGTCCCCCTGTAGCCCCAGCTGGCCTGGAACTTTTATATAGACTAGGCTGGCCTCCATCTCATAGAGATCTACCTGCATCTGCCTCCTGAGTACTGGGATGAAAGGCATGTGACACCAAGCCCAGTTTATAAAAAACATTTTTTTATTTTGTATGTATATGAATGTACTGTCTGCATGTAGGTCTGTGCACCCGTGTCGTTCAGTGTCGCAGAGGTCAGAAGAGGGTGTTGGATTCCCCTGGAACTGGAGTTAAAGAAGGTTTTCAGCCGCCATGTAGGTGCTGGGAATTGAACCCGGGTCCTCTGCAAGAGCAGGTGGTGCTCTTAACCGCTAGGCCCAAACTTTTTTTTTGGTCTTTTTGAGACAGGGTCTCCCTGTAGCTCCGGCTGTCCTGGAACTCCCTCTGTAGACCAGGCTGGCCTTGAACTCACAAAGATTACCTGCCTCTGCCTCCCAAGTGCTAGGATTAAAGGTGTGCACCACCATGCCTGGTTATTATAAAAAACATTTTAAAAAATATATTCTCTCAGTCAGGCTTATAATCCTACCATTTGGCAAGCTGAGGCAGGAAGACTGTAAATTCAAGGGTAGCCTGGGCTATACAACAAGTTCTAGGGCAGCCTAGGCCTCAGAGTAACAGCCTGTCTTAAATAAATAACAAAGCACCTGATATGGTGGTACATACCTATAATCCTAGCATTCAGGAATCAGAAGCAGGAGAATCGCTGGTGAATTCAAGGCCAGCCTGGTGTGCATTGCAAGTTCCAAACTAACTAAGGTTCATCTTTAAGAAAAAGAACTATGTTGCAGGATGTGGTGGTGAATGCCTTTAAACCCAGCACTCCAGCACTCAGGAGGCAGAGGCAGAGGCAGGCAGATCTCTCTGAGTTCAAGGCCAGCCTGGTCTACATAGAGTCCTAGCCCAGCTGGAGCTACAGGGAGACCCTGTCTCAAAAAATAAATAAATAAATAAAAAGAACTATTTATGCACATATATACATATACATGTCCTGGCCTCCTCAGGACAGGGTTTATCTTCTCTTCAGACCCTCCAGGACAGGTCCTGTTGCCCTCTCAGACCCCTCAGGACAGTCTATCTGTCTCTCAGCTCCTCTCTGAGACCTTCCTGGGCAAGCCCCCTCCCCCATCTCCTAACCCTGTTCTCCTTTGGCAGCTCTGGAGGTGTTGAAAGCCTGCTAACCACAGGCAGACTGCCTCTGGCTCCAGCCATCACCTCCCCCAACCTCTCTGGACACCTGACACGGGCTGCCTGCCCTGGGTCAGGGCCCAGTGCCCAGGACCTGTTAGCCAGGCAGCTGTTGGGATTTCCGGCACAAGGGAGTCTCGGTCACTTTCTTGTCTGGAATCTCCTGGCTAGTCTATGCTCTTCTGGGGTCGTGTCTGGACTTTTTGGAGCATCTGTCATGAGAAAGGAGGGGGATACATCAGGAAGCAGATGGCCTTTGGTGGCCTTGAACCTAGAAGGCCAGCACCAGCCCTAGGAAAGTGCCTGTGAGGCCCCCCGCTCCCCCGAAATGGAGAAAAAAAAATGGCCACCAATTCTGGGCCAGGGCTTTAGCCAGTACAGGAGAGAGGCAGCTTGCAGTCTCCTCATCCGTGGTCCTCTGGCCCTGTAACACACTATGACAACGGATTTTTTTTTTTTTTTTTAATGGAAACACCTGTTTCATGGGGCCACCAAGCAAACCAAGAAACTTTCTTTTGAAACAACTCATAACTGGAGACAGTTTGGGTCCACCCAACTCAGACTCTGGGAAGACCATCTACCTCAGTTTATCTGTCAAATGGGCTTCAGTAAACGCTTCTTCAGAGAGTGATGAGGACAAGATTTGCAGGTGGAACGCGCATAAACGACCATGCTTTATGACTGGCAACCCAGATTCCACCTGGAGGCCGCACTTTCTCCCGACAGGCTGGCTCCTCCAGGTTCGGGCAGACAGGCAGCCCTTAGTTACTGTCCCAGCCCTCCGCAGCCTGGGGTAGATCGCACTGAACTTTGGGAGAAAGAGAAGCCTGGATGGGCCCTTAGAGCCTGCGACCCAGTAGGGGGTCCCTTCTGGAGGGAATCACGACCTCGAAGCTCTGTGACTTGGGGGAACAGCAGGCTAAGTGCCTTCTGCTCTAACCCGGAAGTCGCAGGCCACGCCCAGGGCTCCGCCCTCTCTGTAGCTTCGCTCTGCCCCCAGCTTCCTCCCCGGCTATCCTGACCTTTAGCCCCAGCTCCTACTACGAGAAGAGAAGGAGGAGAGCTGGCCAACTGCATTTCAGACCATTTTTAGCCCCCCTGGGAACTCGGCGTCCTCCCAGCAAGGGTGCGTGGGTCTTAGTGGGTATTAATAGCTCAGTCGGAGGAGGTGACGGGGACTCACAGCCAAACTCTGGAGGCTTCACATCCTGGACAAGCCAGGCAATCCTCTTGTCCCTACCTCCCCTGTTGGCTCTAAACTTTATTATTTTTATGCCCCAGGAACTCTTTCAGGCTCCCAGATCCCACTTCCTCAACAAAGGGCTTCATCTGCCCCCTCCCCCCCATTGAACCTTCCTTCCATCCCCTTGCGCCAGGGCTCTGGTGGATTGGTGGCCTGAGGCTGGTCTCTGACCAGGTGCCGTGGGCAATGAGAACAGAGGAGGCTGTGATAAGGCTTCCCCCCTGTACCCTTCTCTGTGGCTGGCTGGCTGCTGATTCCTGGGTGCCTACTCCCTGGTGCATTGCGTGCTTGTCCCCAAATGTCTGTCCATGCTCTGCTGAGCAAAGAAAGAGGTAGAAAAGCCCGGAGAGGAGAATGGGGATCTGGAAAGATGCCTGCACACTGAGCTGCTGGGTCACCTCCCAGGGCAGCTTGGCAAGGAATAGAGCTCTGGGCTATGACCGGGGACATGAAGCCTTGATCCAGAGCTGTCCCTAAGGCCATGCTATGGGAGCAGGAAACCCATACCTGTGTTGAGCACTTATCTTCAGAAAGAGCGCACCTGCTTCACCCCACAGCAGAAACTGTCAATGCTGAGGAAGCATGGTGGATGATGGAGGTGACTCACAGTTCAGAGACCAGCAGCAGAGGCCTGCGGGGCAGGAGCCCACCCTGAGAGCAGGAGCAGGAAGATAAAACTGGAGCCGTGGAAGTGGGTTTTGGTTCCAATCATTTTCACAATCATATTCAATTTCTGAGCACATCCGCCTTGCTTATTACAGGCACCCCTCCTTCTGTTCCAAGTCTTTTTTTTTGGTCTTTTTGAGACAGGGTCTCCCTGTAGCCCCAGCTGTCCTGGAACTCACTCTGTAGACCAGGCTGGCCTTGAACTCACAAAGATCCGCCTGCCTCTGCCTCCCGAGTGCTAGGATTAAAGGCGTGCGCCACCACGCCCGGCAGTTTCTGGGCTTCTAAGGGCTTCCTCAGTCAGCAGTGGCTAACCTAAACCTCTAACCCTTGACCTCTGACCCTTGACCTCAGCCTAGGTCCTAACCTTGACTGCAGACTGAGCTTGGATCTCCATCCTCATCAGATCTGAATAACATCTTTCCTATCTGATCCCAAACTCCTTATCAAGTCTTGACCTGCTAGGCAAAATGGAAACTCAAAACCTTAAGACTCAGCCCCAAGGCTGGATGGATGCTGGGCTACTGTGACTCCTACCTGGCTGAGTCTCAAGCCAGCCCCAGGCCTGGGGAGACTGGTCCTCACCTCCCTTTTTTGAGCATATATCCTTGGCTCTCCTGGCTCCCCAGCTCTGGAGGAGGCTTTGTGCTCCTCATAGCATCTTTTACCCTGAGCCTTGAAGTAAATTGACCCTAGGAACGTGTCATACCAGGTGGTTTGTGACTTGGAAAAGCAGAGGCTGGAAACAAAGACTATTTCTGGGAAAGATCTGATTGGTTTGAACTGAGGACAAAACAGAGCCCACAGCAGTGGGGAGGGAGACAGCCAGGTGATCCCTCAAACACAGAGATACTGCATCCGGACTACAGGAGCCCTTGGATAACATGGGGATGGGACCAAACTCACCCAGAGCAAAAAGGCAGACATCCAAACCCCAACCTGGAGGAACAAATTTTGATAACTATGATATACAGACCCTCAACTCCACCTACTTTTCTTTCTTTTTAAAAATATTTTATTACTTTTATTTTTTTTTTATTTTTTTTTTATTAATTTTTATTTATTTTTCTTTGTGTATGAGTGTACTGTCTGCATGTAGGTCTGTGCACCCGTGTCGTGCAATGCCGCGGAGGTCAGAAGAGGGTGTCGGATTCCCCTGGAACTGGAGTTCTCCTGGAATTGGAGCTTCAAACGGTTCTCAGCCGCCATGTGGGTGCTGGGGATCGAACCCGGGTCCTCTGTAAGAGCGGTCGGCGCTCTTAACCACTAGGCCATCTCTCCAGCCCCTATTATTACTTTTATTTTATGTGCATGAGTGTTTTTTATTTTTATTTTATTTATTTATTTATTTATTTATTTATTTATTTATTTATTTATTTTTCTGTTTGAGACAGGGTCTCCCCCAGCTGGCCTGGAACTCAGTCTGCAGACTAGGCTGGCTTTGAACTTACAGAGATCCACCTGCCTGTGCCTCCTGAGTGCTAGGATTAAAGGAGTGCACCACCACGCCTGGCTTAAAGACGGTTCTTAGCCATCATGTGGGTGCTGGGAATCAAACCCCGGTCCTCTGTAAGAGCAGTGGGCGCTCTTAAGCACTAAGCCATCTCTCCAGCCCCCTATATTTCTTTCTAGAGAAGGAATACACATCATTGATGGCTCAGAGTAGAATTTGAGTCTGAGTCCTTGGCTCTCCATCCAGTGAGCAATGAGAATAGAGCCCAGCTGTTCAGCTGTAGACTGTAACAGCCTCAACCACACCTTCATCTGTAAAACAGGACCCTGTGTGTGGTGGTTTGCATGAGTGTCCCCCATAGGCTGTAAGTATTCAGATATTTGTCTCCAGTTGGTGGTGCTGTTTTTGGAGGTCTTAGAAGGTGTGGCCATGCTGGGGGAAGTGTGTCACTGGGAGCAGGCTTAGTGAGTTTTAACAAGCCTCTGTGGTCTACAGTTGTCCTCTCTGTTTCCTGTACTCTTCGTGAGATGTGACCCTCGGTTTGCTGCTCCAGATCCAGCCGCCATGCCTCCCGCCACAATGGACTCTAATTCCCTGGAACCGCCAGTCGTAAGCTCAAATAAACTCTTCCTTTTATAAATTCCTTGGTCTGGTGTTTTATCACAGCAACAGAAAAGTGACTAATACACTGTGTGAACTTCCTCTCAGAATTTTAAAGCATCAAAAGGCAATTGAGGAGAAAGTGAGTCCCTGTGCATGCTACCACACAGGGAGAGCTCAGGATGGAGAAGCTAGCAAGGCACAGTGGTACACACCTGTAATTCCAGCACTCAGGAGGTGGAGGCAGAGGATCAGTTCACATCCAGTTTCAGCTACAAAACAAAAACAATGAAATAAGAAAGAAAGGGAGGGGGCTGGAGAGATGGCCTAGCGGTTAAGAGCGCTGACCGCTCTTACAGAGGACCCGGGTTCGATCCCCAGCACCCACATGGCGGCCGAGAACCGTCTGAAACTCCAATTCCAGGAGAACTCCAGTTCCAGGGGAATCCGACACCCTCTTCTGACCTCCGCGGCATTGCACGACACGGGTGCACAGACCTGCATGCAGACAGTACATTGATACACATACAGAAATAAATAAATGCCGGGCGTGGTGGCGCATGCCTTTAATCCTAGCACTTGGGAGGCAGAGGCACGCGGATCTCTGTGAGTTTGAGGCCAGCTGGTATACAGAGTGAGTTCCAGGACAGCCAGAGCTACAGGGAGACCCTGTCTCAAAAAACAAAAACAAAAACAAAAAAAAACAAAACAAAAAAAAAGAAAGAAAGGGAAAGCTAAACCTAGGCCACTTTGATTATGAGGTCTGGGGCCCAGGTCTACCACCCCACCCAGAGCACTCATCCTCATCCTCTGAACCAAGGGCTCCTGAGAGACAGTGTTCGGAAACCTTGACTTAGATTCTCGGCCTGCAGCAGGACTAAATGGAGCATGAGCCGAAGATGACAAGGAAGCAGAACAACATGGAATTTGTCAGCATAGAAATCAGGTCACAGAATTCTTCAGACAGAGGCACTACAGAAGCCCCCAGATTCATCAGCTCAGAGTGGCGTACACATCAAACTTCCTGGCCAAGAATGGCACAAACTAACCAAGAAAACATGGGCTTCTGCCTTACACAGCAGCCTAGGCACTTGGGGTGCTCTCTCTGAGTGGCCTGCAGCATCCAGGGAAAGTAAGGCTCTCTGGCTCCACTGTGGTCTTGAATCGCCTGGTTTCTTGGAGCTTCCTCTCTTCTGCCAGCTCAGGCCCCCTGAAAGTCCAGCTTCTCCTAAATCACCTCTTGCCTGGCTTGGCCACCCTCTACTGACTCCTTCCAGAATTCTCCACTCAGCTGGGTGAACCCTTGGCCTTCGTGATGGTGCCCTACTGACACCCTATGACCACAAGCCCTTTCCTCTCTGTCCTTGCTGCCTTCACAAGTGCTTGTGGGAAGAAGGTGAGCATGGGACACATGTGAGGATACCTACTGTGCACCAGGATTTTACATACCTCATCTCTAATCCAAGAACCCAAGGACCCAGCACTAGACAGGGGCACAACATACCCAAGATCACAGAGCTGAAAGTAGCAAGGAGAGTTTTGACCTACAGTTAGTGTCCGCAGAGGAGAGGGGGAGGAGTTAAAAAGGCTATGGCTTAAGGCAACCAGTGGCCTGACCTCTGGGGTAAGGACAGGGATGCTAGCTTCTGCCATGGCTGGCTGAGCCCTGCCCCCAGGTGCCAGTCCCACATAACCTTTCCAGGTGGTTAATGAGAGCCCGGGCACCACTCAGTAATTGGCCTCATTAGGCAGCTAGGGCTGTCCAGGGGATGGGGTGTTGGATGCTGGGCCCCATGGGGATGGGCCAGACAGCAGCTTGTTAATTACCTGAAAAATCAGACAATCAGGCTTTCTGCCACCTGACTGCCCTCACCCTGCTGGCCTTTAATTACTGAGCAGCTGCTGAACAGGCAGGGAGTGACCTGGATTTGGACTGAGGACCAGCCCCTTGCCATCTCCCCCACATTCTGCCTCCATCACAGGCTACAGAGACTTGGGGTGAGGTATGCTTTTCACAGGCCTTCCCCTGCACCCCCACCCCTGGCCTCCACTCCTTCCTTTCCTAGCCTTGGACTCTCTTGCCCTATCTCTATGGCCAAAGGCAACTCTGAGAGAGAAGAGATGGATGTTGAAGTGTCCATCATGAGGGAGGAAGAGTGCAAGCTGTTGGGGGGAGGGGCAAAGACCCAAAAAGTGGGGTTCAAGAGGTAGGAGGGTGATGAAGTAGCTGATCATCCTTCTGTCTTCTTTCTTTTTTTTTTTTTTCTGTCTGGCTTCTTTAGGGTAAAAGTCCCTACTGTGGGGGGCTTGAGAGATTGCCTAGCAGTTAAGAGAGCCGACCGCTCTTGCAGAGGACCCGGGTTCGATCCCCGGCACCCACATGGCGGCTGAGAACCATCTGTAACTCCAATTCCAGGAGAACTTCAGTTCCAGGGGAATCCAACACCCTCTTCTGACCTCCATGGCATTGCACGACACGGGTGCACAAACCTACATGCAGACAATACATTCATACAAATAAATAAATAAATAAATAAAATAAATTTCATAAAAATGATTTTAAAAATGATACTTCTTGGGGCTGGAGAGATGACCTAGCGGTTAAGAGCACTGACTGCTCTTGCAGAGGACCCGGGTTCGATCTCCAGCATCCACATGGCAGCTGAGAACCGTCTGTAACTCCAATTCCAGGAGAACTTCAGTTCCAGGGGAATCCAACACCCTCTTCTGACCTCCATGGCATTGCACGACACGGGTGCACAAACCTACATGCAGACAATACATTCATACAAATAAATAAATAAATAAATAAAATAAATTTCATAAAAGAAACTTCTTTAAAAAAAAAATTCCCTACTGTGTTCAGACATAAGAATGTCTGAGGAGATAAAGTTGAGGGCCCTGATGAATCTCAGGATCTTGGGGGCATTGGAGCCTGCCCGTGGGGAGCTCTCCCACACAGAAGTGAGATGGACTAGAACAGAACAAGATTAGTGTGTAGCCTGTGATTGGAGGAGGTATGTGCTGAGGGCCATGGCTGGACAGTCCTGGAACCCCACCAGAAACAGGGGCGATCAGGCTGAACCAGGTAAGGATGCACAGTTCAACAGTACACATGGGAGTCTGGGGGTGGATTCTCCCACAGAAAGCACAGATGGGAGAGGCAGGGTGCCACACAGCAAGCATCCATTGTGCACTAGGCAACTGTCTGGAGACAGCTGGATGGGCTCTGCCCCAGGAGGATAGTGGGAAGCTGGATGTCTGAGTGGGCTGGGCAGAGACATGCACTGGGCCTCATCCTGAATACACTGTGAGCCGCCCCTGACAGAGTCTGAAGAAGGAAGTCTGATCCCAAAGGACCAGCTTGCAGGAAATACCTGAACCACTGCTTCCCAGACCTAGGCCCTTTGCCAGTTAGTTCTCCTGTGGAACTGAAAATCCCTTCAACTGTTTCCCTGGTGTGTTGGGAGGGAACAAAGCTGCTGGATACTCAGACAGGGACTTCCAGCCCCAAGAACTCAAGAAGCTATGTTAGTCAAGCTAAGGATATAATTCAGTTCCTTGGAGCACACATGAAGCTATGGGTTACTCTCCAGTATAAACTGGGCACAGTGGGGCGTTCAGGAGATGGGAGGCAGGACGATCAGAAGTTCGAGGTCATCCTCAGCTATGTGGGAAGCTGAAAACCCTGTCTTTTGTTTGTTTGGTTGGTTTTTGTTTGTTTGTTTTGGTCTTTTTTTTTTTTTTTCTTTGGTCTTTTTGAGACAGGGTCTCCTTATAGCCACCCCAGCTTGTCCTGGAACTCACTCTGTAGACCAGGCTGGCCTTGAACTCACAAAGATCCGCCTGCCTCTGCCTCCCAAGTGCTGGGATTAAAGGCGTGCGCCACCACGCCAGGCACAATAAATTTTTTTTTTTTCTTTTGTCTTTTTTGAGACAGGGTCTCCCTGTAGCTCTGGCTGTCCTGGAGATCAGGCTGCCTTTGAACTCACAAAGATCTGCCTGCCTCTGCCTCCCAAGTGCTAGGATTAAAGGTGTGTGCCACCACACCTGGCTTGTTTTGCTCTTTTCGAGACAGGGTCTCCCTGTAGCTCCAGCTGTCCTGGAACTCACCATGTAGACCAGGCTGTCCTTGAACTCACAGAGATCAGCCTGCCTCTGCCTCCTAAGTGTTAGGATTAAAGGTATGGGCCACCACGCCCGACCTGAGACCCTGTCTTCTTTTTTTTTTTTTATTAATTTCTGTATGTGTATGAATGTACTGCCTGCATGCAGGTTTGTGCACCCATGTCATGCAATGCCGTGGAGGTCAGAAGAGGGTGTCGGATTCCCCTGGAACTGGAGTTCTCCTGGAATTGGAGTTTCAGATGGTTCTCGGTTGCCATGTGGGTGCTGGGGATAGAACCTGGGTCCTCTGTAAGAGTGGTCGGCGCTCTTAACCGCTAGGCCATCTCCCCAGCCCCCTGAGACTCTGTCTTAAACAACAAATTGAGTTAAGGTCACTCTGGAATGGGCCCCAGAGAGTCATCTAGCCCACAGAGGAGGCGCCAGGGCAGAAAGGTCATGTGGCCCCTGTCTCTGAGTCCAACCCCAGAGGATATCCTGTGGAAGCCCTGTTCCTGGCTCCTTCTTATGAACACCATTAGGACATTTGTGAGCTTCCTTTACACAAATGAGTCTGAGGATCATTGTGTCCTGAGGCTGGAGGCTGGTAGCTGAGTTTGAAGAGCTGAAACCACTGAATCTCCCTCCTCTCCTTCCCTCTGGTCTGAGCTGGCTGGCAATCACTGGTATAATCATCCCATTTTTCATAACTCTAACTGCATAGATATTTCCTGATAAACTTGTGTGGTGATTACTACAGAGATGTGGGACCTCTAGGCTTCTGCCTGTTTCTCAGACAGTCAAAGCCCTATAACACAGGCACACACCTTTGTAACACACATATGCACCCAACCTGTAGTCCTGACTGCCTGTCAGGACAGGGCCCAAACGTGCTGAAATGTCAACATTCATTAGAACATCTTGTGCCCTCACAATTGCGGGGCACCATTCTAGTTGCCATGCTTACTGGCTCTCTGATCTTATTCAATCAGTTGTGTACTTTCACCTGTCTAACTTCCAAGGACAGGGCAGAGCTTGCTCCACATCGTTCCTCCATGGCAGCTGACTTGGTGCACAATACACAGAGGGGAACCCTGGAACTGTGTGTTAGATGGATCGTATAGGTGAGTGTTGGGGGTGGCAGTGGTGAACCTGAGTTGTCCAAGGTCCCTTAGACAGTGTTGTATATATAGGACTCGAACCTGAGACCTGACTTCCAAGTGCTGTCTGCTTCATCTTGTACTTAGCCTGTAGGATGTAGGATGTCTACACAATGAACATTCTGTGATTTAGGCTCTCACTTCTAGCTGATGCACTGGCCAGGGCAGATCATCAGGTCCTGGGGTTGGGGGCCAGGATCTCTGCCACTGATGCCTGGCTAGACCAGGAAAGATGGTGCACATGTGAAGGTAGGCTAGAAGTCTCTGGTGTGATGTCACCTCCAGGGTCAGAGCTGGCAGGAAGCACAGCTGGAAGGAGGCAGTGTAGTGAGAGGGGCAAAAAGGGGGTTCTCTGTGTCTCGCTACCCCCTAAATCCCAACGAGAGGAGGAGAGCCATATAGAGCTAGACTTCTAGTAGTCTTAGAGCCTTCAGATACCCAAAGTAGCTGTTTCCACCTTCTCCCTGCCCCAGGGCACAGCCAACCAGACCTAGTCCAGCCACCTCTGCCCTCCACTGACTCTGCTTCCTGCTGAATCCTCAGTTCACTCACCCAGAATCAGGCAAACAATGAGATAAAGGAAAAAGTTTTCAAGATACAGACTCCAGGCCTTGTAGGTGTTCCGCAAACGGGGTTATTCTGTATTGTTCCATTTTCTAGAAAAAGAGGCTGAAGTTTGGAGAGGTAAGGTAACATCCTGACAGCAACGACAGAACCAGGACTGACACTCAGATTCCCCGGCATATTCAGCAGCACCCTGGCCACTCACAGTGACCCCTGGTTTGGGGAGGGGTCAGGTCCAGCAGCTGAAATCTGTGGTTTCACTTGGATGTTCAGTGAGCTAAGTAGAACTGTGACTAGGTGCCCAGGTTACTCTCATGAGGAGTGTCCTGTGAGAAGACTTTGCCCCATGTGCCGTACGGTGCATGGTTAGTTTGAAATTCTACCTTGAGTTCTCTTCAATGCCCCCCCACATTTTTGAGACAGGGTCTTTCTGTAGCCCCAGCTGTTCTGGAACTCACTATGTAGAGCAGGCTGGCCTCAAATTCACCACAGAGATCTGCCTGCCTCTGCCTTCCAAGTGCTGGAATTAAAGGAGTGTACCACCTTGCCTGGCCCCAATGTTCCCTCTTAATACTGAATCCTGCCTCCTCCTCCCCACACCAAGGCTGGGACCAGCTGCCTGGGAGCTATCTTGAGCCACACTCTTGGCCTAAAACATCTGCTGGATGTGGCTAAACACATGTCCTGCCCTGGCGGATACTGGGCCAGGATGACCATTACCTTCTTGGCTCATTCTCAGAGCCACACCAAGGTACAGGTTGTTCCTGGAAGACTGTCACATGAGCTGGGCTTGGTGGGGCTGTGCTCATGGTCCACAAGTTTCAGGGAAGCTCTCAGGCCAGTGTCTGCAGACTGGCTGTGATCAGGCTCTGTAGAACTATAGCCTGGACCTCAGGGATAGTACTAAAACCTCATCCTTTCCTCAGAGAAGGGGCTAAGTGCCATTAGCCCTACCTACCAGTGTCAAGAGTCATAACTATGTGCCCTGATAGTCTGCAAAGTGTGACAACATCCCAAATGGTGATGGTAGTGGAGTTGTGTCCGCCAAAGTCTGAGCAGTACAGGCTTCAACATGGTTTCTCTCAACCTCGACTGTGACCCTGAAGGAGTGACCATTATTCCCATTCTGCAGGTGAGGTTGTGAAGACTCAAAGAGGAATGTTTCATAGTCTCCAATCACACATTGAACTGTGCTCAGCCTGACTCCCAGGCAGTTGCTTCATCACCACCAAGAATGTGGTAGGCATGGCTACCACATGGCAGGCTGGAAGTCCAGAGAACCAGGGGTGTGCAGCAGGGCTGGATGGGGCTAAGAGCTCTATGTTCTCATGGGGTGACAACAGAGGCAGCAAAGACACTGGCTGCTAGAAGAGCCCTGGCAGCATAGACTCACAACCTTCTTGCAATGGTCTATGTCTTTGTTCCTGTCAGTAAGAACCAGCAAGCCATGGAACCTGCCATCATCTTTTGAAACGCCCCATTTCTACCATCAGAGCTGCAAGAATCCCAAGCTGAAACTCTGTGTCTGCCTCTCCCATTGGATGGGGAGGCTTCAGGCATAGAGTCACTGCTCGCTTTCACAGCTTCGCGGGTGACACTTAAAGGAAACAATGTATTTGTTGTAAATGCACAGACGGCTGGTTGGACGGCTGCCTTGATGAACTGGATGGCTAGTAGTATGTTTAGTTCCTACAGCTGCTATTTGAGATTACCACAAATTTAATGCCTTAAAACAATGCAAATTTATTCTGAAAGGGGGTCTCCCTGGGTTAAAAATTCTCCCAGGGAAATAGCATTTTGCAGGCTCTCGGGAGTGCCCACCTCTCTGCCTCTCTGGTTTCTATTTCCCATTTTTCTTGACTGCTAGTCTTTTCTCCAGCTTCGGATTCAGCCACATCAGGCCAAGTCCTTCTCACACTGCTGTTTCTCTGGATCTCTCCTTTGAGCTCCTTTTCCTTGTCAGGACCCTTGTGATTACATTAGGCCTGCTCAGAAAATCCAAGATAATCTTCCTATTCTGACTCTAGATAATTAGCAACCTACATTCCATCTGCAAGCTTAATCCCCTTTTGCCAAGTTAACACAGTCACGGGTTCTTTGGATCAGGATACCTTTGGGGAGCCGTTATTCTGCCACTCACAGATGGATGTGCGGATGGTAGGATGTGCGGATGGTGGGTTGCAGGATGATTGACAGACAACACCTGCTGTGGAGATGAGCATCTTGAGACAGAACAGGACTGGTACCTCGAGGTTTTCTGCACTCTCTCCTATTCAGATAGAACCCCAGGCAGGGCTGAGAACTTAATTAGGCCCTGAGCTTCTTCCCACTGCACTTATCTCCCCAGCTCTGGTCCTCTCAGAGGTAGAGAACACCAACCCACTGACCAGCCTGGCACTCTAAGCTGTAGTTGATCCCTTTCTCATGGTAGTTGAGAGAAGGGCTTTATGGATCATTGATTTGGAGTAGGATCCTGGGGAGTGAGGACAAGGATCTGAAGATGAATGTGATGGTGAATTGACGAACTCAGCACTCAGAACCCACTTGCTTGGGTGGGACTTTGTATTAGGGTGAAGGAAACCAATTAAGTATATGACTGTTGGGAGCTGGAGAGATGGCTCAGCAGTTAAGAGCGCTGACTGCTCTTGAAAAGGACACGGGTTTGATTCCCAGCACCGACATGGCGGCTAAGAACCGTCTTTAACTCCAGTTCCAGGGGAATTTGTTTATTTTTTTTTTATTAATTTTTTTTATTTATTTCTGTATGTGTATGAATGTACTGTCTGCATGCAAGTCTGTGCACCCGTGTCGTGCAATGCCGCAGAGGTCAGAAGAGGGTCTTGGATTCCCCTGGAACTGGAGTTCTCCTGGAATTGGAGTTTCAGACAGTTCTCGGCCGCCATGTGGGTGCTGGCGATCGAACCCAGGTCCTCTGCAAGAGCGGTCGGTGCTCCTAACCTCTAGGCCATCTCTCCAGCCCCCCCAGGGGAATTTGACGCCCTCTTCTGACCTCCCCCGAATTGCATGACACAGGTGTACCAACCTACATGCAGACAGTACACTCATACACAGAAAAATAATAAAAATAAATAAAAAATAATCAAAAGTATATGACTCTCCTTTGTTTATCTCTTTATTTTTTTTATTTATTTCTGTATGTGTATGAATGTACTATCTGCATGTAGGTTTGTGCACCCGTGTGGTACAATGCTGCGGAGGTCAGAAGAGAGTCTCGGATTCCCCTGGAACTGGAGTTCTCCTGGAATTGGAGTTATAGACGGTTCTTAGCCGCCCTGTGGGTGCTGGGGATCGAACCCGGGTCCTCTGCAAGAGCAGTCGGCGCTCTTAACTGCTAGGCTATTTCTCCAGCACCTTTTGTTTATCTCTTTAAATGTAACATGATTAATAAAAAAAGAACACCCGGGCTGGAGAGATAGCCTAGCGGTTAAGAGCACCGACGCTCTTGCGGAGGACCCGGGTTCGATCCCAGCACCCACATGGCGGCTAGAACCGTCTGTAACTCCAATTCCAGGAGAACTCCAGTTCCAGGGGAATCCGAGACCCTCTTCTGACCTCCGCAGCATTGCACGACACGAGTGCACAAACCTACATGCAGACAGTACGTTCATACACATACAAAAATAATAAATTTAAAAAACAATTAAAAAAAAGAGCACCATTGGGGCAATGAATAATACTATAATGGACACTTGGGACCACCACAGACATAAAGACAAGAAGGGAACTTGTCTTGCCAGTGCACAATCTCCATGAGAGCCTGGGACTGTGTCTGTCTTATTCACACCTGTATCTCCCCAGCACCGTGAAGGGTCTCTGGCACCTGTGGGACCTGATAAAAGTCCATGGGTGGTGGGCTGGAGAGATGGCTCAGTGCCGACTGCTCTTGCTAGAGGACCCGGGTTTAATTCCCGGCATCCACATGGAGGCTAACAACTGACCTAACTCCAGTTTCAGGTAATCTGATGCCCTCCAGACACCCTTTTCTGACCACCATGGGCACTGAACCATACAGGTGTACTTACAGACATGCAGGCAATACACTCATACACATAAAACAATAATAACAGTAATAATAAATAATTTTTTTGTTTTTTTTTGAGACAGGGCCTCCCTGTAGCCCCAGCTACACTCACTATGTAGACCAGGCTGGCCTTGAACTCACAGAGATCCACCTGCCTCTGTCTTCCGAGCGCTGGGATTACCGGCATGTGCCACCACACCTGGCTAAAAATCTTTAAAAAATAATTTTGAACTATCCCCTGTGTGGAAGCGAGCCAGGCACCTCCTTCACCACCCCTGCCTCCCCAGGGCGCCCAGAGCTTGGTTTGTCACTTCCTGGTCTTTCGGAAACTGTTCTTCCATATTCATATGAACCCTCAGACTGTCCAGTTGTCTAGTTTTCTTTTTTTTGGCCTAACATGATTTTTAATAGAATTAGTATATAAGTTTAATGTAATTTAAATGGAGTTACTTTCCTTAAATTTTTTTTTTGGGGGGTCTTTTCGAGACAGGGTCTCCCTGTAGCCCCAGCTGGCCTGGAACTCACTCTGTAGACCAGGCTGGCTTTGAACTCACAAAGATCCGCCTGCCTCTGCCTCCCAAGTGCTAGGATTAAAGGCGTGCGCCACCACGCCCGGCTTTTAACTTTCCTTAAATTTTTATTGAGCTTTTGTGCATTTCATACAATATTTCTCAATTAAGTTTATGCCCTTCCCCCATCCATGCCCCATCCCCCTACTCATGCATTCTGCCTTACATGTTAAGTCCTGTCTTGCATCTTTTTCTCGTCTTTAAAAAAATTTTTTTGGAGGGGCTGGAGAGATGGCCTAGCGGTTAAGAGTGCCGACCGCTCTTACAGAGGACCCAGGTTCGATCCCCAGCACCCACATGGCGGCTGAGAACCATCTGTAACTCCAATTCCAGGAGAACTCCAGTTCCGGGGGAATCCGACGCCCTCTTCTGATCTCCGCAGCATTGCATGACACGGGTGCACAGACCTACATGCAGACGGTACATTCATACACATAAAATAAATAAATAAACAAAAAATTAAAAAAAATTTTATAGCACTTAGGAGGCAGAGGCAGGCAAATTTTGGTGAGTTCAAGGCCAGCCTGTAGAGTGAGTTCCAGGACAGCTGGGGCTACAGGGAGATCCTGTCTAGAAAAGACCAAAAAAAAAAAATTGTTTTGATGCAGAAGTTTAGTTTGGGTAAGTTCTTTGAGCAAGTCTTTTTGTTGCTGTTGTTCCCTTTACATTTTTTTTTTCTCCAAAAAGTTCTGGGATCACTAGCTCCATTTTATCTTGAGTCCTGGGATCATGGGCTCCATCTCAGTGTCTTGAGTCCTGGGATCACGGGCTCCATCTCAACGTCTTGAGTCCTGGGATCACGGGCTCCTACTCAGTGTCTTGAGTCCTGGGATCACGGGCTCCTACTCAGTGTCTTGAGTCCTGGGATCACGGGCTCCATCTCGGCGTCTTGAGTGCTGGGATCACGGGCTCCATCTCGGCGTCTTGAGTGCTGGGATCACAGGCTCCATCTCGGCGTCTTGAGTCCTGGGATCACAGGCTCCATCTCAGTGTCTTGGGTGCTGGGATCACAGGTTTCATCTCCCAGTTGTCTAGTTTTGCTTGGGGCTTTGGATCTTGAAATTTTGCTTGCTTCCTCTCCATTAGTATGGTGTAGGATTCAGCCATGTGGCTAAGGAAGCTTCAGTTGATTTCTGAATTCTCACTTGATATTTGTAGAGTTTCTCATTTCCCTTTTAGGAGGTTATTGGCTGAGATGGCTCAATGGTTAAAGAGCACGGGCTGCTCTTGCAGAAGACCCAAGTTTGACTCCCAGCACCTACATGAGGGCTAACAACTGTCCACTGTCTATAAAACTGTTCTAGGGGACCTCCTCAGACATTGCATGACACAGGTACACTTACATACATCCAGGCAATACATTCATACATATAAAACTAATAATCTGAGACTTTGATAGTTTAAAAAAATCTAATAAATAAAATACTTTTAAATCTCCCCAGATCTGGGGTGGAGTTATTGTCCTTAGAGGTATGACTGTTCTTGCTCCCATTCTGGTGTGTAGACACTGCCTCTTCTTTTCCCTGGACCCCCTTGCACATACCACCATGCCCCAGACCCACTGAGTTAACAACAGGTGAAGACTGAGGGAAAGGTCTGGTTGAGGGCACGGTGGCAGGAAACTTCTCATGTCAGAATCCATATACATGTACCTCATCTTGAGTCTTCCATAGACACAGCTCCCCCCTCAAGCCCCATGTTCTAAACCGGAAGAATGGTGAAGTACGGCCCTGTGGTCAGGTGGTGCTGGTTCAAATGTCTAGCCACCTTACGCAAGCTGAGCAAATGAGCCCCCTGCCCCAGCTTTGTTTTCTTCCCATGTGAAGTGGGGACAGATAACTTCAGCACTGCCCACTCAGCACTACAGAGTGAAGGCCAGGGAATGCTCCGTGAAGGCCAGGGAGCTGATGGTGGGTGTTACTGATTTCCTGCTTCAACTTATTCCCAATCAGTCCCAAAGTTGTCACCTGCTTCAGAGAGCATCAGATGCATATGAGGAAACTGAAGCCCCCAAGTGTGAGGGACTTCCCTGCTTCAGGGCTGATGGATCCCTCTTGTGTAGAGACCGTTATGCTAGCCTCTTGCTGAGGGCGTACTTGGAATTGCTCTCCAGTCGTTTCCGATCCTTCTCTGCTCTGTCCTGGCCCTGGTGGCCCGAGCTGCAGATGGGGGGGGGCACTGGTGGCATCTCTGTAGACCAGGCTCGTAGCTTACCTGCACGCTGACAGCATCCAGCAATTACTGTCTGCCTTCCATAACTCCCTGGGCTCCTGAGCTCCTTGATCGGCTTCTCTGTCTAGATCTCCAGGTCTGCCAAAGCCCAGCAGCATGCTTTGAATGGTGATCACAGGGCAGCGCCCTTGTCAGGCACCAAGGTTTCTTCAGGGGAGGGGAGCCTTGATGGTCTCTACAGACAGGTGAGAGGTGGCCTACATATGACAGAGCCCAGTGGTTGGCTTTATTTACAGTCGTACAGAGTCCTCGCATGAGGAAGTTGGGCTCAGTGTCACAAATAACAAGACATAAATCCTGATGCACGCCTCTGCCTGATGCCTCGTAGGCTTGCATTCCAGGGCAGAAAGGGCATGCCATGCGGGGAGCGGAGGGGCGGGGGCTGCTCCCGAGGGGGGAGAGAGAGAGAGAGAGAGAGAGAGAGAGAGAGAGAGAGAGAGAGAGAGAGAGAGAGAGAGTTGGGTCTTGGCCAAACAGCTTGCGCTGGCTGGAAGGGGTCCCCCTTCACACACCTCAGAGCAGGTTGGTCACCCTTAGTGCACCAGAGCAGAGACCAAAAGCTACCTGCCTCCAGCCGTGCTCTGGAAGTCAGGTCCCCAGGGAGTAGGTCTGGAGCCTGGGGAGAAGAGTCAAGACTGTGCTCCTTTCTGCGAACTGCACTCCTTCCCACCTGCCAGCGCTCACTCTTTTCTGTTTCCTCTCAGGGAACCCCCTCCTGGCTGCTGCCACAGTCTCTCTAGAGCCGCCCCCGCACACCCAGGCCCCTCCTCTGAGCCAGGGTGGGAGCCGAAGCAATTCAGGTTATTTTTAGCCAAGCTGAATCCTCCAGGAGATTCAAGTCAAGGGGAAGCCGCCCCCGCGCCTGCAGGAGCTGCTTGCGGAAGGCGGAAAGAGGAAAGCGATCGATTAAACCCAGCGCTGCGCAGGCTGGGTGCCAGGCGGGCAGCAGGCGCGGAGACAGGCATCTCCCTAGCTGGCTCTCGGTGCTGGTGTGCGTTAAGAGTGACGGGGGTCCTCAAATGCCCTTTATTGCCACCCTTAGCAGCAGCTCTTCCGCCTAGCCTCCGGCCCTGCCCCCGCAGCTCTGCTCTGAGGGAGTCAGGGGCTCCCAGTCCCCACCCCCAGGCCACATCCTCTTCCTATCACCACTCCAAGTACCATGAGGGCGGGTAGCCTCACCCACCAGGAGAGATCTGGGGGTGGGTAGGGAAGCACCTCCATTTTGCCTGCCTGGCTTTTGCTCAAGCAGTCCTTCCTTCCTCCTGTCTCCCTCTCCCTCTCCCTGTCCCTCTTCTCCCTCTCCTCCCCTCGTCCCTTTCTCTTCTTTTCCTTCCCTCCATTCTCTCTGTTTCTTTTTTTTCTCCCTTTTCTTCTCTCTTTCCACTTTCCCCCGTGTTTAAGGGTTTCATATAGCCCAGGCTGGCCTCAAACTCACTGTGTAGTTCAGACTCCTTGGGTTTTTTTTTGTTTTTTTTTTTTTTTTGGTCTTTTTCAGACATGGTCTCCCTTTAGTCCCAGCTGGCTTGGAGCTCTCTATGTAGACCAGGCTGACCTTGAATTCACAGAGATCCGCCTGCCTCTGCCTCCAGATGCTGGGATTAAAAGTGTGTGCCACCACGCCCAGACAGCTACCACGTGGGTGCTGGGAATCGAACCTGGGTCCTCTGCAAGAGCAGTCAGTGTTCCCAGCCACTGAGCCATCTCTCCAGCCCAGACTCCTTGACTTCTGATCTTCCTGCTTCTGTCTCCTGAGGGCAGTGGCATTTTAGGCAGGCCCAACTCTCTCTGCCCTTTGGGTGAGCTCTCAGGTGGATGGGAAAGCCTTAATCTTCAGGCCGCCAGCCTCTGGTCTTTAGGATCTCCCTGGAGACAAGATAAGTGAGAAGAGTAGCCTGAGAATTAACCAGAGCCACCCAGCACCTGGGTGAGAGGGCCACTGAGGCCCCCCCGTAAGTACTTAGAATGAATGGGTCCTGAGACCTCACTACAAGCACCTGTGGTGGGGCAGGGATATTTGGCCAAGGCGACCCAGCTGGTGGACTGTGACATAGTGCCTGAGAATACACACAGCTTCCCAGTAATGGGAATGGAGCAGACCTGGAAAGGGAGGACCAGCCCAGGTGTGTGGGGAAGAACATCTTTGAGGTGAGGAGGGCCTGTGTGTCCTAGCACCCACCACCCGCCACAGACACCTCCACTCTACCAGAAGGCCATTTCATGGGTAACATGTCACCTTCCTTTCTCAAGCTGTCAACAGTGTCTGAGTTTGAAGCAGTGTCAGAGCTGTGAAGAGCTCCCAAGAGTAGTTTGGCAGAAGGAGGGAAAGTTCAGTGACCATGCACAAGCCGCTTTACCTTCTGAGCCTCAGCTTCCTCATCTGCAACACGGGTTTAACAAGAGAGGCCACAGTGAGACTGTAGCAAGGACCAGCAATAACCATGCCAAGTTCCCCAACTCCTGTCTCACCAGAAGGCACGTTTCCCTTCCTGGCCCTGGGTTAGGGCTGAGTCCCCCCCACTGCCAGGTTTGTAGTTTCAGGGTTGCAGCGACAGCTCAAGGAGGCCAGGAACAGCTGGGAGACCTGTTAGGATCATATAGTAGACTTTCCCTTCCACAGCCTGCTGCGTCCTGCTGGAGACCTGTGAGGATCATATAGTAGACTTTCCCTTCCACAGCCTGTGTCCTGCTGGGGACCTGCGAGGATCATATAGTAGACTTTCCCTTCCACAGCCTGCTGTGTCCTGCTGGGGACCTTCGAGGATCATACAGTAGACTTTCGCTTCCACAGCCTGTGTCCTGCTGGGGACCTGTGAGGATCATATAGTAGACTTTCCCTTCCACAGCCTGCTGTGTCCTGCTGGGGACCTGTGAGGATCATACAGTAGACTTTCCCTTCCACAGCCTGCTGTGTGTGTCCTGCTGGGAGACCTGTGAGGATCATATAGTAGACTTTCCCTTCCACAGCCTGCTGTGTCCTGCCCACCTCTTCCTGGCCTCACAGGAGCATTCCCAGCCCCCTGCCCCCCCCATCCCTCACTGGCTCTGTGAGGCCCTCTGACTTGACTTGGACAGTCTTCTCTGGCCAGCCTCTCCTCTCTGCCTGCAGCTACCCTCCAACCCCCAGGTCTGCACACGGCTGTGGTAGCAGTGGACCTGCCCCAACAGACAAAGAAGTCTGGGGCTTGAGCCTCAGAGGGATAGCGTCTGATCTGCCTGGTGGAGCCAGGGCTCTGCAGCATGGAAGAAAACTCCCCAGCCTGTGTGGAAGAGATTGGAAAAGAGTGAGAGGTGATTGAGTGGCTTGCCCAGTGTTACCCAGGTAGGTAAGGACTGCGCTTAGGTCAGACCCCCAGTGCCCACTGCCACATCCCTTTTCTCAGAGGGCTTTTGAGACTTTTAGGGCCTTCCCCTAGACTACCAACATTTCCTCCTGTATCAAGTGACCTCTGTAGCCAGGGTCAGGCTTCATTCTTTCTTACTCAGCCCATAACACACCAGGCTAATGGCAGAGACAGGCACCTCTCGGTCCAGAAGCTGGTCAGGGCAGAGCAAGAGCTTTTCAAAGACCTGGGGGTGGGGGACGAGAAGCTGTCATGCCCCAGCTGGAGCCCTCTTGTGGCCCTCATTGCTTTTCATCCCTCAGCTCTTTCTAACATTGCTACAGCTTCCCTTCCTGCCCTGGGTTAGTTCCTTTTCTCCTGCCTCAGTTTCTCCACCTATAAATTTGTTGATCTTCAAGCCCCTTCCCAACTGCTGGTTCCTGAAAGGGGCAGGGCCCCCAGGTCACAGCCTCAGACTTCTTAGAGAGGGAGGTGACTCAGAGTTAGAGCTTGAAATCTTTGGGCAATGATAGTCGCCTTGTTCATTCAGAGGAATTCTTTGAAAGGTCACATCATCCTGCCCTCCCTCCCCCTTCAAGAGCCCTCCAAAAGATCTCCAGGGAGGGACTGCTCTGGGAGGCAGCCAGTTTTTCCTCCCCCACCCCAGGCCTCTCTTTAGCCTGAGCTGGGAGGTGTTTGGGGGGGGGGGCTCAGGCAAGAGGGGCAACCAGGCAGGAAGGGGTTACAGGAGAA
Source organism: Rhizomys pruinosus (assembly GCA_009823505.1). Lineage (NCBI taxonomy): Eukaryota > Metazoa > Chordata > Mammalia > Rodentia > Spalacidae > Rhizomys > Rhizomys pruinosus. Next base: position 1,666,633 of record VZQC01001008.1, on the reverse strand, counting down.
GGGGAGCTGGAAGGGGGCTGTGGTTGCCAAGGCAACGACATTGCTGGGGCCAGTGGAGGCAGCTGGGGAGGGAACAGAGAGGGGTGTCCTCGAAGCCCTCTGCTTCATTCTTCCTGTTCAGTCACTCTTTGTTAAAAAGGAGTCGCCTTAGCCTCCTTTTGTGGCAGGGTGGGAGTGGGGGGCCCCTTGGTGGTTCCTTTCTGCCCAGTGCATCACCCACCTACCCCCATCCCTTCCCTCCCACCTTCCTGCCAGCCCCTGCCTCCCCAGGCCAGCTGAACAGCCCTGATCTGAGCTCCTAAGAGCCTGTCTCTCTCCCAGGGACACACAGAATTCCCTTTTAGGCCCGAGGGGAAGAGCCCCACCCTCACTCCAGGCATCCGTTGGCCTGAGAAAGCAGGGTCTTCTGTGTCACCATCTTATGGCCACTCGGATCCAGGTGTGTGCCTGGACCATAGGGGCTCTCTGCACAGCTGTGGAACCTGTAGAAAAAGACCTTGTCTCCACTACCATCCCAGGCTGCTGTGCTGCTCCAGGAGCAGACCCTCAGCCTGCAGCAGGTTCAGCCAGGGGAATCATTATTCGGGCTACTGGAAGTCAGGATTTAAACCTGTGTGTCTCATGTTGAAGTCTGTTCCCTTCACCCATAGGAGGAATGGCCTTGACAAACCTGGAAGAGAACCAGGAGGGACTGTGCCCAGTGGCACCCACAGAGTCCCCTTTTCTTCTCTGGGGGAAGACACCTCTCTACCACCCCAGGAGTTTGCAGTCCAGGGGTGACCTCACCTAACCCAGAGAACCAGCCTAGAACCCAGGGTCTATAGCTGTGAGTTTGCGAACTGGGGAAGGAATGAGAAGTGGCCTGGTGTAGCCTTGGAGGATCTTCCCAAGGGCTCCTGCCTGCCTATGGAGGGGACTCCACATGCGGTCTCGTACTGCCCCCTGGTGGACAGACACACACACAGTCTTGGAATACTCTTGAGCTGGGATGGGCTAAGGGTCCCCAGTGGCCTGGGGCTGAAGGCGTCTGTGGTGACCTGACAGTGGGTTAGGCTGTACCTTCAACTTCTGCTGGAACAGTCAGATTCTGAACCCTAACCTGGAGTCGCATGCATCCTATATCATCTTTCCTTCACCTAGGAGCTTTGAAATCCAGACTCAGCTGGGCATGGTGGTGCATACCTTTAAATTTTTTTTATTAATTTTTTTAAATTTATTTCTGTATGTGTATGAATGTACTGTCTGCATGCAAGTCTGTGCACCCGTGTCGTGCAACGCCGCGGAGGTCAGAAGAGGGTCTCGGATTCCCCTGGAACTGGAGTTCTCCTGGAATTGGAGCTTCAGACGGTTCTCAGCCGCCATGTGGGTGCTGGGGATCGAACCCGGGTCCGGTGCATACCTTTAATCCCTGCACTCAGGAGGCAGACGCAGGCAGATCTCTGTGAGATGGAGGCCAGCCTGGTCAAGTTCTTGGCCAGCTAGAGCTACAGGGAGAGCCTGTCTCAAAAACACAACAAACAAAACAAAACAAACGAACGAATAGTCTTTTCCAATCATCCACCCTGTTCCTGTTCCTCCAGCCTCAGTCATTTGCTTGCTGCTTGAATATCTCTTGTATAGAGAGCTCATATCTCTGGGAGCAGAGATATGGTCATGGGATTTGGAGAAAAATTTTTTGAGTCAGGGTCTCCAGTATCCCAGACTGTTTTAAATTTGAGGAGGACCTTGAACTCCTTCCTCATCTTCCGGCCTCTGCCTCCTGAGTTCTGGGGTTACAGGCATGCACGGCCACATCTGGTTTATGTGGTACTGGGAATGGAACCTATGGCTTCATGGATGCTAAGCAGGCTCTCTACCAAGTGAGCTACATCCCTGGCCCCTGGTTTGGAAGTAATTCTGATTGTTGCCATTTGCCACCCTCAGTTACAGCTTTACACCCTGGGGACACACAACCATGTGGCCTCTCAGACAGGAATTTCAAAGCAGATCTAAAAGCCCAGCAGAGGGGCTGGAGAGATAGCTCAGCAGTTAAGAGTGCCAACTACTCTTGCATTCCCAGCACCCACATGGTGACTAAGAACCATCTGTAACTCCAGTTCCAGGGGAATCTGATGCCCTCCTCTGACCTCCGCGGCATTGCATGACACCGGTGCACAAACCTGCATGCAGACAGCACACTCATACACATAAAAAAATAATAAATATTTTTAAAAATAAAAAACAAAAGCCCAGCAGAGTGCTCAGAGCCTCTCCCTCCCATGCGCTGCCAGTCTTCTCTCCTTAGTTCTGAAAGCCATTCATAGTTTCTCCATATGAACACACTACACTTACCATCTCTCTGTGACAGAGGTGAGGGAACTGGAACACCTGAACGCTGTCTTCTCTACCCTGCCTCTGCCTTTTTCCCTGGGTTCTATTTCCATTTTAGCATCTGCTTTGTGCTGACTTACTTTCTCTAAACATTGAGGTCCTGTAGAGAAGAAGCAAGGATGGATCTAACAGTGACTGAGGATCCAGCATGGAGTTTGGTGGTTTGGTCCAATTAAGGCTTAACCTTGTCAGGCAAGTGTGAGTTCCTTTTCATTCTCCCCTCCCTTTCCCTCCCCTCCCTTCCCCTTCCCTTCCACCGCCCCCCATTTTTGTTTATTTATTTTTGTATGTGTATGAATGTACTGTCTACATGTAGGTTTGTGCACCCGTGTTGTGCAATGCCACGGAGGTCAGAAGAGGGTGTGGGATTCCCCTGGAACTGGAGTTCTCCTGGAATTGGAGTTACAGACGGTTCTCAGCCACCACGTGGGTGCTGGGTATCGAACCCGGGTCTTCTGCAAGAGCAGTCGGCACTCTTAACTACTAGGCCATTTCTCCAGCCCCAGAACATTTCTTTTTTTTTTTTTTGGTCTTTTCAAGACAGGGTCTCCCTGTAGCCTCAGCTGTCCTAGAACTCACTCTGTAGACCAGGCTGGCCTTGAACTCAAAGATCCACCTGCCTCTGCCTCCTGAGTGCTAGGATTAAAGGCGTGTACCACCACGGCTGCCCCCTCTCTTTACACACACACACACACACACACACACACACACACACACACCACACTCTGGGAATTGAACCTCAGGCAAGAACCCCAGGCTCTACCACTGAGCTATTTCCTTACTGTTTTTAGCCTCATTGCACTGAGAATTGAGGCTAGGCGACTCTGGGTTCAGAAGGGCTGAGCTGATTCCTTAACTCACAACTGCTTGGAATTTATCTTCAGCTACAGGCCTCTTCTGGCCTCTGGGTGCACCTGCGCGCGCGCGCGTGCACACACACACACACACACACACACACACACACCTTTTCTTAATTAAAAAAAGAAAAAGAAAAGAAAAAGCATGGCCGGCTGTGGCTTCAGGTCATAGGTCCTGAACAGGTCTCACCAGGTTATGGCCAAGGAAAGATCCATGCTCTTCTTCCTGCCTCCCTCCTAGGCTGGTAACTGGGATTCCGCCATAGGTGTTCCTACCCCAGGCCCAGTGCCATTGGATGGCCATCCAAGTGCTTTACCTGCTAATCCATCCTCCCGGCCCCAGCCATCACAGTTCCCTCTGCTGAATCTCACCAAAAGTTACCTTTTCATCCCTTTCCAACATCTGAGCTCACCCCTCTTGTTACCAATGGTTTCTATCTGGACCGGCTGTTTTTAGGTCCCTGGCATCTTGTTCAAAGCATTGAAGAAGCACACACACAAATAGAAAAACAGCAAATCATTGTATTCAGAAGTAAAGCAAAAGTACGGAGTGGGTACAGGACAAGGGAAACCTGGGCAAGATTTGCTCAAAAATACCTGGTGACTACCCAGGACGTCCTTTTGTGGGCTCAAGAGGAGAAATTGGTTGGTAAGGGCAGAGTATGGCTGGTCTTTTGTTTTGATTGATAAGTTTGGGTTAAATAAGCTTTTGTTTCCTGTCACATGCTCTTTCCCGATGCCTCTGACTTTAACCATTTCCCAGAACCACCTGAAGCACAGGTGGGAGCCAGGCACTTCAGCCAGGCAGATTCTTGGATAATTCTATCACAAGGTTGTTGGATAAGCCTCTCATTGGCCTGTCTGTTGGATAATTCAATCATTGTCTTGCAGGGACAGAGTCTCCCTGCTAGCTGGTACAAGAGGTGGGCCTGTTGCCACTGTGAGACTTGAGTGCACAAAGCTAAGATCAGGGATTTCCCAGGACCACCTGAAGCACAGAGTACCGGGGCACACGTTAAACAGGCATATCCCCCCACCCCCACCCCCACCCCACCAACTGGAAGTGCTGAGGGAGTGTTCAAGTGGATTCTTTGGAGAACCTTCAGAACAGAAAGAGAAGAGTGAGTTAGACTTCCAATAGAAATCCTAAAACTTAGACAAGTCAACACTCCATAAGTAAGGAGAAAAACAAATCAATCAAACAAACAAACAAACAAACAAACAACAAATTCATCTGAAGGAGGCAAGCAAAGCAAGCCTTCAATACAGTGAAGAGGCATTTGGGATTCCCATTGGAATACAGGCAAAGAGAAACCCACATGCCAGGGACACAACGAAGGGGCAACATGGGAAAGGTGCAGGATAATTCCACACCAAGCTCTTCCAACCCTGTAGGAGATTCCTACAGTGGGATCACCCTGGGGATGGCCCAGGACACAGATCTTAGAGGAACAATTGCAGACATATTCAAAGAAATCAAAGAATATAAAGAACAAGTCAGAGAACTAAGGAGAGAGAATGAAAAACTCAAGAAGGACCTAGAGAGAGAGAATGACAAACGCCAGAAAGAACTAGAGGATGAAAATGACAAACTCTGGAGGGAAGCAGAAACACTGAAAAGATCCCATGTTGAAAAAGAAAAGGAAACCAACCAGCGAAGCAAAGAGCTAGGAAGAGATTGAGAAGCTCCAAGGAAATGGCAATACTAAAGAAATCACAAGATGAAATGAAAAAGGAAATCAAACACTCATCCAATCAAGAGGAAAGAAACGGAAAAGGCTTCAGAAATAGAATGGAGGAAGCAGAACAAAGAATATCAGACCTGGAAGATAACACAGAACAACTAAAAAGCTCAAGTAAAGATTATGAAAAAAATTTAAATACACAGGTGGAACAACCAGGAATTGTGGGACACTATGAAAAGATCAAACCTCCACATCATAGGGATAGAGGAAGGAGAAGAATCCCAAGAGAATGGTATTGATCAGATTTTCAGCAGAATAATAGATAAAAAATTCCCCAAACTAAAAAAAGACAAACCAATACAAATACAAGAAGCACACAGAACTCCAAACAGACAAGATCAGAAAAGAAACTCTCCACGCCATATCATAGTTAAAATGCTAGACACCCAAAACAAAGACAAAATTCTGAAAGCCACAAGAGAAAAACAACAAGTTACATATAAAGGGAAACCTTTCAGAATTACAGCTGACTTCTCAATGCAAACTATGAAAGCAAGAAGAACATGGAGCAAAGCATTCCCAGAGTTAAAGGACTATAGATGCCAACCCAGGTTACTATACCCAGCAAAAATGTTGATTATAGTTGAAGGACAGAGAAAAATCTTCCATGACATAAACAAGATGAAAGAATACATGTCTGGAAAACCAACCCTTCAGAGAATGCTTGAAGCAATTCAAAGGACAGAAGAAAGGAGCAACTATCCCCAGCACCTAGAAAGAGAAATTAATAAAAGCATAACCGCAGAAGTAGAAACCTAGACCAAAAATGCAAATGGATAAGGTGAAAGGAAGCAACACACATCTTTCAGTTATAACCTTAAATATTAATGGAGTAAATTCCCCAATCAAAAGACATAGACTGGGAGACTGGATTAGGAAACAGAACCCATCTATATGCTGTATGCAAGAAACGCATCTTACTTTCAAGGATAGGCACCATCTTAAAGTGAAAGGATGGAAAAAATATTCCAATCAAATGGTACCAAACAGAAAGCAGGTGTTACTATTTTAATATCAGACAAAATAGACTTCAAAGTAAAATAAATCAGAAGAGACAAAGAAGGCCATTACATTTTTATCAAAGGAACAATTACCATGAAGATTTCACAATCATGAATATATGCTGTGGGAGACAAAGAGTGCCTGAAGTGACAGGCTGAAGAGAAATGGTGCTTGGTCTGTAGCCATGGCGTTTGGTCTGTGGCCAAAAGGCACTAGCTGAAGAACACAGTGCACATGCTTCAGTAACTTTTAAGATGATATGTTATGTTACCTTGTCAACTTCATGAACATAACATTTTACATAAGAAATTGTATCTATAGACGCAAAACTTATCTATTGATTGGTCCACTATGGTCCACTACTGTTATATAATCTGTCTGGTGATTGGCTCATTACTGGTATAAATATTCTTGGTTTCTAAGCTGTTGTTGTGAGTAACATTAGTTGTTAGTAGCATTAGTAATTGTGTTCAATTGTTAGTAGCATTAGGAATTATAAAAGTTAAGAAGAAAATGGTACCATTAAAAGAAACTACAAAGAACAAGTAGACTGATTAATTCCCGGTCTGCCTCCGATGATTCACACCACTGGACGGCACAATATGCACCAAACTCTGGTGCACCAGACTTTATAAAGACAATTCTCCAGGACCTTAAGGCACAGATTAACCCCAGTATACTCATAGTAGGGGACTTCAATACCCCCACTGAGCCCTTTGGACAGGTCAACCGGACAAAGAATAAACAGAGAGACATTTGAACTGAATGATACGATACACCAACGGACCTCATAGACATCTACCTAATATTCCACCCTAATACCAGAGAATACATTTTCTACTCATCACTCCATGGAACATTCTCCAAAATAGACCACATACTGGGACACAGAAGAAACCTCCACAAATACAAAAAGATTGAAATAATTTCATGCATTCTGTCAGACTACAGTGCAATAAAGCTCACTATCAACATCAGGATAAGCCCTACTATCTACAGGAACACATGGAGACTAAACAACACGCTCCTGAATAATGAATGGCTCAAGGAAGAAATAAACACATTCCTGGAACTGAATGACAATGATAATACAACACAACAAAACCTATGGGATACATTAAAAGCAGTCCTGGGGCTGGAGAGATGGCTTAGTGGTTAAGAGAGCCGACTGCTCTTACAGAGGACCTGGGTTCAAGTCCCAGCACCCACATGGTGGCTAAGAACCATCTTTAGCTCCAGTTCCAGAGAAATCTGACACTCTCTTCTGACCTCCGTGGCATTGAACAACAAGGGTGCACAAACCTACATGGAGACAGTACATTCATACACATAAAAATTAAAGGGCTGGAGAGATAGCTTAGTGGTTAAGAGCGCCGACCGCTCTTACAGAGGACCCGGGTTCGATATCCAGCACCCACATGGCAGCTGAGAACCGTCTGAAACTCCAATTCCAGGAGAACTCCAGTTCCAGGGGACTCCGATACCCTCTTCTGACCTTCGCGGCATTGCACGACACGGGTGCACAAACTTGCATGCAGACAGTACATTCATACACATATAGAAATAAATAAAATTAATAAAAAATATATAAAAATTAAATTAAAGCCGGGCATGGTGGTGCACGCCTTTAATCCTAGCACTCAGGAGGCAGAGGCAGGCGGATCTTTGTGAGTTCAAGGCCAGCCTGGTCTACAGAGTGAGTTCCAGGACAGCTGGGACTACAGGGAGACCCTGTCTCAAAAAGACCAAAAAAAAAAAATTAAATAAAAAAAAAGCAGTCCTAAGAGGTAAGTTTATGGCCCTGGGTGCCTACGTTAGAAAAACAGAAAGGGCACAAGTGAATGATCTAACGCTGCAGCTAAAAACACTTGAGAGACAACAACAAATGAACCCTAAACACAACAGACAGGAAGAAATACAAAAATCAGAGCAGAACTCAATGAAGGCTGGGCACGGTGGCATGCACCTTTAATCCTAGCACTCGGGAGGCAGAGGCAGGCATACCTTTGTGAGTTCAAGGTCAGCCTGGTCTACAGAATGAGTTCCAGGACAGCTGGGGCTACAGGGAGACCCTGTCTTGAAGGAAAATAAAAGAAATCAATGAAGTAGAAACAAAGGAAACAATACAAAAGTTGGTTCTTTGAGAGAATAAACAAGATAGACAGACCTCTAGGTCAGTTAACCAAAAGAAAGAGGGAACAACTCCAAATCAATAGAATCCATGATGAAAGGGGAAATATCACAACAGACAATGAAAAGATCCAGACAATCATATGGGAATACTTCAAAAACCTATACTCTACTAAGTTTGAAAACCTAGGAGAAATGGATGAATATCTGAAATCCTGGGAATCACCAAAGCACAACCAAGAAGAGATCGACAGCTTAAATAGACCCATAATACATGAAGAAATTGAAGATGTAATAAGAAACCTCTCAACTAAAAAAAGCTGAGGCCCAGATGGTTTCATGGCAGAATTCTATAAAACATTTCAAAAAGACTTACAACCATTATTACTCAAATTGTTCAGAAGGATACAGAGGGAATTCTCCCAAATTTCTTCTATGAAGCCAGCATCACTCTATTACCAAAACCAGGCAAAGATACAACTAAAAAGGAGAACTACATACCCATGTCATTAATGAACACAGATGCAAAAATTCTCAATGAAATACTTGCAAACCACATACAGACCCACATCAAGAGTATCATCCATCATGATCAAGTTGGATTCATACCAGAGATGCAGGGATGGTTCAACATAGGAAAATCAACAAATATCATAAAACATATAAATGGACTGAAAGACAAAAACCACACCATCATCTCAATTGATGCAGAAAACACCTTTGACAAAATCCAGCATCCCTTCATGCTTAAAGTGGATTGGAGGGATCATTCCTCAATGTAATCAAAGCCATATACAGGAAACCCAGAGCCAATATCATCCTAAATGGGGAAAAAACAGAAACATTCCCTTTAAAAGTAGGACTCGGCAAGGCTGCCCCCTGTCACCACTCCTCTTCAATATAGTGCTTGAAACATTTGCTAGGGCAATAAGGCAAGAAAAGGAAATTAAAGGAGTACTAATTGGAAAAGAGGAAGTCAGGCTATCCCTTTTTGCTGATGATATGATTCTTTACCTAAGGGATGCTAAAAACTCCACCAGAAAACTCCTAGAAATGATTAAGAGTTTCAGTAAAGTAGTAGGATATAAAATTAACCTAGAAAAATCAGTAGCCTTTCTTTTTTTTTCTTTTCTTTCTTTTTTTTTTTTTTTTGGTCTTTTTGAGACAGGGTCTCCCTGTAGCCCCAGCTGTCCTAGAACCCACTCTGTAGACCAGGCTGGCCTTGAACTCACAAAGATCCACCTGCCTCTGCCTCCCAAGTGCTAGGATTAAAGGCGTGCGCCACCACGCCCGGCTTCAGTAGCCTTTCTTTACACCAACAACAAGCAACTGAAGAAGGAATACAAGGAGACCTTCCCACTCACAATAGCCTCATAAACAATAAAACAAACCTAACCAAAGATACCAAAGATCTCTACAACAAAAATTTTAAACCCCTGAAGAAGGAAATTGAAGAAGACATCAGAAGATGGAAAAACCTCCCAAGCTCATGGATAGGGAAAATTAATATAGTAAAAATGTCCATTCTACCCAAAATCTTGTACAGATTTAATGCAATCCCAATTAAAATTCCCAAGAGTTTCTGCACAGGCTTGGAAAAAAAAAAGTCCTTAATTTCATATGGAAAAACAAAAGACCCCAAATAGCCAAAGCAACCCTGAGTGAAAAGAGCGATAGAGGGGGGATCCCTATACCAGACTTCAAACGATACTACAGGGCTATAGTCATAAAAACAGCTTGATGCCGGGCGTGGTGGCAGGGGCAGGCGGATTTGTGAGTTCAAGGCCAGCCTGGTCTACAGAGTGAGTTCCAGGACAGCTGGGACTACAGGGAGACCCTGTCTTGAAAAGACAAAAAAAAAAAGCTTGGTACTGGCACAAGGACAGACCTGTTGACCAATGGAACAAAACTGAGGCTCCAAACCTGAGCTCATACAATTTCAGCCACCTCATATTTGACAAGGGGGCCAAGAAGACACAATGGAGGAAAGACAGCATCTTCAGCAAGTGGTGTTGGCAAAACTGGATCACCACTTGTAGAAGAATGAAATTAAACCCCTACCTCTCGCCCTGTACAAAAGTCACCTCCAGATGGATTAAAGACCTCAACGTGAAACCCCAAAATCTGAAGGTGATAGAAGAAAAAGTTGGCAGCAGACCCCAAGACATAGGCAGAGGAAAAGACTTCCTAAATCAAACAGCAGCTGCGCAAGAATCAAGGTGGACAGTTGACAAATGGGACCTCATTCCCCATGTGGCAGGGAGGCTTGAGGGCCCTTTTATATTTATTTAGATTTTTAATTAATTATTCTTTATGTGTACGAACGTACTGTCTGCATGTAAGTAGGTGCACCCATGTAGTGCAATGCCTTGGAGGTCAGAAGAGGGTGTTGGAACACGGTTCTTAGCTGCCATGTGGGTGCTGGGAATCGAACCAGGCTCCTCTGCAAGAGCAGATGGTGCTCTTAACCGCTGAGCCATCTCTTCAGCCCCTTATGTAGATTTTTTTTGGGGGGGGTCTTTTTTGAGACAGGGTCTCCCTTTAGTCCCCGCTGACCTGGAGCTCACTATTTAGACCAGGCTGGTAGATTTATTTTTTATTTAATTTAATTTTTTGATCTTTTTGAGACAGGGTCTCCCTGTAGCCCCAGCTATCCTGGAATTCACTTTGTAGACCAGGCTGGCCTTGAACTCACAAAGATCCGATAGCCTCTGCCTCCTGAGTGCTAGGATTAAAGGTGTGTGCCACCATGCCCAGCCTATTTTTTTATTTTTTTTATTTTTTATGTGTATGAGTGTTTTACCTGCAAGCATTAAGTGCATCTTGTGCATGCCATAGAGGCCAGAAGAGGACATTGGACCGACCATTTAACTGGAGTTACAGACAGCTAGCTTCCATAAGGGCACCAGAAACCAAACTCAGGACCTCTGTACTCTTTTTTTATTTTTTTATTTTATTTGTATGAATGTACTGTCTGCATGTAGATGTTTATGCACCCATGTCGTGCAATGCCGCGGAGGTCAGAAGAGGGTGTCAGATTCCCCTGGAACTGGAGTTAAAGTTGGGTTCTCGGCTGCCATGTGGGTGCTGGGGATCGAACCCGGGTCCTCTGCAAGAGCAGTCGGCACTCTTAACCACTAGGCCATCTCTCCAGCCCCAAGTCCTCTGTACTCTTAACTGCTGAGCCATCTCTCCAGGTCCTTGTGTGTTATGTTTAAAAAAAAATTTTTTTTGCAGTACAGGGGGTTGAAACTAGGGCCTCATACATTCTCGGCAGATGTGCACCATGCTACCACACAGCTCATACATGCTAGGCAGACATGCACCATGCTACCACACAGCTCATTCCTACCCACAGATCTCCCTTTTCGACAGGGGTGTATTTAGACGGCAGAGGATGACTTTTTGGTGTTGTTCTCTCTTCCTATAATGGATCTAGGGATTGAACTGAGGTGGACAGGCAAGTGCTTTTACCCAGTGAGCCATCTCATCTGCTTTTTTTTTTTTATAATGTTGTTTCTCTTTTGAGTTATCAGGGGTATGGCCTTGTTTTGCTGAGACTTGAAAGGTATCGTCATCCTTAACCTACTCTGACTCTCTTGTTGTCTGAGGCGTTGACTAGAAAAGTACGGTTAAGTGAGGACCTTACTTAAAGAGTCTCCTTGCTACAGCTTCACCTGCTCTTAAAGCGCACCTGTATTATAACGCTCGAGGTTGGCTCATCGGCGCACAAGTCGATGACCTTCCTATCATTTCTTGTGCCAATACCCATAAAAAAGCCACAAAATGAATGGGACTGGAGAGATGGCCTGAAGTATGAGAACCGACTGCCTTAACGATGAGGGAGAGAACTCCAGTTTATCGATAGCCCCTAGCAGCATCCACATGCAGCTGAGAACCGTCTTTAACTCCAAGTGCATTCCCAAGAGAAGAGAACATTCACTTAGACCGGACCCTCTGCTATCTGACCAAGTCCTGCTGGCATTAGCACGTACCTAGCGGGTACACAAACCTACATGCAGACAGAAAAAAAAAAAAAAAAAAAAAAAAAAAATAAATTATAAAAAAAATTAAAAGAGAAAAGAAACCTTAATGACAAAAAATGTAACGAAACAAGTAGCCATTGAAATTCTGGGTAACTCCTTCCCCATGATTTCGTGATTCGGGCTCATTCTCCTGTGGGTGTAAGAAATACTCTCCTCATCATAATCTGACTTGCGGCGAAACAAGATCTACTGAGGCTCTATGTATCTGGCTACTTCTACTTGGCGTCCCCTACTCTGTCATGCAGAAGTATTTCTATTACTAACACCTCAGTTCGTGAGTCTTACACGTATTTCTGCGGTTTCCCTGTAGGTCCATTCTCGCCATCCTCACACACCCTTGTGTGGTGGTCTGTACAAGCCTCACAGTCCTTCTTCCTCTCCTCTGCCCTCTACAGTTCACTCTATGCGCAGGAGCCAAGTGTGTTTTTGGTTTTGCTTTGCTTTGTTTATTTTGAGACAGGGTCTCACTATGTAGCCCCAGCTGGCCTGGAACTCCCTATGTAGACCAGGCTGGCCTTGAACAGAGATCCACCTGCCTCTGCCTTGGCGGCCAGGTGCAGGCGGATCTTTGTGAGTTTAAGGCCAGCCTGGTCTACAGAGTGAGTTCCAGGACAGCTGGGACTACAGGGAGACCCTGTCTGAAAAAAAAAAAAAAAAGAAAAGATACAATCATACAAGAATACTTCAAGCCGGGTGTGGTGGTGGCGCACGCCTTTAATCCTAGCACTTGGGAGGCAGAGGCAGGCGGATCTCTGTGAGTTCAAGGCCAGCCTGGTCTACAGAGTGAGTTTCAGGACAGCTGGGGCTACAGGGAGACCCTGTCTTGAAAAACCAAAAAAAAAAAACAAAAAACAAAAACAGATCTGCCTTGTTGCCGGAGAGATGACTCAGCGGTTAAGAGCACCATCTGCTCTTGCAGAGGGCATGGGTTCGATTCTCAGCACCCACATGGTGGCTAAGAACCGTCTTTAACTCCCTCTTCTGACCTCCGCAGCATTGCACGACACGGGTGCACCTACTTATATGCATATAATCATACACATACAATAATAAATAAATTTTTAAAAAAGAAGAACAAATCTGCCACTTAACGTTTATCCCTTAAAGGCCTTCAGGGTCTTTAATGAGGACAAGCCAGGTACTGGAGGTAGAGAAGGAAGCGGGCTGGAGACCGTGAAGGAGGCCGAACGAGCGAAGTGGGTCCATGCCCGCACCGCGCCAGTAATCCGAGCGCGGGAGTGGAAGCTCTGTAGCAGGAGGATGGCAAATTCCAGGATAGTCTAAATTACTCAGAAGCTCTCAAAAAAAGTCCGGGGAGGAACTCCAGGATGATGTAGGGGCGGAGCCAGACTCCAAGCCCCGCCTCCCCGTCTAGCTGGAGGCATGGAACCTTTCTTGCGGGTACTGAGGGACGCTTTTCCAATTTACCTTCCGGCGTCGTCGACCGTATTTCCCATACTGCACTGCGGCCTTTCTCTTCCTCTTCCGGTCCCAGGCGCTTCTGGAGCCGCTGGTTCCCGTGAGTTTGGGCCGTGAGGGATCCAATGCCATCCACGGGGCGGCGGCGGGTCACGGTGCATGCGACCCGGGTTGCGGGAAGGACGGGGTGCCGGCTGCGTGGCTGCGAGGAATGGAAGCTGCCGAGCTGGGGTGGTGCTAGGTCCTCCGGGAATGGATGGCGGAGGGGAGCATTCGGGTTTGATACTGGAGAGCGACCCTGAGCGGCCAAAGTTGGTTTGAGAACCTCATTACCCGCCTGTGGGAGGCAGGGTTGGGTCCTGTAGACTGAGTCGAGGTCGTTGGAGGGTTGTAGGTCCGAAGCGTCTGTATTGTAGGCTTATTCAGGGGCTCTCCTCGTTCTTCACTAGGTTAGGGCAGCACAGGTGGCCCAGCCTGGGGAGCCCCAGCCCTGATCTGTCTTTCCTGCAGGTGCAGACATGGCCAAGTCCAAGAACCACACCACACACAACCAATGTAAGTTTCTTGGGTTCAGCTGCTGCCCGGTAACTAGCAAGGGTTGGTTCGGAGGTGCTAGATCATAGGGAAGGGCAAGTTTCCCTGGTGAGCCTGGATCCGATTGTAATTTTAGCTCGTTTTGAGTAGTTATGGATTTCTCGGAACTCAAGACTTTCCTGGCTGTGACATTAGAAGGTCTACTTAGAGGGTGTCTCCTTTTTGATCTGATCTTTTTTTCTTTGTCTCCTACAGCTCGAAAATGGCATAGAAATGGCATCAAGAAACCACGGTCACAAAGATATGAGTCTCTTAAAGGGGTGAGTGTATACACTGGAACTTAAAATGTCCCTTGGCTCTAGGGCCTGTCTCTTATTCAGAGGTCCTGGGCCAGGGAGTTATCTTGTCTGTGTGCTGGGCACCTTTTGGTCTTTTCTGATTTACATTGACCACATTTATAAAACTCAGCCCAACCCAGTACCAGGCTAGGCTTAGTGGGCTCTAGGGGTTAGCCAGGTAGGCTATGTTAGGTATAAGAGATCTGAGCCTGTAGGCTTGGTATTTACTCTACCCTCCTCTGAAAAGGGGGGGGGGGGAGATTTCAGAAAACAGCTAGCTGAATTCCTTCCACAGGAAATTCATACCCTACGTTTGTCATATTTATTTAAAGTTAACTTGATGCTGTATTTACAATGCTGCTCACCCTTATGGAAAAGGACTCCAGGAAATGACTGTTCTATGCTGCCACACTTGGCATTTTCCAGGTGGACCCCAAGTTCCTGAGAAACATGCGTTTTGCCAAGAAGCACAACAGGAAGGGCCTGAAGAAGATGCAGGCTAACAATGCAAAGGCCATGAGCGCCCGTGCTGAGGCTGTCAAGGCCCTTGTGAAGCCCAAGGAGGTTAAGCCCAAGATGCCAAAGGGCCCCAACAGCAAGCTCCGCCGACTTGCTTTCATCGCTCACCCCAAGCTTGGGAAGCGGATTCGTGGCTACATGGCCAAGGGTCGCAGGCTCTGCCAAACAAAGGCGAAGACCGGGGCTGCAGTTAAGGCCCAGGCTCCAGCTAAGGCCCAGGCTCCGACTCCAGCTCAGGCTCCCAAAGGTGCCCAGGCCCCTGTGAAGGCCCCACAATAAAGGACTCTGTCTGCCAATGTGAAGACAGATGGACTGGTGTGATCTTCCTCTCCACCAGTTTGCAGAGACTGGTGTCTTGTGCTGTTTTTACAAATAAACTTGAGGGCAAGATCTGTTAGCCCGTGTCTGTCATCATGGGACTAGGCTGGGACTGCTACCCCCTTGAGGGCAGGGAAGGTTGCAGCTTTGGATGGGTGGGTATGGGTTAGAGTCAGGAAACAACATCCTGGAGTGCAAGAGAGGGACAAATAAATGCAAAATGGTTGGAGCTTCAGAAGAGCTGGGGTGTCTTGATTGCTAGTTAAACTCAAGGCTTCAACATCCTCCCTTGGAAGGGCCCTGCTGAAGAGAGCCTGCACTGTGGCCTGACATCCCGCACTCGAGCACTTGGTCAAGGGTCCACACTCTGGGTTGTGCTGGTTCTTAAAATGGTCTTGGAAGGGAGGATTGGTGCCATGGTGGTCTGACCCTACTGTGTATCTAGGTGAGGCACTTCACAGGCCGGAACCCTGTGATCAATTTTTTGAGTTACATTTTATGAGAAGGATGCACATGGAGGTCAGAAGAAAATGGACCAGAACTCAGGGTTCCAGGTTTAGAGGCAAGCACCTTTACCCACTTACCCATCTGGTCAGTCCTGACCTTCATAGTCCTACCTCCTACAGCTGTTAGACACCAGTCCCAGCTTCCGGCAGGGGCTTAATTTTTAGAGCAAGCAAGGAGAATGGGTGTTTCTGGAGGGTACAGCAGGTTTGGCCCATCATCTGTTCCCCTTACCTCTGAAGTGTTATTTTTACTAGGTGTGGGAATTTGATCATGTGGCTAGGTAGGGCTGGAGGCAACATTCCAGCCCAGTCATGCAGCAGTGAGAAAAGTATACGAGTTGTGTTGGGGGGGGAGGGTTGGGGAGGCCAGAATTCTAGTGTTGAACAGGCTTTGCAGTGGAGTTGGCACTTATAGGTCTGATGGGACCTTAGTGAAAAGGCTGCCTCATTGAAAATTTCATGTACAAGCAGTTTGAAATCTGGGCCCTTATTATATGAGCAGGGGCTCAGACTATCAAAGCGGCCTTTAGGCTAAATTCCAAGATTTGGACTTTTTATGTGTATAACTAGGTACTAAAAAGCTCTTTGAGCTAGGCACTGGGGAGGCAGAGGCAGGTGGATCTCTGAGTTCAAGGCCAGCCTAGTCTACAAACTGAGTTCCAGAAGAGCTGGGGCTGTGGGGAGACCTTGTCTCAAAAAAAAAAAAACAAAACACAAAAAACCTGTCTTCCCCTGTTCTGTGCTCATGGAAGGCATTGCTATACTTCATATTGCCTGGGGCAACCCAAGCTGTTTAGAAAACTCATGAGAACCACCTCCCAAAAGATGGGTCAGGCAGACAAAGCAGGACTTTATAAAATGTACTCAGTTGAGGGCAGTCAGGCATGTAGGATTCCTGCACCTGGCATAGAAGGGTTTATAGACTAAGCTAGACAAAGGTGGATTGCAGCCAACCAGGATGTACCTGGGCTGTCTCCAAAAACAACCCTTAATATGTCAAGTGTTAAGCTACCCCACAGCCAGTGTGGTAGCCCACGCCTTTAATCCTAGCACTTGGGAGGCAGAGGCAGGTGGATGTCTGAGTTCATGGCCAGCCTGATGTACAGAGTGAGTTCCAGGGCAGCTAGGGCTATAGGGAGACCCTGTCTCAAAAAGACAATAATAATAATAAAGCTGCCCTTTAGCCAGTGCAAAATGCTTGGTTGATGGTGTCTTGTTGATGACTACCCTATAGCATTTGGAATACCTGGCAAGACCACTTGGTGGGCAAAATGATGCTGGCGACTAAGATGTCTTCCTCCCCTCTGTGTACATTTGTCCTAATCACTGGCCAACATGTTGGGGTCCATAAAATGAAATGACCAAGGCCCCTTCTCTAGGCCCAGACCCCATGGACCTTTACAAAGTAGACAAACCGAGGGGCTGGAGAGATGGTCTGGCAGTTAAGAGCACCGACCTCTCTTACAGAGGACCCAGGTTCGATCCCCAGTACCCACATGGCGGCTGAGAACCGTCTGAAACTCCAATTCCAGGAGAATTCCAGTTCCAGGGGAATCTGACACCCTCTTCTGACCTCCGCGGCATTGCATGACACGGGTGCACAAAGTTGCATGCAGGCAGTACATTCATACACATACAAAAATAAATAAAATTGGGCTGGAGAGATGGCCTAGCGGTTAAGAGTGCCAACCACTCTTACAGAGGACCCGGGTTCGATCCCCAGCACCCACATGGTGGCTGAGAACCGTCTGAAACTCCAATTCCAGGAGAACTCCAGTTCCAGGGGAATCGGACACCCTCTTCTGACCTCCGCGGCATTGCATGACACAGGTGCACAGACCTGCATGCAGACAGTACATTCATACACATACAGAAATAAAAATTAAAAAAAATAAAGCAAAATAAATAAATAAAATTAATAAAAATATTTTTAAAAAAAGTAGACAAACCGAACTGTTCTGTTGCCAACTTGCCCTCCGACTCTTTCACTTACAGCAGGGGCCTAGCTTGTCCCAGGGTCTCTAATGCCCCTGGAAGCCAAGTTGAAACATTGACCTCAGCTTCAATTTTGTGTATGAGCACATGCACACACACAGTCATGCCCCCTCCCCTTCTGGCCTGAGGAGACAGGGTCTCTAAGTGGCCTGGAGCTCACTAATTAGGCTAACCTGGCCAGCCAGCAAACCCCAGGGAGCCTGTCCCACCTCCCCAGAGATGGCACTACAGGCATATTTGGGTTTGTGGCTCAAACTCATTTGTGCAGCAAGCACTTCACTAAGCTCTCTAACCCCAGCATCCACTTGTGTGTGGCATATGCCCCGTGTGCATGAAGATGTGTGCCACAGGGAGGCTAGGGGAAGACAGCAAGTGACCTGCTCTGCCATATTCCCTTATGACAGGGTCTGTCACTGAATCCGGAGCTAGGTTTGTGGTCAGAACCCAGTGATTCATCTGTCTCTACTCCCCCACCTCTCCACAAATGCTAGGGTTACTGGCACCCTGGCTTTTTATGTGGGTGCTAGGGACTTGAATTTAGGTGCTCATGCTTGTGAAAATACTCATACACTGAACCTCTCCCCAGCCCTCTCCCCAATGTCCACTCATTTCTGACCTTGCAGGTCAGAAACATGGCAGCTCATGGGAATAGGAGCTGTAGCCTCAGCTGGGCGCCGATGGAGCTGGGATGCTGTTCTATCAAGAGGCACAGGAAGTGTGGGGTGGTGGGGAAGGGCCCGGAGCCGGGCTCAGCTTCCCCGTCTGTGAAATGGAGATGCGGGGCTGGAGAGGTGGCCTAGCCGTTAAGAGCATGGACTGCTCTTGCAGAGGACCCGGGTTCGATCCCCAGCACCCACATGGTGGCTGAGAACCGTCCTTAACTCCAGTTCCAGGGGAATCCAACACCCTCTTCTGACCTCCGCAGCATTGCATGACACAAGTGCACAAACCTATGCAGGCAGTACACTCATACACATAAAAAATAAATAAATAAATAAGATTAAAAAAAAAAAAGAAATGGAGACGCTGGCAACAAGTCACCAGAAACATAATCCCTACTCCATGATCCATGTACTTCAGAGGAAGCCCCTGTCCACACTGGCTTTATTACCGGACAGGGGCAGGAGGTCCTTGGTACTGGTTGGGGTGGAAGCTGCAGGGGTAGGGGGCGTGGGGCTCAACATTCACTAGGCAGAGCCGGCACACTGGCAAGTGCAGGCAGCAGGTGGGTGTATATGTCAATCCCACGTAGGAACACAGCCTCGTGCAGCCGTTCATTATGGTCGTGCAGCAGCACGGGCGTTCGATTCATGGGCGAGAAGCCCAGAGCTGGAATCCCCACCTGCAGGAGGGACAAGGCGCTGTCAGCAAAGCCGGTGGTGCCTAGCTCCCTACCCGGCCCTCCCTGTGAACCGCTCACCGCTCGGATATAGCGGCTATCAGTGGCCGCAGGGAAAATCTCCGGCTCCAGAGTGAGGTTCCTGCAGGGGAAGAGCCTAGTGAATAGGGAGTGGGGGGCAAGGGGAAAACTGGGGGGACACAGGAAGGTGGGAGAGAGAGAGGGGCGGGGAGGAGAGTGAGGGACAACAGGCTGGGGAGGGCAACCCGGGCTACAGGAGGGGTGGTCAGTGCTCACATGTCCTTGCAGACTCCACTGAAGGCTGCCCACCAGGGGTCTGCATCATCAGTGCGTGTCATTCGGGGCTCTGTCCATTTCTGGGGAAGAGAAGGGATGTCAGGATTAGGACAAGGGCTGGGACATTATGTTCTATTTCTCATAAAACAGGCTGTGTACCCACCAAACTACCAGACTTCCCAGTGGCTGGTGCGGCCCCAGGTCCTCTTCTAGTCCCTCGGGTGCTCTAGGTCTGAGATCTTGTCTCTCCTTTCATCTATTTCCCTCCTATCCATCCTTCAAATCCTAGCCTGAGGTTATAGGGAGATCCTGTCAGATCCAGTGTGGTGGTACATGTCTTAAGTTCCAGCATTTGGGAGGCAGAGGCAGGTGGGTATCTATAAGTTGGAGTGAGTTCCAGGCTAGCTGGGCTATAGGAGATCCTGTCTCAAAAAGAGCCCCCCCCCAATCAAACAAAAAACAAGGCCCACTTTTCTAGAGCATGTGTGCATAATCATATAGCAGTAAATTTCTTCTGGAGATAGGGCTTCATTCAGCTGGCCCTTGCTCCTTTCGAACTCACTATGTAGCAGAGGCTGGCCTTGAACCTCCCGCCTCTACCTCCAAGTGCTGGGATTACAGACATATGCCATCATGCGTGATGTGGTGCTGGTGATCAAACCCGAGGGGTTCATGCATGCTAAGGCAAACACTGTACTACCTGAGCAATATCCCCAACCCTCACAGCTTAGTATGTAAACATCTCACCTCTACATGCTGTAGGGAGCATGAGGTTGAGACCAGAGCCCAGTTTTACTTCCGCCATTTTTCTCAGCACTCACAATGATATCTATAGCTACTGCTCACTGGGTAAATGAAACTTCTAATAGCTAAGGAAATGCCCTGGTGATGAACCAGGCATACACTCCTGGGCTGCCACCCTTGGCAAGCCCAGTCTCCTATAACCCCAATGCATCCTAAATCCCAAGTTAATACCTGAGCAAACTCAAAGGTGACCCCCTCTCCAGCTGCCTGGCACCAGCTTTGCAGCTGCTCCTCAAAGGCCTGAAGGAAGGGAGATGAGCTGAGTCCCTAGGGCAGGTGGGAAACCCAGGTGCTGTCCTCCCTAGGGCAGGTGGGAAACCCAGGTGCTGTCCTCCCTAGGGCAGGTGGGAAACCCAGGTGCTGTCCTCCCTAGGGCAGGTGGGAAACCCAGGTGCTGTCCTCCCTAGGGCAGGTGGGAAACCCAGGTGCTCTCCTCCCTAGGGCAGGTGAGAAACCCAGGTGCTCTCTTCCCTAGGGCAGGTTGGAAAACCCAGGTGCTCTCCTCCCCAGGGCAGGTGGGAAACCCAGGTGCTCTCCCCCCTAGGGCAGGTGGGAAACCCAGGTGCTCTCCCCCCTCGGGCAGGTGGGAAACCCAGGTGCTCCCTCCCTAGGGCAGGTGGGAAACCCAGGTGCTCTCCTCCCTAGGGCAGGTGGGAAACCCGGGTGCTCTCCTCCTAGGGCAGGTGGGAAAACCCAGGTGCTCCCTCCCTAGGGCAGGTGGGAAAACCCAGGTGCTCCCTCCCTAGGGCAGGTGGGAAACCCAGGTGCTCTCTTCCTAGGACAGGTGGGAAACCCGGGTGCTCTCCTCCTAGGACCGGTGGGAAACCCAGGTGCTCTCCTCCCTAGGGCAGGTGGGAAACCCAGGTGCTCCCTCCCTAGGGCAGGTGGGAAGCCCAGGTGCTCTCCTCCTAGGACAGGTGGGAAACCCAGGTGCTCTTCTCCCTAGGGCAGGTGGGAAACCCAGGTGCTCCCTCACTAGAGCAGGTGGGAAAACTCAGGTGTTCTCCTCCCTAGGGCAGGTGGGAAAACCCAGGTGCTCTCCTCCCTAGGGCAGGTGGGAAACCCAGGTGCTCTCCTCCCTAGGGCAGGTGGGAAACCCAGGTGCTCTCCTCCCTAGGGCAGGTGGGGAACCCAGGTGCTCTCCCTCAAACCCAGGTGAAAGTGGCACCTTCATGTCTACATCTGGCGCCACTCGAAAATCAAAGCTGGCACTCATGGCAGCAGGTACCACATTGTAGGCCACACCACCTTCCAGCTGAGTCAGATTCACAGAAGTCACAGCCCCCTCCTTCAGGTGGGGGTCTGCCTGCAGCCTGCAGAGGCGGGTTGGGAGGATGGGAAGGGAAAGTAGGTAGCTCAGTCTTTTTTCTGTCTTGCACAGCCTTCCAGAGCCACCCCCAAACGCCAACCCTTCCCAGGCTGCCTCACCTCTGCTTTTCCTTTTCCCGGAATGCCAGGATGGAGCTTATAACCTTGTGCTAAGAGAACAGGAGGTGACACCTGAGAATGGCTGTGGGACTGAGCCCCCCGAATGCCTGGACTTCACATGGGCCACATACCAGCTTCTCAGCTGCTGTGTCCTCGATGAAACGTGAGCCATGGCCTGGCTTCCCAGTGCTGGTGACCCGTATCCCTGGGGAACGGTGGGAGGAATAGTTTTCCACATGAGAGAGCTACTCCTACTGTGGGCCCAGGTCAGTCTCACACCCCAAATTCTTCTGGTTAGACCTTGTTCTGTTCTGAACTCATGGCACAGAACAGATTCCTGGCCATAGTCCAAGCTTGCTCTTAGAACCCAGAAGGAAAGGGCTAGGGGGCAAAAGTCTGTATGTCTCAGACTTCACCTGCTGAGACCCCGTAAAACCCCCAGCCCTTTCTGGCCTAGTCTCCCATATACGCAGCAACCCACCTCCCTCCAAAGCCCATACTCACACCAAGGGCTCCGCTCACTATAAAAGACAGTGAAGGCATCTGTGGGGTTGGCTAGGCCTGAGGGAGAAAGGAAGTACACAGGGTGGAGTGACCCAGCTCCCCTGCAGTCTCCCTACCCTTGGCCTGGCTGCTAGGAGGCTTGCCAACCTGCTCACCCTCATCTAGGGCGAAGCCTGCCCGCAGAGCCTGGAACTCAGGCCTCTTCACAAACAGTTCCATCCCTTTGTGACCTCCGACCTCTTCATCTGTAAAGGTTTCAGGGATGTGAGATGCCTTACAACTTACCCTCCTCCGCCTCCTGCCCCTCCCTGAGCCATTCCTACCGGGCACAAAGGTCATGTGGATGGTTCTAGGGAATTGGTAGCCCTCCTCCTTCAGCCTTCTCACAGCCTCCAGGTACCTGAGAGAACAGAAGTCAAGTGCTAAGAGAGCCCCCAGGTGCTGAGGGTGGTCCAGCAGGCAGGGCTGAAAGGGTCTAGTTCTGTGCCTGAATGCTTCCCTGCCATGTATTTCAGGGACTCCAGAACAATCCTTGCCCCTTTTGGGGTCTGCTTCCCCATCCGTATAATGGTCACGTCCATAACTTTTCTGCCCAGGAAGGTAAAAATGGAAACTGGAGAGAGGACTCGGCAGTTAAGAGCAGTGCCTGCTCTTGCAGAGGACCCAGGTTCAGTTCCCAGGACCCACATGGTGGCTAAGAGCCAGTGCACGTCCATGACTCCAGTTCCAGGGGATCTGATGCCCTCTTCTGGTCACTGTGGGCACTGCATGCACATAGTGCACCTACATACATGCAGACAAAACACACATTGATGATAGATAGATGATAGATAGATAGAAGTCAGGATGATTCCTGGTCTTGAGGATCTACAATCACATCTCTGTGCCCTTGTCAAGCCTAGAAGACCAGCAGGGCCACGGGGGCGGGGGGGGGGGGATGACAGGAAATGAAGGACACTCACTGGATGCTGACACTCTTCATGTCCTGGGTTCCCCTGGCATAGATGTAACCCTCAGGATCCTTGAAGGCTTCAAAGGGGTCATGACTCCAATGTTCCTGGGGGCCATGATAGGAAGAGGGGCCGCAATAGAATTGGGGTGATGAGGGGACAGAAGGTTGAAGGGAACAGCTAAGTTCCATTTGTCTCTGCCTCCAACCCCCACTCCCTGGCACAGAACCCGAAGGCTGTCGGTGTGGCACCATGCCATATGGATGTTAGAAACTTGTGTTGGAATCTGCACCGTGGGTTCCTGAAGTTGCCTGCACACGCCCCTCCATATATACCTTGAAGACGGGTACCACATCCGTGTGGGAGTTGAGCAAGATGGAGGGAAGTACAGGGTTGGTGCCGCGCCAGGTTAGCACAGTGATCACATAGCCAGGGGCAACCTGGAGAGCGTCCCAGAGGGAGGTGGTCAGCACCGGGTGACAATGTATCCCAGCCCACTACTCCTCCCTGCTCAGAAGCCCAGGCTCACCTCTACCTTCTGACAGCTAAGGCCCATAAGACGGGCTCTCTCCTCAAGGAACGCAATGGCAGCCCCTGGGACACAGATAGTTTTGGGCTGCCCACCAGTCTGGCCAGCCGTGAGATAGGCTACTGCCTCCCCAACACATTCCCATATCCCCAGAGACACCTGCATCTGTGTCCCCAAGGAACAAGATATCCTTGACTAGTCAATGACCCTCAGGGGGAGGTCAGGAGAAAGTCCAGAGTTGGAAGCTGGGTATTAGCTTTCTTAAAGACAGAGATATTAGAGATATGGAGAGATTCACCTTACAGCTCTCAGCTGGTAACTCTTATAATAGGGATCCAGACCCATTCTTAGCCTACAAACCTGGATTCCCTAAGGGCTGTGGTCTTAGGATAGACTGGGGGTGAGGGAACATCTCATTGTGGCTAGTTAAGCTGCCAGGTACAACCATTTGAAGCAAAAGCCTAGGCAAAGGGTGGTGCCTGACAGGGGGAGAGTCTGGTTGGCTGCCCAGCCTATGGCTACAGGAGAGAGAAGGCAGCAGGAACCACAGGGCCAGCCAGGTTCCACAGAGTTTCAGGAATTGAGGATGGTGTGGTACACGCCCCACCCCCCACCTCCTGAGGTCCCATCACAGACCCCACATTCTCACCATAGTCAGGCTTGGGCTGAACAGTACGGATGCGCAAGTACTGGCGGAAGAGCGTCACTGAGGGGTGCTCCGACTCAGTACCCTTGCTGGTCATGGCGCGGGGCTTGATGAGCTGGGGCAAAGCGAATAGCTAATTGCCACCCCTTTTCCCCCCCAGCAGTTGGGGCCGGTGAACTCCTCTATCTGTGCGGTGGCCTTCCCCCGTACTGTTCCCATAAGGAGAGGACACCTTGGTTGGGTGCCCCTGTTCTGTTTCAAGCACTTTCAACACATTTCCTCATTTAATCCCCCAAAGAGTGCCAGGAAGTTTGTGCCTCTCAGGGCCCACTTTACAGAAGAGAAGGCTGAGCCTCACAGAGGTTCACAGGCAGCCAAGGAAGTAAACAAAACTGGTTTGATTCCCCATACCCTCCTTAAAGTATTTCTCCCAAGGCCGTGTGTGGTGGTGCTCGCCTTTAACCCCAGCACTCGGCTTTTATGCCAGGGAGCCCCAGATCCCTCCAGCCCTCCCTAAGACCCCCAACCTTGCTCTCTCCAGGTCTTGGGCCCGCGCTCGCCTCTCAGACCCGGCTCGGAACTATGACCTGTGGCGGGGACTCTCGGTCCACTGAGGTCGCAAGCTCAAAAAGCGCCGGGTCCGCGCACCACGTGGCCAGGAACCGAGCGACGGGCCTGCACTGAGTAACTAGAAGCTCGGATCGGGGATCCACCCTCTGCGGCCAGCTCCGCCCCACCCCTGCCCTGGAGGCTGGAAAGGATCTTCCTTCTCCTCCAGCCTCCGGATAGGTCGAGGAAAGAGGGTGGACCCTGCGCTAAATTAAGTCCCGGAGGCGGCCCTGGGTGCAGGATTGTGGGGCGCAGCCTACCCCTCTGTACTCTCTCTTCAGGAATGCCCTTCCAGACTGCCTCACTCCCCGTGTGGTGAGGGTTTTGTTTAATGTCTGCCCTCATCACACTGTGAGTTCCAAGACGCTGATCAATGTGCGTGGAAGGTTCATCAGACCTGGCCAGGCACAGATCGGACATCTGACAACGTGCCTGCAAAGAAAGCTAAATGCCCGAATGGGAGAACACGTGACTCTGTAATTGTGCTACAGTATGGACAATTCTGTGCAACAGTGGGCAGGGCATATATGTGACAATAGGGGTCTGAGAGGGTGGAGGTGATTGGATGTCAGGGTTTTGATAATATGCATGCAGCCGGTCACTATGAGATGGGGAAACAGCACTCTCTCTTGGCTGCTCCCGTACAGGACTCAAAGTTCTTCTGCCCCCAGTGGAGAGAAGAGAAATAGAGGCCCCTCGCCCCGGTGGCCAACTGCACATATTAACGTGTGCCCTTAGCTGCCCTTTGGACACCCTCTGAGTTCTGCCCTGTGCTCCAACGGCTGAGCCAGCTTGGACAAGAACCAGAGTAGAAGACTTCAACCTTGGGGCCATAGAGGCAGGCAGAGAGGAAAAGGACAGGGTCCATCCCATCCTCCTTGGGGCTAAAGTCTCTGGCTGCGCACCCATAACAAGGAAATAAACAAGCTTGGAGTTCAACCAGACTTTTAATTTTTAAGCCACATCCCATCTCCACCTCCACACTGCATTCATAACTCACTCAGCTCAACTGGCGTGTGATTTGCATTTCCTACGAATCTCAGTGGAACTGCAGCACAGTAACACTTCCAAGTCCCCCAAGCCTCAGTGACAGAATACCTCACCCACATTCAATACAATAAGTATTCTCCCAGTTAGATATTACCATCATGCCCATTTTATTTATTTTTTTTTTAATTTATTTTTATGTGTATGGATGTACTGTCTGCATGTAGGTTTGTGCACCCATGTCGTGCAATGCTGCAGAGGTCAGAAGAGGGCATCGGATTCCCCTGGAACTGGAGTTAAAGACGGTTCTCAGCCGCCATGTGGGTGCTGGGGATCGAACCCGGGTCCTCTGCAAGAGCAGTCGGCGCTCTTAACCGCTAGGCCATCTCTCCAGCCCTATCATGCCCATTTTATAGATTAGGAAACTGAGGTATAAAGAAGTGAGGGCAAACCGGGCGTGGTGGCAGATGCCTTTCTTAATCCTAGCACTCGAGAGGCAGAAGCAGGTGGATCTTTGTGAGTCAAGGTCAGCCTGGTCTACAGAGTGAGTTCCAGGCCAGCTGGGGCTACAGGGAGACCCTGTCTCGAAAAGACAAAAAAACAACAACAAAAAAAGAAGTAGTGAGGGCAAATAGTGAGAAAGTGGTGCCCTCTTAAACTCTCAGGCATCCCAGGGGCACCTCCTCTACCCTCCTAGTCCCAAAGCAGCCCCACACTTGCCTTCCACTCCCAGCTTTCCTCCAAGCATGTCAAGAAACGCAATGTCACTATCCAGGCAAGACAAACAGGCTTTTCTTTATTATGTCTATGAAATAAAATAAGTCCTGGCTGGGTCTGACCCAGACCCTCCTTCCAAGGTCAGGCCTGGGAAGTGAGTTAGTTCAAGGCAAATGGTCAAGAAAAGCAAGGAGGGCCAGATGGAAGTCTCGAGGCTTGTGGAGATAGCAGGCATGGCCTGCGTTGTGTAGCTTCACCACAGAGTGGTTGGGAAGGTAGCGGAGCTGCCGCAGAGACTCTCGGGCCAGGATGTGGTCCAACTCCCCATACAGGATAAGAGTTGGTGTCTGCAGGGCAAGGCCAGATGCTGTTGATCCAGGGGCCTGGTGAGGATCTGACCCACAAGCTAGTCCCTTAGGGAGCCTCCTCCCCATATTCTGCTTCTCCCAAATAAGACCAAGGCCAACCCATCCAAGACTGCAGATACCACCCCACATGACACAAGCCAAGGCCAGGGTGCCAGGATCTTTGGAGATCCTTCTCTAAGTACCTTTATAGCCCAGAATTGTTCCTGGGTGTAGTTCTGGGTGGAAGTGGGTGCGATGGGCACAAATCCATGGAGCTCGTGGTGGGTTCGCATCAAGAAGGGGAGGGCATAGCGGCCACTAAGAGAGGGGCTCACTAACACAGCATTCTGCACCTCTAGATTCCGTAACACCAACTCCAGCAACTCTGCCCGGCCAGCCTCTGTGCTGGCCTCCTTAGAAGGCGCTGAGTTTCCAAAACCTGGGAACAGCAGCAGGTGCTACCTGAGAGGGGCTAGGAGGGGCTCAGAACTTCCTGCCCATCACAGTGGGGAAAAGAGATGAGAACAGCCGGGCGTGGTGGTGCACCCTTTAATCCTAGCACTCGGGAGGCAGAGGCAGGTGGATCTCTGTGAGTTCAAGGTCAGCCTGGTCTACAGAGTGAGTTCCAGGACAGCTGGGACTACAGGGAGACACTGTCTCGAAAAAACCGGAAAAAAAAAAAAAAACAAAAAGAGATGAGAACAGTGGCACATAGTATGTTGTACCCCAGAAATACCTAGAAGCAATTATTTTATTTATTTATTTATTTATTTTTTTTTTTGGTCTTTTCCAGACAGGGTCTCCCTGTAGCCCCAGCTGTCCTGGAATTCACTCTGTAGACCAGGCTGGCCTTGAACTCACAGAGATCCCACTGCCTCTGCCTCCTGAATGCTAGGATTAAAGACGTGCGCCACGACACCCGGCAAGAAGCAATTATTTTATATGTATGAGTGTTTGCCTATATGCATGCAACTGTATCCATGTTGTGCAATGTCTGTGGAGGTCAAAGGTGGGCATTGGATCCCTTGGAACTAGAGTTACCTTGGAACTAGAGTTATAGACAGTTGTTAGCTGCCACATTGGTGTTGGGAGTCAAACCCAGGTCCTCTGAAAGAGCAGCCAGTGCTCTTAACCACTGAGCCATCTCTCCAGCCCCTAAGTTTTTATAACATAATGGGCACTTAAACATATTTTCAGGGCTGGAGAGATGGCTCAGCAGTTAAGAGTGCCAACTGCTCTTGCAGAGGACCCGTGTTCAAATCCCAGCACCCACAAGGCGGCTAAGAACCGTTTTTACCTCCAGTTCCAGGGGAATCGGACGCCCTCTTCTGACCTCTGTGGCATTGCAGGACACCGGTGCACCTACCTACATGCAGACAGTACACTCATACACATAAAAAATTAAAAAAATTAAAAAATAAGCCGGGCGTGGTGGCGCATGCCTTTAATCCTAGCACTTGGGAGGCAGAGGTAGGCAGATCTTTGTGACTTCAAGGCCAGCCTGGTCTACAGAGTTCCAGGACAGCTGGGGCTACAGGGAGACCCTGTCTCAAAAAGACAAAAACAAAACAAGAAAAAAATAAAACAATAGCAACAATAAAAACAACAACAAAGAATATACATTTTTGGTTTTGTTTTGTTTTTTGTTTTGTTTTGAGGCAGGGTTTCCCAGTAACCCCAACTGTCCTGGAACTCACTATGTAGACCAGGCTGGCCTTGAACTCACAGAGATCTGCCTGCCTCTGCCTCCCAAGTGCTAGGATTAAAGGCATGCGCCACCACGCCCGGCTTTTATTTTACTTTTTTTTTTAAATATATTTTATTGAATTTTTGTGGATTCCGTACAATACTCCTTAATAATTTTAAGCATCCCCTTCCCTATCTGCACCTCCACATAGCTTTCCCACCATATTTCATGCATTTTCTTTTTTTTTTATTTTTTTTTCAGATATATATTTTTTTTACCCCTTCTGACCTCCACGATGCATTGCACCACACGGGTGCACACACTTGCATGCACACCGTACATTCATACACGTAAAAATAAAATTATTAAAAAATTAAAAAAAAAAAAAAAAGCACCAACTACTCTTCAGAAGGAGCTGGGTTCAATTCCCAGCACCCACATGGCAGCTAACAACTGTCTGTAACTCCAATTCCAGGGGATCCAAACCTTCTTCTGACCTCTGGGGGCATTGTACATCGGTGCACTGACACATAAAAAAAAAAAAATTTTCCCACCTTGGGAGGCAGAGACAGGCTGATCTCTGTGAGTTCAAGTCCAGCCTGGTCTACATAGCAAGTTCCAGGCCAGCTGAGGCTACAGAGACACCTTGTCTTAAAAATACCAAAAATAGGGCCGGGCGTGGTGGCACACGCCTTTAATCCTAGCACTTGGGAGGCAGAGGCACTTGGATCTCTGTGAGTTCGAGGCCAACCTGGTCTACAGAATGAGATCCAGGACAGCCAGAGCTGCAGGGAGACCCTGTCTCAAAAAGAACAACAACAAAAAAAAGACCAAAAATAAGCCAGGCATGGTGGCGCACGCCTTTAATCCTAGCACTTGGGAGGCAGAAGCAGGCAGATCTTTGTGAGTTCAAGGCCAGCCTGGTCTACAAAATGAATTCCAGGACAGCTGGGGCTACAAGGAGACCCTGTCTCGAAAAGACCAAAAAAAAAAAAAAAAAATCAAAAATAGGAAGGAAGAAAAAAAAAATAGGAAGGAAGGAAATTAAAATTTTTCTGCTTGAAAGCTACAATGGAAATTGTTACATGTCACAGAGCAAATAGAAATGTGATACATTTCTTTATTTTTTTTATTTTTTTTATTTTTTTGTCTTTTTGAGACAGGATTTCCCTTTAGTCCCAGCTGGCCTGGAGCTCACTTGTAGACCAGGAACTCACAGAGATCCGCCTGCCTCTGCCTCCCAAGGGGGGGGAGCATCTCACTATCATTCTTGTGACAATGTAATTTTGTGGGAGGGGTTGTCTATTTTTTTTTTTTTGAGACAGGGTCTTTAGTCCCAGCTGACCTGAAGCTTGCTATGTAGATCAAGCTGGCCTTGAACTCACAGAGATCAGCTTGCCTCTGCCTCCCAAGGTAGAAAAATTTATTTTTTTTATGTGTCAGTGCACCCATGTGCTGGGACTAAGGGCATGTACCACCACCACCACCACCACCATGCCCCGATATTTGTTTGTTTTTGTTTTTTTACTGCACAAATGGACTGTGCTATCATTTGGATTTTTCTTTTTGTAGGTTGGTTTTATTGTTTCCAGTACTGGGGATTGAACCAAGGCCTCAAGAATGCTAGGCAAGTGCTCAGTCACTGAGCAATATCCCCAAGCCTGTGCTATCATTCTTGTAATTAAAGAAGAAAGAAAAATGAAGTTCTTAGAAATCAGTGACATATCAGTGACCTCTCTAAGCAACTAACAGTGCCAGCCTCACCTCTGAGCATTTCATGCATAGAGATCCAGACAGCTGAACCTGTTGATGGGAGGCACAGAGTGAATTTAAGGGTAATAGCAAGTTAGAAGAAACTCTGTCTCTTGCAAGGCGTGGTGGCACACACCTTTAATCCTAGCACTTGGGAGGCAGAGGCAGGTGGATCTTTGTGAGTTCAAGGCCAGCCTGGCTACAAAGTGGTTCCAGGACAGCTGGGGCTACACGGGAGACCCTTTCTTGAAAGACCAAAAAAAAAAAAAAAAAAAAAAACTCTGTCTCAAAATTAAATTAAAATTTTTAAAAAGGTGGGGAAAAATACAAAAAATATTATTCATATTATTATTTTCCATAATAATTTTTTGTATTTTTGAGACAGGGTCTCCCTTTAGTCCCAGCTGGTCTGGAACTCACTCTGTAGACCAGCTCTGACCTTGAACCCACAGAGATATGCCTGCCTCTGCCACCCAAGTGCTGGGATTAAAGGCATGTGTCCACCACGCCCAGGATTCTTATTTTTATTTTTTATATTTTATTTATTTTTTTTAGTTTTAGTTTTTCCCTTTTTCTGTTATTTTGAGGCAGGGGTCTCCCTTTTTAGTACCAGCTGTCCTGGAGCCGCTCTGTAGACCAGGTGCCTTGAACTCACCGAGATCTGCACTTACTCTACCTCCGATGAGTGCTCGGGACTTGAAGGCACCACGCCCACGCCCAGCTCAAGATGGCTCAGTTTGGCAGGGCGTGGTGGCACACGCCTTTAATCCTAGCACTTGGGAGGCAGAGGGAGACCCTGTCTCAAAAAGACAAAAAAAAAAAGGCTCAGTTTGTAAAAGCAACACTATAGTGCACAAGCCTGGACAACTTGCGTCTGATCCCTGGAGCCCACATGGTGAAAGGGGAGAACCGATGTCCACAAGCTGCCGTCTGACTGCCACATGCAGGGGATGGGCACTTTTTTTTTTTTTTGTCTTTTCGAGACAGGTCTTCCTGTAGAGCCCAACTGTCCTGGAACTCACTCTGTAGACCGGCTATCCTTGACAACTCATTCACAAAGCTCCCCTTGCTCTGATGCTCCCAAGTGCTAGGATTCAACGGCATGCGCTGGCCTGACGGGCACTCTTACATTACTCATGGATCCATATACCCCTTTCAGAAGATGAGACTAATATCTATATTAATATATACATATATATTTATACATATAATTTTGATATAGTATATATAAAAATTTGAAAATGTGTATCTTTTGACCTAGCAGTTGTCCTTGACAGCTATCTTAGAGACATCATGGCCTCTATACTCAAAGAAGCATGCCCAAACAAGCTTCAGCTGTGTTTTGGGGGACTTTTCTCACGCCTGAAGTGAAAATATTTAATTTTGGGGCTGGACCCGGAGATGGCCTAGCGTTTGTGTTTAAGAGCCCGACAACTGCTCTTGCAGGGACCCAGCTTCGTTCCCCGCACCACTGGCGGCTGAGAACCGTCTTTGACTCCAGTTTCAGGGGGAATCCCAAGACCCTCTTCTGACCTCCTCGGCATTGCACAAACATGGGTGCACAACATGAATGCAGACAGTACATTAAAAAAAAAAAACAATAAAACGGTAAAACTGACGCTCTTTAATCCCAGTACTCCAGAGGCGAGAGGTAGGCGGAATCTCTTTGTGAGTTACCCCCCCCCAAGCGGCCAGCCTGCGCTTCTTTACAGTAACGTGAGTCCAGGGCACAGCTGGGGCCTACAGGGCGACCCTCTCGACAAAGACAAAAAAAAAAAAACATTAAAAAAAGTAAGAAAATTAAAAAAAAAAAAAAAAAAGGAAATGTTAAATTCACCAGTAGAGGAATGGACGAACAAAGCCTGCCCATGCTTCCCATGAGCTATTACTACAGCACTAACAGCAGAGAGAGAATTTTAGGACCTGGTTTCATCTACAAGACATGGTGTGTCCAGAAAAATTAAGGTATAAATAGGCCTCCTCCTAACTCCCAACCCGAATATTGTCTTATCCCCCCTTCTCTGATTTGTGTGTGAATGCATGTGGAGGTCAAAAGACAACTTATAGAATTGGTTTTCTCCTTCCATCATGCAGGTCCCTGGGATCAAATTCAGGTTGTCAAGCATGGTGGCAAACATCTTTAACTACTGAACTATTTTGTCCATATCTTTATTTTTATCTCCTTCCCTCCTTTTTTGGAAGTACTGGGAGACTTGCTAGGCAAGGTTCTCTACCCATTAAGCGTCGTTCTCAGCAATTTATTTTTACTTTTTTTTTTTTTTTTTTTTTTGTCTTTTTGCGACAGGGTTCTCCCTTGTAGCCCCAGCCTGTCCTGGAGAAACTCTGTAGACTCAGGCTGCCTTTGAAGTCACAAAAGATCTGCCTACCTCTGCCTCCCAAGTGCTAGGATTAAAGGCATGCGCCACCACGCCCGGCTTATTTTTTATTTTTTTAATTTTTTATGTGTATGGTGTACATGTCTGCATGTATGTAGGTGCACCGGTGTCCTGGCAATGCCACAGATGTCAGAGAGCGGCGTCCGATTCCCCTGGAAACTGAGGTAAAAAACGGTTCAACCGCTTGTGGTGTGCTGGGAATTGAACACGGGTTCCTCTGCAAGAGCAGTTGGCACTCTTAACTTGCTGATGCCATCTCTCCAGCCCTGAAAAAAATTTTAATGCCCACTTATTTATTAAAATTAAAAAAATGGGGCTGGAGAGATGGCTCAGTGGTTAAGAGCACTGGCTGCTCTTTCAGAGGGACCTGGTGTTGGACTCCCAGACATCCAATGTGGCAGGCTAAACAAACTGTCTATAAACTCTCGTTCCCGGTAACTCTCGTTCCAAGGGATCCAATTGCCCACCTTTGACCTCCACGACATGCACAACATGGATACAGTTGCATGCATATAGGCAAACACTCCTAATATATACAATAATTGCTTCTTGCCGGGTGTCGTGCGCACGTCTTTAATCCTAGCACAGGAGGCAGAGGCAGTGGGATCTCTGTAGTTCAAGGCCAGCCTGGGTCTACACGAGTGAATTCCAGGACAGCTGGGCTTACGGGAGACCCTGTCATGGAAAAGACCCAAAAAAAAATATAAATCAATAAATACAATAAAACTTGCCATAGGTATTTCTGGGGTACAACATACTATGTGCCACTGTTCTTCATCTCTTTTGTTTTTTTTTTTTTCCGGTTTTTTTTTTCCAGTTTTTCCCTGTAGTCCCAGCTGTCCTGGATTGCTCACTTGTAGACCAGGCTGACCTTGAACTCACAGAGATCACCCTGCCTCTGCTCCAGGTGCTAGGATTAAAGGTGTGCACCACCCCCCGGCTTCTCATCTCTTTTCCCCACTGTGATGGGCAGGAAGTTCTGAGCCCCTCCTAGCCCCTCTCAGGTAGCACCTGCTGCTGTTCCCAGGTTTTGGAAACTCAGCGCCTTCTAAGGAGGCCAGCACAGAGGCTGGCCGGGCAGAGTTGCTGGAGTTGGTGTTACGGAATCTAGAGGTGCAGAATGCTGTGTTAGTGAGCCCCTCTCTTAGTGGCCGCTATGCCCTCCCCTTCTTGATGCGAACCCACCACGAGCTCCATGGATTTGTGCCCATCGCACCCACTTCCACCCAGAACTACACCCAGGAACAATTCTGGGCTATAAAGGTACTTAGAGAAGGATCTCCAAAGATCCTGGCACCCTGGCCTTGGCTTGTGTCATGTGGGGTGGTATCTGCAGTCTTGGATGGGTTGGCCTTGGTCTTATTTGGGAGAAGCAGAATATGGGGAGGAGGCTCCCTAAGGGACTAGCTTGTGGGTCAGATCCTCACCAGGCCCCTGGATCAACAGCATCTGGCCTTGCCCTGCAGACACCAACTCTTATCCTGTATGGGGAGTTGGACCACATCCTGGCCCGAGAGTCTCTGCGGCAGCTCCGCTACCTTCCCAACCACTCTGTGGTGAAGCTACACAACGCAGGCCATGCCTGCTATCTCCACAAGCCTCGAGACTTCCATCTGGCCCTCCTTGCTTTTCTTGACCATTTGCCTTGAACTAACTCACTTCCCAGGCCTGACCTTGGAAGGAGGGTCTGGGTCAGACCCAGCCAGGACTTATTTATTTCATAACATAATAAAGAAAAGTCCTGGTTGTCTTGCCTGGATAGTGGACAGTTATTGCGTTTTTCTTATTTCAATGCTTGAGGAAGCTGGAGTGGAAGGCAAGTGTGGGGCTGCTTTGGGACTAGGAGGGTAGAGGAGGTGCCCCTGGGATGCCTGAGAGTTTAAGAGGGCACCACTTTCTCACTATTTGCCCTCAACTAATTCTTTTTTTGTTTGTTGTTTTTTTTTCTTTTCGAGACAGGGTCTCCCTGTAGCCCCACGCTGGCCGGAAAACCACTCTGTAGACCCAGGCTGACCTTTCGACTCACAAAGATCCACCTGCTTCTGCCTCTCGAGTGCTAGGATTAAGAAAGGCATCTGCCACCACCACGCCCGGTTTGCCCTCACTTCTTTATACCTCAGTTTCCTAATCTATAAAATGGGCATGATAGGGCTGGAGAGATGGCCTAGCGGTTAAGAGCGCCGACGCTCTGCCCCAGACGGACCACGGGTTCGATCCCCGCACCCACCATGGCGGCTGAGAACCCGTCTTTAACTCCAGTTCCAGGGGAATCCGGATGCCCCTTTCTGACCTCTGCAGGCTTGCATTGCACGGACATGGGTGCAAACAAAACAAACTAAAAAAGACAGAATCAACATAAAACTAAATTAAAAAAAAAATAATAAAATGGGCATGATGGTAATATCTAACTGGGAGAATACTTATTGTATTGAATGTGGGTGAGGTATTCTGTCACTGAGGCTTGGGGGACTTGGAAGTGTTACTGTGCTGCAGTTCACTGAGATTCGCTAGGAAATGCACATCACACGCCAGTGAGCGGTGAGTTATGATGCATGTGGAGGTGGAGATGGGATGTGGCTTAAAAATTAAAAGTCTGGTTGAACTCCAAGCTTGTTTATTTCCTTGTTATGGGTGCGCAGCCAGAGACTTTAGCCCCAAGGAGGATGGGATGGACCCTGTCCTTTTCCTCTCTGCCTGCCTCTATGGCCCCAAGGTTGAAGTCTTCTACTCTGGTTCTTGTCCAAGCTGGCTCAGCCGTTGGAGCACAGGGCAGAACTCAGAGGGTGTCCAAAGGGCAGCTAAGGGCACACGTTAATATGTGCAGTTGGCCACCGGGGCGAGGGGCCTCTATTTCTCTTCTCTCCACTGGGGGCAGAAGAACTTTGAGTCCTGTACGGGAGCAGCCAAGAGAGAGTGCTGTTTCCCCATCTCATAGTGACCGGCTGCATGCATATTATCAAAACCCTGACATCCAATCACCTCCACCCTCTCAGACCCCTATTGTCACATATATGCCCTGCCCACTGTTGCACAGAATTGTCCATACTGTAGCACAATTACAGAGTCACGTGTTCTCCCATTCGGGCATTTAGCTTTCTTTGCAGGCACGTTGTCAGATGTCCGATCTGTGCCTGGCCAGGTCTGATGAACCTTCCACGCACATTGATCAGCGTCTTGGAACTCACAGTGTGATGAGGGCAGACATTAAACAAAACCCTCACCACACGGGGAGTGAGGCAGTCTGGAAGGGCATTCCTGAAGAGAGAGTACAGAGGGGTAGGCTGCGCCCCACAATCCTGCACCCAGGGCCGCCTCCGGGACTTAATTTAGCGCAGGGTCCACCCTCTTTCCTCGACCTATCCGGAGGCTGGAGGAGAAGGAAGATCCTTTCCAGCCTCCAGGGCAGGGGTGGGGCGGAGCTGGCCGCAGAGGGTGGATCCCCGATCCGAGCTTCTAGTTACTCAGTGCAGGCCCGTCGCTCGGTTCCTGGCCACGTGGTGCGCGGACCCGGCGCTTTTTGAGCTTGCGACCTCAGTGGACCGAGAGTCCCCGCCACAGGTCATAGTTCCGAGCCGGGTCTGAGAGGCGAGCGCGGGCCCAAGACCTGGAGAGAGCAAGGTTGGGGTTCTTGGGGGGCTGGAGGGATCTGGGGCTTCCCTGGCATAAAAGCCGCGTGCTGGGTTTAAACGGGACAGCCACCACACACGGCCTTGGGAGAAATACTTTAAGGAGGGTATGGGGAATCAAACCAGTTTTGTTTACTTCCTTGGCTGCCTGTGAACCTCTGTGAGGCTCAGCCTTCTCTTCTGTAAAGTGGGCCCTGAGAGGCACAAACTTCCTGGCACTCTTTGGGGGATTAAATGAGGAAATGTGTTGAAAGTGCTTGAAACAGAACAGGGGCACCCAACCAAGGTGTCCTCTCCTTATGGGAACAGTACGGGGGAAGGCCACCGCACAGATAGAGGAGTTCACCGGCCCCAACTGCTGGGGGGGAAAAGGGGTGGCAATTAGCTATTCGCTTTGCCCCAGCTCATCAAGCCCCGCGCCATGACCAGCAAGGGTACTGAGTCGGAGCACCCCTCAGTGACGCTCTTCCGCCAGTACTTGCGCATCCGTACTGTTCAGCCCAAGCCTGACTATGGTGAGAATGTGGGGTCTGTGATGGGACCTCAGGAGGTGGGGGGTGGGGCGGTAGATACACACCATCCTCAATTCATGAAAACTACTGTGGAACTGGTGGCATGTGGCTTCCTGATGCATTCTCTCTTCTGTAGAAATAGGCTGGGAGACCAACCAGGCTCTCCCCCTGTCAGGCACCACCCTTTGCCTAGGCTTTTGCTTCAAATGGTTGTACCTGGCAGCTTAACTAGCCACAATGAGATGTTCCCTCACCCCCAGTCTATCCTAAGACCACAGCCCTTAGGGAATCCAGGTTTGTAGGCTAAGAATGGGTCTGGATCCCTATTATAAGAGTTACCAGCTGAGAGCTGTAAGGTGAATCTCTCCATATCTCTAATATCTCTGTCTTTAAGAAAGCTAATACCCAGCTTCCAACTCTGGACTTTCTCCTGACCTCCCCCTGAGGGTCATTGACTAGTCAAGGATATCTTGTTCCTTGGGGACACAGATGCAGGTGTCTCTGGGGATATGGGAATGTGTTGGGGAGGCAGTAGCCTATCTCACGGCTGGCCAGACTGGTGGGCAGCCCAAAACTATCTGTGTCCCAGGGGCTGCCATTGCGTTCCTTGAGGAGAGAGCCCGTCTTATGGGCCTTAGCTGTCAGAAGGTAGAGGTGAGCCTGGGCTTCTGAGCAGGGAGGAGTAGTGGGCTGGGATACATTGTCACCCGGTGCTGACCACCTCCCTCTGGGACGCTCTCCAGGTTGCCCCTGGCTATGTGATCACTGTGCTAACCTGGCGCGGCACCAACCCTGTACTTCCCTCCATCTTGCTCAACTCCCACACGGATGTGGTACCCGTCTTCAAGGTATATATGGAGGGGCGTGTGCAGGCAACTTCAGGAACCCACGGTGCAGATTCCAACACAAGTTTCTAACATCCATATGGCATGGTGCCACACCGACAGCCTTCGGGTTCTGTGCCAGGGAGTGGGGGTTGGAGGCAGAGACAAATGGAACTTAGCTGTTCCCTTCAACCTTCTGTCCCCTCATCACCCCAATTCTATTGCGGCCCCTCTTCCTATCATGGCCCCCAGGAACATTGGAGTCATGACCCCTTTGAAGCCTTCAAGGATCCTGAGGGTTAATCATGGATTGTGCTAAGGGGAACCGAGGCCATCTTTGAGTCGTACGTGTCAGAATTATTTACTAGTCCCGAGCTGTACTCTTTACATGCTCCTGTCAGTCGCCATTCCTCTCCCCCCCCCCTTTTTTTTTTTTTTTTTTGTGTGTGTTTTGTTCTTTGTTCATTTTTTTTTCTACGTGTTTTCTTCTTTGTACTACTCAGTGGTCAAATGTTATTCGATTTGTCTTTGTAAGATCATACGTCTAGCTTGTAGCCAGGATATCATTCCCTCGAATGTCTATATATATATCATATATATATATCTAATGTGTGTTTTTGTCCTTATGCCCATTGTATGTAGGCTGACACATTTATGTTGCAATTTCTTTTGCCACACACGTGCCTCACAAGTGCACCACGAATGAGGGTATCAGTTTCCGCCTTGAAATGTGGTGTTTAATTCATAATACCCCTCTTTGTCCTCTAATGGATATCGTCCTCTTCTTCCTCTTTCTTTGTGTCCTTTCTCTCTTCCCCTTGAGCTTACTGGCTGTCGCCTAGACACATACCATGTCGCTTTGTTGTGCCTACGGCGAAAGTGGCATCATTCCCCGTGAACTTGGGGCGTTATGCAAGTAGCTTTAGGTTCCAGTCCTCCTTCCCCCTCCTTATTCTCTTTGCCATCTTTCTTGTCAACCTTTTTTTCTTTCCCCCCCTTTTTTTTTTTTTTTTTTTTTTTTTTCTTTTTTCTTCTCTCCTCTCTCCCTCTTTTTCNCTCGGATTCCCCTGGAACTGGAGTTCTCCTGGAATTGGAGTTTCAGACGGTTCTCGGCCGCCATGTGGGTGCTGGGGATCGAACCCGGGTCCTCTGTAAGAGCGGTCGGCGCTCTTAACCGCTAGGCCATCTCTCCAGCCCCAGTTGGTGCTCTTGACCACTGAACCATCTCTCCACCCCGGGTGGAAAAATTATTATTATTATTATTATTATTTTGGTCTTTTTGAGACAGGGTCTCCCTGTAGCCCCGGCTGTCCTGGAACTTGCTATGTAGAGGCTTTGAACTCACAAAGATCTGCCTGCCTCTGCCTCCCAAGTGCTAGGATTAAAGCTGTGAGCCACCACGCCCAGCCTGGAAAAAATTTTTAAAAGATTTTATTGTGGTCCTTTTTTGTGACCTGCCACTGGCCTATCCATACACGGGGGCTCACATGCCTCTGCTACATCTTAGGGCCTCTCTACCCTTCCAATCCTTGGTAGCAGCTGAAGCCTGCCTCTGTTAACCCAAGGGTGGGGTACTCACCTGGCAGATCAATGGCCACAGCCCGGTAGCCTCTCTCCGACAGCAGCTGCAGTGTGCCCAGCTGCTCCCACATCTGGGAGTTAAATGCCTTTCCATGGAGCAGCACCACTTCCAGCCTGTAGACACACGGAAACGTGTGGCATTGGAGGGGAGGCTGGGCAGCCACCATCCTCCTAGACTTCCTCCATTTCCCTCCCAGGCTCTGGGCCTCCTGAGTTGGACTGGGGATCCTCCACTAGACCCTTGGGTAATCACCCACCTGCGTGTCTGGTGGAGTGGCAGCACCTCACGATAAAAGATGGGGGAGTTTCCTTGAGTGAGACCAGCCAGGACTGTGACACTGGGGCCTCTCCAGAGCCAGGAAGTCTGTTCAGGCGGGCCTGGCAGCCCCAAATACAGCAGTAGCATGAGTAGCAGGCCTAGACCCAGCAGGATTGCCTGGTTCCGGCTCATGAAGGTGTGTGCCACTGCCTGGAGGAAAGGAAGGAAGAAACAGTCCTTATGGGGAAGAGCTCTAGCCCTTGTCCCTTCTTTTACTTTGCAGGAAGGACTGGATGTTCATTTCCAACTACTTCCCAGGACAGGGTGAAGCCCCATACACCCCTCTGTGTGAGGAAGTACATGAGATGTCTCTCTGGCACACAGTGTTCCCACCATCACTGGGAACTGGGACCCAAGCTAGGCTTCTAGACACCAGGCCACACATATTTTGGAAGAAACCATAGCACTAGCAGGAGATGAACTGCAGCCTCAATAGTGCATGACAAAGGGAAGGGCATTAAAGGTGAAAGTGCACAAAGAGGCTTCCACTGAGGGCAGGCCTGGAAATGGTTCTTTTCCTCATTCCACATTCAATATTCTACTATTAAAATCGGAATGTGTTGTGCAACAGGAGGGAATTTTTCATGGTCATACCAGCTGTTATGGGCTAGTTCACAGAGTTCACAGGGAATGCTGGGAATGGAGAAATGCTAAGGCCTGAACCAGTGAGGGCTAGGAGGAGTGTGGTTGGCCTCAAAATAGAAAGGGTAGGGGCTGGAGAGATAGCCTAGCGGTTAAGAGCGCCGACCGCTCTTACAGAGGACCCGGGTTTGATTCCCAGCATCCACATGGCGGCTAAGAACCGTCTGAAACTCCAATTCCAGGAGAACTCCAGTTCCAGGGGAATCCGACACCCTCTTCTGACCTCCGCAGCATTGCACGACATGGGTGCACAAACTTGCATGCAAACAGTACATTCATACACATACAGAAATAGATAAAATTAATAAAAAAAAAATTAAAAAATAGAAAGGGTAGCATGGAAGGCCAAAGAGAGAATGCCCCCTTCTTACCACCCCCCCAACCCCCGCCCCTGCCAAAGGATTTGCCTTGGAGTGGGACCCAGTCCTGGGTCTTTGTTAGCTAGAGGACAGGATGCAAATGGGGAGGAGGCCTTGGCTTTGAGACTCCGTTACTTTTTGACTATGAGAGCTTAGTTTGTCAGGAACATGGGATAACCTCCTGACTGCCTTGCCAAGCTACTTGTGAGATTTAGAGTGCATTGGACCTAAGGGGATGAGGATGAGATGTCTGTGTCATTTAATGGGCTTAAGATAAACATGCTCGCCTTGTTCTGGGATTATGAATTCATTTTACTTATTTTTATTTTATGAATGTATGAATGTATTACTTGTATGTGTATGAATGTATTACCTGTATGTGTGTAAGTGTACCTGTGTCATACAATGCCCTTGGAGAGCAGAAGAGGATGTCAGATTCCCTGGAACTGGAATTACCGATGGTTGTTAGCCCCCATGTGGGTGCTGGGAATAGAACTCAGGTTCTCTGCAAGAGCAGCCAGTGTGCTTAACCACTGAGCCATGTCTCCAGGCTCTCTGAATTCTTTTTTTTTTTTTTTTGAGACAGGGTCTCCCTAGCCTGGAACTCACTCTGTAGACCAGGTTGGCCTTGAACTGGTCTTGAACTCACAGAGATCCACTTGCCTCTCCCTCCCAAGTGCTAGGATTAAAGGCATGCACCACCATGCCCAGCTTAAAGACGGTTCTTAGCCACCATGTGGGTGCTGGGAATCAAACCCAGGTCCTCTGCAAGAGCAGTTGGTGCTCTTAACCACTGAGCCATTTCTGTAGCCCCTCTGAATTCATTTTTATTGAGAGAAAACTGAAGGCTAGGGGCTAGGAGCTGGGACCTAACTTGGGCCACGTGTGGCAGTGGCAGCTCCTCCACTGCTGATGGAAATCCAGGAGCCAGGTGGGTAAGGAGAACAGTCTTCTCTTCATCCTAACCATGAACTACCTAGGATGCACCTGCAACACCTTAGACCAGGTGGATAAGGAGCACAGTCTTCTCTTCATCCTAACCATGAGCTACCTAGGATGCACCTGCAACACAACCTTAGACCAGGCGGATAAGGAGCACAGTCTTCTCTTCATCCTAACCATGAGCTACCTAGGATGCACCTGCAACACAACCTTAGACCAGGCGGATAAGGAGCACAGTCTTCTCTTCATCCTAACCATGAACTACCTAGGATGTACCTGCAACACCTTAGACCAGGTGGATAAGGAGCACAGTCTTCTCTTCATCCTAACCATGAGCTACCTAGGATGCACCTGCAACACAACCTTTGACCAGGTGGATAAGGAGCACAGTCTTCTCTTCATCCTAACCATGAGCTACCTAGGATGCACCTGCAACACCTTAGACCAGGTGGATAAGGAGCACAGTCTTCTCTTCATCCTAACCATGAGCTACCGAGGATGCACCTGCAACATAACCTTAGACCAGGTTCTCACAAGGCAGAGCATCCCAGTGATGGGCCTGTCCTAGCCTGCCAGGGGCTGAACCTGTGATTCTTTCAGGGTGAAGGTAGGGTTTTAATCATTGCCTTGGCAACCCAGGGTGCCCAGGACTAGATAGTTGTAAGGGTCCTGCAGTGGACTGCTGCTCCACAGGTAGAGGGTGAGTAGTAAACTGCCCTCAGGTTACTGCAATACCTGTTGACCATGACACACAGGTGTATACACTCACATAGAAACAGGGAATTTTGCTTCCACACACTTTTCTTTTCAAGAAGCTATTCCCCAAATGTACAGCAGTCTCCTCACACAAACATTGGCCTGTGCACAAGCAATGCCTTACAATAACGCGTTCAGGGCTGGAGAGATGGCTCAGCAGTTAAGAACACTGCTCTTGCAGCAGACCCGGGTTCGATTCCCAGCACCCACATGGCCACCGGGTGTGGTGGTGCACCCCTTTAATCCCAGCACTCTGGGAGGCAGGGGCAGGTGGACCTCTGTGAATTCAAGACCAGTCTGGTCTACATAGGAAGCTCCAGGCCAGCTGGGACTAAAGGGAGACCCTGTCTCCCTTTAGACCCAGAAGCAGGAGTACTGAAAAATCAAGGCCAACCTAGATGAGACATGAAATCTGTGAAGTGTGTGTGCAGACAGGGGAGGGCATCTAAATATGATTAAGATTTGTTGTATGAGCCAGGCATGGTGGCGCACGCCTTTAATCCTAGCACTTGGGAGGCAGAGGCAGGCAGATCTTTGTGAGTTCAAGGCCAGCCTGGTCTACATAGTGAGTTCCAAGATAGCCGGAGCTACAGGGAGACCCTGTCTCAAAAAGACAAAAAAAAAAAAAGAAATACATGTGCCTTTGGGTTGGAGAGATGGCCTAGCGGTTAAGAGCGCCGACTGCTCTTGCAGAGGACCCAGGTTCGATCCCCAGCACCCACATGGCGGCTGAGAACCGTCTTTAACACCAGTTCCAGGGGAATCCAACGCCCTCTTCTGACCTCCACGGCATTGCATGACACGGGTGCACAAACCTGCATGCAGACAGTACATTCATACACATACAAAAAAAATTAAAAAAAAAGATTTTTTGTATGGAATGCAACAAATAAAAAAGTCAATAAAAATATACCTGAGTTGGATTCCCAAGGGTAGAATAAGAGGAACAGCTCCGGCCAATTGTGGCACCACCCTCCCCCATAGAAATAAATGAATAAAACAAACGACGAATGGTATACCTCATCTGTGGATGCTAGCACCAATTACCTAATTGTATGGCAAACTGAGCAATGTCAATGTGATCTGAAAACAACTGTGTTCTTATATTGTAGAATCCCTTAAAAAATAAACAAATAAACATTAAAAAAGGGTAGGCATTGCAAATTACCAACTAAAAAAAAAAAAAAAGAAATAAACGAATAAGTAAAAATGAAAATATAGGGGCTGGAGAGATGGCCTAGAGGTTAAGAGCACCGACTGCTCTTGCAGAGGACCCGGGTTCGATCTCCAGCACCCACATGGCAGCTGAGAACCGCCTGTAACTCCAATTCCAGGAGAACTCCAGTTCCAGGGGAATCCGAGACCCTCTTCTGACCTCCGCAGCATTGCACGACACGGGTGCACAAACCTACATGCAGACAGTACATTCATACACATACAAAAATAAATAAAATTAAAATTTAAAAAATGAAAATATAAATAATCTTTTAAAGCCTAGGGATAGAAAGGGCACCTGACTAGCAAGTGAGGTTCTGCGAGGTGGGTAGGGGAAGAAAGGCACAAGCATAAACGTTCAGAAATGCACGCCCATAAAATGCCAGCCCCTGGGAGAAATACAGAAAGGAGGCAGAGAAGCAAGCAGATAGATCAATGAACACCCCCGCATCGAATAACCAAGCAGAAAGACACATCGATGCACGCCATATGGCAAAGTGGACGTATACACCCTGACCCCCAAGAACACTAGCAGAAAGTCGAGCGCATACTG
Source organism: Rhizomys pruinosus (assembly GCA_009823505.1). Lineage (NCBI taxonomy): Eukaryota > Metazoa > Chordata > Mammalia > Rodentia > Spalacidae > Rhizomys > Rhizomys pruinosus. Next base: position 1,622,533 of record VZQC01001008.1, on the reverse strand, counting down.
CACAGGAACGCATGCACGCGCGTTGGCCAGGGCTCGCGCCTTCTGGAGGATTCTGCCCCAAGCCGCGGGGACAAGCAGGGCGGGTCCCTGGGCAACCTGCGGGCGTCCTTCCTCCGGAGACACTCACCGGGCTGGCAGGGATGACCAGGCAGGCTCCTGCGGGGCGGGCTAGCGTGGGGTGGACCCCGCCCAGGCAGAACCCACAGCCAAACAGTGGCGATGATACTGCCTCCGCCACCCCTCCTCCTTCTGCCTGGTTACCAGGGGGCCAAAGCGCCGCCCCGGAGGCGCGCCTGCGCAGTCCGCAGCTACAGCCGTCTCGGGTTACCGAAGACTTGAGGCAGGCGCCCCAAAGTACCCAGGCCTGCCCCCCGCCACCAGATTTTCCAATATTGTTCTCGGCTTAAGAGCCGATGGAGAGCCTTCTGGATCGCTCACTTTTTGCAGTTTAGTTTGCACAGCGGGATTTAGGAAATGGAACACCGTGAGCAGGGATAGCATAGGACTTACAGAGAGACCAAGCCTCCTAACAGTGCCTGGCACAGATGTCTCCTAGTGTAAATGCCAGATAGAACTGTCAAGCAGCGGCTTCAGGTCTCCGCCCAAGCACATTCCTCCCCCAGCCCCGCCCCCCAGCCTGAGGTGGCCTCTAAGGTCCTTGTCTGCTCATGGCATCTATTATTGGTTAGTCGCTTGTGACCAACTCTAGTCTGCCCCCACCCCAGGCTCAGACCTCTGCGTGGAGACAAGGTCCAGGGCAAAACGGCCATAAAGGGCGCAAAGGCTTCACTATTTATTGGTACGCTGACAATAAATTGGCATTCTACAGGTTCAGAAACAAATTCCCTAGGTTGGAAAAACCAGCCAGGCGGTGGAGACTTGCATTCAAACACGTAGGGGGTCGGCTCCATGCCAGGTGCACAGCTCGTCCTGGACAGTCAGTCCTGACTAGGGGTGAGGGCGAAGCCGGGAGGGAGTGCAGGAAGGGAGCAGGACTCAGGACACGCCCATTCCACGCGGGGAAGGATCTCTCCCAACCCAGAGCTTGGAGTACATGGGGGCGGGCTTGGGGAAACTGAGGCAGATGAGAAAAGAATGGAAGATTTAGCGGCGGTGAGGACGAGCCCAGAGGCAGTTTGTGACCACAAGAGGGCACTCAGAGCATGGCCAGGCCCTGAGCCTGTCCCCACCCCCGGTCCACCCCTCCGGCCCAGCCCCCTTCCAACTCTTATCCCCACCCTCCAGCTGCAGTTACCTGTCTCCAGCGCCAGACCACGCACCGCCCCAGGTACCCACTACACCCCCGACCCTCTCTTCGGCTTTCCAAACAGAACCCACCTATCCCAACTCTTCCCATCTTGGCTCTTCAAGGTCACCTCTTTCCGGGCCTCCCCTCCTTTGCGTGTTTCCTTCAGACCCAGGGATCCGGAACGTGGGTGCGCCAGTGGACCTAGCGAGCCTTGGCGGCACCGACAAATCAACTGCAGCGTCAATCATTTGGGCTCCAGAGGCCGGTGCGCTGAGCACCCCGCGTCCCTGGCAGTCAGGAACTCCAAAGTCCACGCCGGCTGGTTGCATGGGTTTCCACCTCTGGAAAATGGGCTTTTATCCCAAACAAACTTGGGCCTAGTCCGGCCTGTAGCGCCAATCCCCGGTTGTGCCAGAGCATTGGTTTAGTTGAGAATAAGCAGGACAGTGAGGCACTCGCCGCCTATTGAGCACTTATGCGCTAGGCATGGTATCAAGTTTTCTTTTTCACATGCATGCCTTCATTTAATCTTACCGGCTGCCTAACGACTCGTACTATTGAATTACTCTCTTTTATGTGAAAGGATAATAGCATTGGGAACAGTAACTTGTAATAGGAGCTCAACATCCCAATTCTCCCTACCAGCAGGCACCCTCGCTTATTTCCTTTGTTTAAACTTATTTTTACTTTATGTGTGTGAGTGTTATGCTTGTATGTATGTAAGTGCATCTGTGTCCTGCAGTGACTGCCGAGGTCAGAAGAGGCATCGGGTCCCTGAAACTGGAGGTAGGGACAGTTGTTAGTCCCCATGTGGGTGCTGGGATTTGAACAGCCAGTGCTCTAAACGACTGAGCTATCTCTCCAGCACATTTATCTTTTTGTTAAAAAGAAACTTTTTTTATGTTTATGAGTGTTTTGCCTGGATGTATGTAAATGCACTTTGTGTGTGCAGTGCTCACTGAGGCCAGAAGAGGACATGGGATCCCCCAGAACTAGAGTTACAGTTGCTGGCTGCCTTATGGGTGCTGGGAACCCAACCCTGGTCCTCTGCAAGAGCAGCCAGTGCTCTTAAGTGCTGAGCCATCTCTCCAGCCTCCTTATTTATTTTTCTTAAACTCAAGTGAAATTCCTAATTCTGGCCATACTTGTTTACTTGTGTTTTAGTTAAGTTATAGCCCCAATATCACACAATAAAGTGAGAGGCAGAAATACCTGCTCTTACTGACCCTAAATCAGGTCCTAGAGTCCTGGTGGTCTCCTTCCTGCTTCCTGCTGCCCCTGGATAGAATGTTCTTTCACCCCTCAACCTGCAGGCACCGTCCTTGGCATAGCAACAGCAGGCATGGCCAGTGTGGATTACCGTGAGGGCACCATCCAGGTGCAGGGGCAGGGCCTCTTTTTCCGAGAGGCCCGACCTGACAGTGGGAAGCCTGCCCGATTCTCTGTGCTGCTGTTGCATGGTATCTGCTTCTCCTCTGAGACCTGGCAGATCCTGGGTACTCTGCATAGACTGGCCGAGGCTGGTTACCGGGCTGTAGCCATTGACTTACCAGGTACTTCTGGGACAGGCTTCTGGGCCAGGGTTGGGAAAGGCTTGAAACTGGAGGAGTAGAAGGATTTAGCAAGGCTGGACCCTGAGCTTCACAGAGTTAGGTGCATACTGCATGTACCTTTGAGCTTTTCCAATCTTGCTGTTGAAGGGTCAGAGCACTGCTCAGCTCTCTTCACTGTTGCTGCGGCCTGTGTTTCAATGTCTTTGGGCCTCAGTTTCCTCATCTGTAGTGAGAGATACCACAGTCCTCTTGGGGGTTGGCCCTAACGTGCATGGAATGAAATTATCTTTGTATTAGCTAGTATCAGTGTTCAGCTGTTTGGAAGTAAGCTGTCTTGACAGAGTCACATTCACAGGCTGTTGGAGGCCACAGGAGTGAGTGTTCCTGATGCCTTGGGGAGCAGGGTAGGACCGATGGATGGTTACGTCCCCATTCATCAACCTGCAGGCAGTCCTTTAGTTAGGCACTGGAGGAGGTGGAGACAGCTCCCAGATTGCCTGTCATAACTCTGACAACCAGCAGGTCCCACCTCTTGTGTCTAGTGTGGAAGGGGAGGCCTATCTGATCTGATCTGATCTAATCCCCTCCTGGGCCAGAGCTGATACAGTTCCATTCAGGCTTCAAGGGCAGATCTCCAGCCTGGCCAGGTTACTTCCAACAGTGGGTTGGGTTGAGCTCTGTTGTCCTCAAAGGTGGAGACTGACTGATGGGGAGGTTCCAAAGCCAAAGTACATTCCACCCCAGGCACTGTCCTTAGGGCTAAACAGTTAACTTTCACAAGCCTAAATGGCAGGTTCCTTTTTTTATTATTTATTTTTGTATGTGTATGAGCGTACTGTCTGCATGTAGGTTGGTGCACCCGTGTCGTGCAATGCCGCAGAGGTCAGAAGAAGGTGTAAGATTCCCCTGGAACTGGAATCAAAGACGGTTCTCAGCTTCCATGTGGGTGCTGGGGATCGGACCCGGGTCCTCTGCAAGAGCAGTAGGCACTCTTAACCGCTAGGCCATCTCTCCAGCCCTCAGGTTCATTTCTTATCCCTTTTAAATAGAGGGGGAACTGGGCAGCTTAGGAGAGCTGAGAGGACCTTACTCAAGGTCATATTGAGTTATAAATTGAGAACTGGGGCTTGGACCTAGCTCTCTTAGACTTCAGAGCTTGATTCTTTTCAGGACAGTGTGAATACTGCAGATAGCACAAACATGGAGGGAAATGTTTTATTCTTGCCTCAGATGTACATTAATTAGGCTGTAGATGTGAATGAATTCAGTCCACTGAGTGTTACAGGAACCTGGCCCCAGAGAGACAGACCTGGGACAGCTTGCTGGAAGAAGGGACCTTTCCCACTCACAGTCCTGTTCTCTGTACCTGAATCCCTGCAGGTCTTGGGCACTCCAAGGACTCAGTAGCCCCTGCCTCTATTGGGGAGCTGGCCCCTGGCAGCTTCCTAGCAGCAGTGGCAGATGCCTTGGAGCTGGGGCCCCCAGTTGTGATCAGTCCATCGTTAAGTGGCATGTACTCCTTGCCCTTCCTCACGGCTCCTGGCTCTCAGCTCCGCGGCTATGTACCAGTGGCTCCTATCTGTACAGACAAAATCAATGCTGCTGACTATGCCCGTGTGAAGGTACGGTGTGTGTGTGTGTGTGTGTGTGTGTGTGTGTGTGTATGTGTGTGTGTGTGTGAAGCTGAGTACCCCTGTCAGGAGGAAGGAGGGGTTCATCCCTGGGCCTTCCTCTTCTGGGAGCTGGGTAACAAACGGGGTGGTTTCTGGGAGTATCTACCTAATTTCTTTTGGTTTACTTATATTACTAAGCCCTGAATTAAACAACATATTGAGTCAGATACAAATCCATGCCCCCACACATGGGGCGGGCTTGCCTCTCTCCCTCAGGTTGGGCCAGGAAGAGACTAAAGTGTTGGGAGACCTGGAGCTGACTAAAGGCTGGGTCTGCTGTGGCAGGCCTGTTGACTCTTCCCTTTTTCCTTTCTCAGACTCCAACTCTGATTGTATATGGAGACCAGGACCCCATGGGGTCCTCCAGCTTGCAACACCTGAAGCAGCTGCCCAACCACAGAGTGCTGGTCATGGAAGGGGCGGGGCACCCCTGTTACATGGACAAGCCTGAGGAGTGGCATACAGGGCTGCTGGACTTCCTGCAGGGGCTAGCATGAGACACAGTCCTGCTCATGAGGACAGGCTGCCTACCTGACTGCTTGGCATCTCTGCCTCTGCTCGGTCTCCTTCCTGGCTTCTGATGCACATGCAACAGGTCTATCTATGCATCTGTCTGGGTTCTTATCTTTTGGGGGTCTGTCTTTTCTGCTTTTCTCTTGCAGTGAAAGACTGAAGCAGTAAAATCAGGATGAAAAAGGATTCAAGGAGAGAAATCCGGTGGTGGGTAATCCACAAGCTTCACCAACCAGCTTGCCTTCCTCTCTGCCTCCTTTAACTGCCCTGCAGGCCAGTCATCCTCTCTACTCTTCTAAGGCCATAGACACATACAAGTCCACATCCATGTTTAGAGTCATCATACTCCAAACAGGACCCTTCCCTCAAGAGCAGCACGTGACTGGACGAGCATGCTTGCACACAGTATGTGTACTTCCAAATATGCAGCCTCTTCCTGTCACCGGAAGGTGGGAACCCTCTGTTGGGCTAGCCTTTGTAGGATACGGCTTGCCAGGATTAGGATGTGGCCGGGCCTAGATTCCACTCACCCACAGGTTGCAATTGTCCCAGCCTGGGATTGCTTCCTCAGAGAGGGAAACGCACCCCTGTTTTTCAGATCGCCCTGAACTTTTCTTTTTCTGGGGGCTACAGCTTCCCCAGGTTGCCAAGCCTGAGTCTTTTCGGCCCAGCTTATTTCCTACTAGGAGGTTTGGGGGTAGGGTGGGAGGCAGAGTGTGGAGGTCCACGAAATACAGTGATGCAATTAGACCCCACAGGCTTTTGCTGTCTCCAGAGCGCCGCCCCTCCCCCTTTCCCCTGGGACTGTCACCGTGGGCCCCTCCCCCACCCTAGCGGGACCAGATGGTCCCCCTGCCCTTTGTCCACCAGGCCAGATGGAGGGAAAGAGAGATTGGATTCCCCTCCCCACCCACACACACCCAGGTGCCAAGAGACTCGGCTGTGGGGGGAGGTGGAGGTCAGTGGGACCAGCCTGAGCCGATTAGAGAAGGAAGAGTAGCTCTTTCAGGGTGGGGGAGGGGCAAGCCCAGCTCCCCCACCCCCATACACACATCCCTTTCTTCTTAGTAAAGGATTTAATGGCGCCTCGTCCCTTGCGACCCTAGCTCCACCAAAAGGAACCCTGGCGGTAGATGTGGAGGATCATGGGGCGGGGTGCAAAAAGGCCCCTTAGCTCCCAGGCCCCTCCTCCTGCTGGTCTGCGCGGACAGGGGCCGGGTGGTGCGGAGGCCGGGGGTGGCGGGTCGTGGTGGGCTAGAGCGAAGGATGGCGAGAGCCGGGGAGCTCCGGAGAGGCTCTGCGCTGTGCAGACTGGCCTGGCGGGAGCCGAGCGGGGAGGACCGCGCCCGAGCACCGCGCCCGAGCACCGCGCTTAGGCCGGACCCCAGGCCCCGACCGCGGAGCGGGCGAGCACCGCAGGGGAAGGGTCACGCGCGCCCTCCCGGAAGCAGCGGCTGCTTGGGGCGCGGGGCGGGGCGGCGCGGGGCGGCGCGGGGAGGCGCGGGGCGGGGCGGACGGCTGCGGCACTGGGGCGGGCCCGCCGCGCTGTAATCGGATCCGGGGAAGGGGCGGGGCGGGGCCGGGCCAGGGGGGCCGGGGGTGGGGTGGGGGGGCGCGGAGCCGGGCTCCGGGCCGGCCGGGCTCCGCGCCTGTCAAACCCCTCATTGTTCGCAGCTGATGTCACTCGCAGTTGTGAGCGGCCGCCTTTCCCGGGGACAATGTGGGACTGAGCGGCCCAGCCGCCGCGCCGCCGCTGCCGCCGCCGCAGGACAGCCCCAGCGAGGTAAGGCGCGGGCCGGGCGGGGCACCGCGGGCCGTGAAGTTTGGGGATTCGGCTGGGGGCGGGGAGTCCGCGCCCGTGTGCACGGACTGCGGTCCTAGGAGACTGCAAGGAACCTGTTCTCTGTCCCGTCTGGCTGAGGCCTGCACAGGTGGGGGGCGCTGGTTTGCCAGGGAACACCCCACTCCTGGGAGGGGTTTCTTGGACCGTAGGTACCAGATTTACGGCTCCCATCCTCTTCTTGTTTCTGTCCTTCGAGCTTGCTCTTTTCTGGCCCTCCTGCCCTGGGTTCAGGTTCTGATTCGTCTCTGTTCTTAACTGTTCTCTGCAGCTCTTGGTTCACACACCCCCCTTTCCATTCTCTGCAGTCCTTGGAGGAGCCAGACATAAGCCTCCAGGCCAGGTGGATGGAAAGCCTAGTTGGGGGAACAAAGTGATGGCTCTTCATCACTGACCTAGCTTCTTCACTGGGGTACTGTGGGGTGGAGGTGAGGGGCCCTGTTACTTCAGCCTGGCCCTCATGCATGCCCGCCATCTTGAGACCTGTGGCACCCGGGCCCCACCCGACCCTGGCACTCAAGAGAATGGTTTTCAAGGGGATGTACTCATTTGTAACCCCTCCTCCCAGAATATGGGACTCTGGGTCCCCACCAAGCCCATGGTGATTACTTTCATGCTGGACCAAGAAGACATGTGTCCCCAGGGGCCCTCCTTGCCCTACAAAGAGCTCTTGAACCCCAGGCACTGCTCACTGGGACCTATGGCCCTGTGTTAACTGGGGTCACCCTGGCGGCCTCAGGGTCAGAACCTGGGGGCCCTATTGTTTCTCCATCCCTCCAGGTCTTGGAACCCCCTCAACTTCCAAAGCACCCCATCCCAGCCCCCACCCCCTAGCCTTCATCAGCATGCAGGCTCAGGCTGCCTAAACACAAGGGGATTGTTCTTCTTGCATGCTCAGGGTGGGGGGCTGGGAGCAGCCGGCCCACACACCCTGGCAGGCCTGGGCTGCAGGGAGGCTGGCCTGCCCCACCCTGTATCCCCAGATGGGCTTTGTCTACCTTCACATTACCATCACTGTCCTCCTGCAGCCTCCATCACCATTGCCTAGTGGAACTGACCTCTTGAGGAAAGAGCCCTGAGCTGTTCATGGGTTCTCCCGGCCCGCCTATTGCTTCTCAGGCAGCCTTATACACAGCTCCCTTTCTCTCTGGGCCTCAGGTTCCTCTCTTGATTGGTGAGACTTTTCCAGTTGTGATTGGCTGAACCCACCTCAATGCTGTGAAACCTATTTCACAGACTAGAGCTTCTTCCAGCTTCCTTTGCTCTTGGGAGAGAGCTTTGGTCCCCTAGAACTCTCAAATTCCTTACTTGAGCAACATGTCCAAGGAGTTCCCTAGACCTGGGAAACCAACAAGAACAGGGGATCTTGACCTGGCAGGTCCTTGCTCTGCCCATGGGATTAGTCTCTCAGCTCTAGGACTCTGAGCCTGATGGTGTCCAGTGTTCCAAGGCCTGTGAGCCGCAGCTCTTCTCCCTGCTTCCCAGTGCACAGGGGCAGATCTCAAATTTCTTATCCTCCTATAGCAGAAAGGTTCAGAAATGCCCAAGTGGGGCTCCCTTGATTTGCAGCCTTATCTTTGGGAGGCACAGAAGTTGTAAAATAAATTCATCTGACTTGAAATACTGGGGAGGGCTCCTCAGAGAAGGAGGCATTTAAGAAGGATCCTGCCAGAGAGTAAAGGGAAGGGGAATTTCAAGCTGGAATTGTTGGTAAGGGCAGAGGCTCTTTCTCAGGCCTGGAGGTGCTAGGCCTGTTCTATATAGCCCAGGATGTATGAAGGATGGGGTGAAGATGAGACAAGACGTTGCTAGGGGCTGGACCCTTATGTCCTGGATTGCCTGTCTGCCTGTCCATGGAGATCAGGTTTTATTTCTTGGGCCCTGGGGAGCTGTGGATGGCTTTTAAGCGGCAGAATGAGCATGCAGTCTTTGGACAGGGAGAATGATGGCAGCTAGAGAGCTTTTTCAAACTGGGTGCCGTAGTACCAGTGAGTGGGGCCTGGGTCTGCTTTGCTTTCCCTGGGCTGGGAAGACTCTAGGGGGGACTCTAAGGCGGGCCGTGGCATTTCTGGCACTTGCCGGTTTGTTAGCATCTCTCTTTTCTAGCATGTTATAAGACAAACTTGAATTCGGAAAGCAGAGCCTGGAACTGTTCCCTAGTCTTCTTCTCCCTCTTCTTCCAAGGAGGGATGATTAGCCATTCTGGGAGGCTGAAAGGCTGAGGCTGGGCCTGTGGGTCTGAGGATGCTGGGCAGTTTCATGATCAGGCTAATCAGCAAGGGTGAGCATCCCCCGAGTAGGGGATGGACAGGGGAGTCTGTCGCCCTCAGTGCTGACACCCTGTCACCCTAAGGCCCAGCAGCTACCCTCCCACCACACCCTGCCTTGCCTGATGCTCCACTACTCCCCAGCATCACTGGGTGTGGCCAGCGTGGCTGCTTTTGGAATGGGGACTGGAGGAGGCTGCTAGGTGAGGAGCGTTAGAGGGCGTGGAGGGATATGGGATATGGGGTAAAGATGAGGACTGGATCCTCAAACTTTCCTCAGCTCAGGTGGGTCCACAGTCTGAAGCTGGTCCAGACTTACTGGCCAGCAGAACTGAGGGAATCCCCAAGGGGCGGGCCGGGCTACTTGAGTCAACTGCCCCCAGGAGCCCTCCCCTCCCTGGGATTGTTCTTACACCAGAACAAAGCCAGGGAGGACACTTGATCCCTGCTTGTAGGGGGAGCTGGCTAAGCCCCCAGCCCTTTGATTGGGCAGCTGTCATGGGAGAGAGACAGCTGAGGGGGAGGGGCAGGAAGGGGGCAGCCGCCATCGCTTACACAGCTGTCACCCCCCCCCCGCCCCCTCCAGCTCTAGTGGCAGAAAACCAGGTTCAGAAGGAGTGGGCACTGGGTCTGGGGAAAGGGCCTGGGGAGCAAGAAAGAACACCCCAGGTCAGAGGCCCAGTCTGAGTGTGGGCTGTTTTGCCAGGGAGCCCTGCTGACCAGAGGGGGTTGGGCACCCTCAGAGGTGAGCTGGAGGTCAGTGTGGTATGATGTGTGGCTGCCACGTGGGTGGTCCAGAAGAGACCTGGGGGCTACCAGACTGGAACAGCAAGGAACGCCTTAGAGCCCCAGTAGGGGAAGGATATCTAATATTTATACTTAGAGCCCAGGGAGAAAGGTCTGGAGGTGGATCTGCAGCCTCATTCTCTCCTAAAGACAGGAAGGCTGGCGAGGGTCTCAGGACAGGTATCCAGAATACCAACAAGTCTCCCTCACTCCAACTCCCTAAGCAGTGCTGGTGGGTAAACCCAGATCCAGGTCAGGGAAAAGCTAGGTCGAGGTCACTTATGGAATTGGGGCAGTGGGTTTCTGCTACAGACTGCAGCATCTTCATGGCGCGAGTTCCAGTTTTGCCTGTCAGCCCCTCCTGCCATTTTTTCCTGAGGCCACAAAAAGAAAGGAGAGAATATGGGGAACAGGATCAGACCTCCCACTGTTTATCATCCCATGCAGGGGTCCTCGTACCCCCAGGAACTCCTGGAGCTTAAGACTATGTAACCCTGGATAAGGCATTGGTCCTTTCCAAACAAGATGAACATCCCCTGGCCAGCCAGGGGTACCTCGGGTGGCCAAAACCTAGACCTCACCTCAGACCCAGACAGGAGCAGCCACAAATGGGACATGGATGGAACTTGGTTCAGCCCTGCACTAGTGGGCTGGACTCTGCTATTCCCTGCACACTCCTCCTCTCTGTGACCTTGGGCAGGTTGTAGACCCTCTAGGTATTAGGTTACCCTTCTGTGCAGTGAATTCATCTGCTCCATTCATGATGTCTGAGCACCTTCTCTAGCCTGGCTCTGAACTGAGCCCTGGGGACACAAGGAGAAGGTGGCAGCTTTGGCGCCTGCTTGAAGGGGCTCCCAGGCTTGGCTGTCCAGGGAGACAGAAACCAAGCGCGTCATCACAAGTGCTTTGATGGGGGAAGTGCAGGCAGCCAGGGGAATGTCTAGCAAGGGCAGCCAGCATGAGGCTGGCCAGAATGCCAGAGAGCACAGGCCGCAGTCTATTGCTGGTCTCCATCCTGTGGCTGCTCTAAGCAGAACTCAGATGGAGGGAGTGGGCACCTGGGGAATGCATTTCCAAACAAGGTTTTCATCCCAGTGTCCTCACTGAAAGGAGGAAAGGAGACTGCGTTTGGTACAGTGGCTCCCTCAGTGTCCCGAGAAAAGTCAGGCTGGGAGGTCCCTGCTCGCTCCATACCAATCTCCGGGTACGCGTGGGACATTCGTGGGAGAGCTTTCAACAGAGCTCTGTGCCCTTGAGTGTTGTGTCAGGATGTGGATGGCCAGAAAGATGTCTTAAAGTGCTCCCATCCCTGGCAGGGCGTGGTGGCGCACGCCTTTAATCCTAGCACTTGGGAGTCAGAGGCAAGGGGATCTTTGTGAGTTCAAGGCCAGCCTGGTCTACAGAGTGAGTTCCAGGACAGCTGGGGCTACAGGGAGACTCTGTCTTGAAAAGACCCCCCTAAAAAAATGGCTCCCATCCCTGGCACACTTATCATCTGTCCTTATGCCCTCCTGGGCAGAAGGAGTTCATGTGGTTCGAGATGTCTGGGCCCCTACAAGGCTCCAGTCCATCCCACTGCCTGTCCTCCTTGAGTTCCGGTCCCCAGTGAGCTCCCCAAGGCTGAGCCTTGGCGTGAGACAGCCACTGCTGAAGGGTTTCTGAGGAAGATTAAGGTTCAGGATTAAGTTGGGGCATGAAAAGGGGTCGGGTGGGGAGGGTTGGCACTGAGCTAATCCCAGCAGCTAATCTGAGGCTTCACCTTATTCGATCAATTAATGGCCTTGACATTCCTGCAGCACACCAAATCCTTCTCTTACCCGTTACCCTACTGAAGGAGACAGAGTTTTGTGAGGAAATTGAGACCCAGAGCCCAGGGGACATGTTTCTGGTATAGTGGTGTGTTCCAGGTGGGGTGGGGAATGTAGCTAATCTCCAAGGTTTTTTTTTGTTTCTTTTCGAGACAAGGTCTCCTTGTAGTGCCAGCTGTCCTGGAACTCACTATATAGACCAGGCTGGTCTTGAACTCACAGATCCACCTGCCTCTGCCCCCCAAGTGCTGGGATTAAAGGCGTGTGCCACCATGCCCAGCTTAGTCCTCATGTTTTTAATCTCCTGTCCCGAGATCAGAAACACCACTATGAAGACTACTTGCCTCCCTCTCTATCCCAGTGCTAAGCATATCCCCTGTCTTATGCCCCCACCCCCACCCCCCAGCTGCCTGCAGGGGCCCTCTGCTCTAGTGATTCTTACTCAGTGGCTTCATGGGATTCCTGTCTTAAATTTTCGTCAGGCCAGGGGAAGGCAGGGGCAGGAAGGGCTCTCCTAGATCATCACCACCTCATGGCCACTCTCCCTTCAAAACCTCAGTGGCTGCTCCAGCTCCCTCTTCACCCTCCCCTCCACCCTCAAGCCGGCTAGTCCTGGCTTCTGGAAGCAGGTGCCTCTTGATTGTTGTAAACTTTCCCTTTTTTGAAACAAGGTCTCACTATGTAGCCAAGGCCAGCTTTGAACTTATGATCTTCTTGCCTTAGCCTCCTGTGTGCATGCTGGGTTTACAGGGATGTTCTACTGTGCCCAGCCAGCAGAAAACTTTCAACCTTAACTTCACCGTGAAGGCCCAATGCACAGGGATCCTCGCTTTGAAGTCAGGCTGTCTTTTGAACTCTCACAGGCGTGTTATTTTTTGCTTCTGAACTGGCACTCACATCTAGGGCTCCATGTATTCTAGGCAAGCATATGTTCAACCACTGAGCTCTACTTCCTGCCCTCCTTTTAGGATCTGGGAAAATGTAAAGGATACTCAGGTAGACTGGGCACCTATCATTTGAACACCCATACATTTTGGTAGGATTTGGTAATTTTAAAGATGAGGACGCTGAGGCCCAGAAGGTTAAATAACCTGTCCAGGGTTACACAGCCAGGGAGGTACACAGCACACCAGCCAGAGGGATATTTGGAACTTGGGTCCATCCAGCCAGGGAGGTACACAGCACACCAGTCAGAGGGTCATTTGGAACTCGAGGTCCATCCAGCCAGGAAGGTACACAGCACACCAGTCAGAGGGTCATTTGGAAGTTGGTTCCATCCAGCCAGGGAGGTACACAGCACACCAGTCGAGGGTCATTTGGAACTCGAGGTCCATCCAGCCAGGGAGGTACACAGCACACCAGTCAGAGGGTCATTTGGAACTCGAGGTCCATCCAGCCAGGGAGGTACACAGCACACCAGTCAGAGGGTCATTTGGAAGTCGGGTCCATCCAGCCAGGGAGGTACACAGCACACCAGTCAGAGGGTCATTTGGAACGCAGGTCCATCCTGTTTCTTTTCTCTGGATGTCAGACTGGCCTGGCTCTGGGGTCCCCATGGTAGGGATAAGGGCAGGATAAACAGAGCTCCTCTGTCACCCCTTTTCTGCCACCCCTTGCCAGAGCCAGCCAGGCCACAGCGTGGACATACTCCCTGGCCGCTGTGGCCCCAGCCCCGCTTGACAGGATGAGCAGTTTAGATGCGGGGCTGGAGGAGGAGCCGGAGTTGAGCATCACTCTTACGCTGCGGATGCTGATGCATGGAAAGGTGAGTGGGTGGGACTGTCACGGTTTGTGACCCAGTGGCTGCCTGTGTTGCTGCTTCCCTGGAGCCCCTGCTGGGGTGACAAGAGGAGCTGGGCCTGGGCCGTTTGTACCCATCAGAATCTCCCCTTGTCTTTGCAGGAGGTGGGCAGCATCATCGGGAAGGTAGGTGTCTGGCTCTGATATTCCCCTCAAGCTGAGCCTTACCCCTGGCTAAGAGTAACAGTTTGGGGTGTGAGTGAATCTTGGTTTTGTCTTCCACAGAAGGGAGAAACTGTAAAGCGAATCCGGGAGCAGGTAAGGATGGGTTCAGGTGAGGAGCCTAGAGCCCTGATGTGGAGGGGAGGGCAGCGTAGGGCTTTGATGTGGAGGGGAGGGGAGCTGACCAGACTTCTCTCAGAACCACAACATCTGGGATGATCAACGAGTACCCTTTAAAAGAGTGCCAGTTTAGGGGCTGGAGAGATGGCCTAGCCGTTAAGAGCGCCGACTGCTCTTGCAGAGGACCAGGGTTCGATCCCCAGCACCCACATGGTGGCTGAGAACCATCTTTGACTCCAGTTCTGGGGGAATCTGACGCCCTCTTCTGACCTCTGCGGCATTGCACGACACGGGTGCACAGACCTGCATGCAGACAGTACATTAATACACATACAAAATAAATAAAAAAAAATAAGAGTGCCAGTTTAAAAAAATAAAAAAAAAATTAAAAGTGCCAGTTTTCCAGTCTTATCTGGGGCCTACTGAATGTGGCACCACAGTGGGGAAGACGTCCTGCTGCCCACTGCTCTTCCTGCACCCACAGAGCAGTGCCCGGATTACCATCTCTGAAGGCTCCTGCCCTGAGCGCATCACCACCATCACTGGCTCTACTGCAGCTGTCTTCCATGCAGTGTCCATGATTGCCTTCAAGCTAGATGAGGTTTGTGGCTGGCTGGGGTGGGAGTCTGATGGTAGCTGCTTGGGAGGTGGGTGATACAGTCTAGATAGTGGTATGGGGGAGAGATGGTCAGGTCCAGGGCCACATTCCCTAGGAATAGGTCTAGGGAGGAAGTACCCTCCTTATTTCCTGTAGGACAGTGCTTGAAGAGGGGTGAAGGAGTCGTGGGGGGGGGGGAGCATGTCTGGCCAACTCACTGTCTCCGTACCCCAGGACCTTTGTGCTGCTCCTGCAAATGGTGGCAGTGTCTCCAGGCCTCCAGTGACCCTGCGCCTTGTCATCCCTGCCAGCCAGTGTGGCTCACTGATTGGGAAGGCTGGCACCAAAATTAAGGAGATCCGAGAGGTGAGGGGAGAGGGATACTTTTCATAGGGAGCCCCTGCGTTGGGGGGGGGTTATGTCTTCATGTCCCCTTGGGAGCTCTAGCCTCGCGGCTAGACGTCTTCTCTCGGCTATCAGAATGGCCAGAAGTAGTTACTGTTTTCTATTTGTAGACTACAGGAGCCCAGGTACAGGTGGCCGGAGACCTGCTCCCCAATTCCACAGAGCGTGCTGTCACTGTGTCTGGGGTGCCTGATGCCATCATCCTGTGTGTGCGCCAGATCTGTGCTGTCATCCTGGAGGTACTGCCTGGGATGAGAGAGAGGGCAGGTGTCTGTCAGGCACCCCAAGGGGCGTGGGGCAGGCGGGGCTACCTCCACGGATTGCTTACTGGCTCTAAAGCACCCTGGTATGCACTTCCTCGGGAGGCGTGGTGATGCCTTAAGGCCCCTGGGCTCTTGGGGTCAGTGGGTCCTGAGAGAATCCTGACAAAGCCTCTAAATTTGTTCCTTCCAGTCCCCACCCAAAGGAGCCACTATCCCATATCATCCAAGCCTCTCCCTAGGTACTGTTCTTCTCTCTGCCAACCAGGTGAGGGGAACAGCAGGAGGGGCAGGAAGCAGAAGGGGGACCAAGTTGGGGGAGGGGATGAAAGAAAGACTTGGGGGTGGGGTTTAAGGAGGGGGCAGGGAATGACCTGGCTAAACTGTCCTGACCTGCCATGGCCAAGTCCCTGTTTTCTGGCTTTGTCTCCAGGGTTTCTCTGTCCAGGGTCAGTATGCAGCAGTAACCCCTGCTGAGGTGAGTGATCTGCAGCCCGAGGCACCCTTCCCGCACTGCTCCCTCTGACCTCTGACCTTGCTTCTCTGGCACAGGTCACGAAGCTCCAGCAGCTCTCAGGCCATACCGTTCCCTTCGCCTCACCCAGTGTGGTACCAGGTAAGCAGTTCTTGTTGGAGGAGGCAGGAGCTGGGTAGCACCCCGAAGCCTCCAGACGTGAAGTCCGGAGCTACAGTCAATTCCTTTTCTCCGACTCAGGACTGGATCCCAGCACACAGACCAGCTCCCAGGAGTTCCTGGTTCCCAATGATGTGAGCAGAGGGTGGGGGGCTTCTGGAGGGGGGGGTGGGGAATCCAAAGGTCTAAGGCCTTACCCAAGGTTAAATTCTGCCTTCTCTCTAGCTGATTGGCTGCGTGATTGGGCGCCAGGGCAGCAAGATCAGCGAGATCCGGCAGATGTCAGGGGCACACATCAAGATCGGGAACCAAGCGGAGGGTGCTGGGGAGCGGCATGTAACGATTACTGGCTCGCCGGTCTCCATTGCCCTGGCTCAGTACCTCATTACTGCCTGGTAAGCATGGGGTGGTGGTAGGGGATCATGGACTGGGAGGAAGTGATGACCTTCTGTCTCTCTACAGTCCTTTCATCGTCCTTTCCCATGCTGTTCTACCTAGGTTGCTGATACTGCCTTATCTATTGTATCCGTTCCTCATGTTCTGTCTTCCTCACTATCATCTTTGTCTTGGGTCTTCTCTCTCATTTCTCCTGTACCTCATATTATGTCTGCTTCTCCTTCTGCCCTCCCTACCCTTCCACTTTTCCCGTCCTCCCCCAAACACCCCATGGTGCTGTTCTCTGCTCTGTTCCTCTCCCATCTTTTGGCAAATCTCACTGCCCTTTTCTCACCCCCACCTTTCTCTTTATCTCCCCTCTGTATCCCTCTCTCCAGTCTAGAGACCGCCAAGTCTACCTCTGGGGGGACGCCTGGCTCAGCCCCGGCAGATCTGCCCACCCCCTTCTCGCCGCCCCTGACGGCCCTGCCCACAGCTCCCCCAGGCCTGCTGGGCACACCTTATGCCATCTCCCTCTCCAACTTCATCGGTCTCAAGCCTGTGCCCTTCTTGGCTCTACCACCTGCTTCCCCAGGGCCACCACCGGGTTTGGCGGCCTACACTGCCAAGATGGCAGCGGCCAATGGGAGCAAGAAAGCTGAGCGGCAGAAATTCTCCCCGTACTGAGGCCAGCCGAGGCCCGGGCTGGGGCAGGCTGTATCACCGGCAAGGGCTGCCTCTGCATCCTTCCTGCCCAGGAGACTCCACCCTGGAGTCCCAAGCGCCAGTAATGCCAGACGCATGGATGCACCCCTTACCCTGCCCCTGTGTTTGGAGTTCTTCCTCAGAGAGGAGGGCAGTTTCTGGCCCAGTGTTCTGGGAGCTGCGGCAGGGCTCCATCCCTTCAGACCTGTGCTTGGATGCAGGGAATGGCTGGCACTGCCTTAGTGCCCTGCCATGGGAGGCAACTCATGTACTCTCCATCTCTTAGGGCTTTCAGCCTACTGCCCCAGTGGGAATTGAGTTGGACGAGGGGTGGCTGGGGCCAGGCTTGTCTTCATCCCCTGCAGTACCTGCTGCTTCCACTGACACCCTGTGACTGGAATGGACTGGCTGGGCTTGTCAGGGGGCAACCCAAAGAGGGGACTCTGCCAGTAGTGGGGGGTGTGGCCTGGGGGCAGGGGCCCAGTTCTCAGCAGCAGATACTCTGTACAGTTTTTTCAATCCCTGTTTTTGAATAAATATTCTCAGCAACCAGAAAGCTGTGAAATACACTGATGTTGGGATGGAAAAACTTCCAGAGAATGGGTGCATGCAGCGGAAGCCCTGCAGGGAACCCCAATCTGTGAATCCACCAGCTCCAGTTGAGCCATATCCCCTTCCACATGCCAGTTTTGGGGTAAAACCCTAGGATCCTTTGGGGGTCATGTGTCCAGTCTCCTCCTTCTAGCACCAAACTGATCCGGTTGTTTTCTGATCAGAGAAAGTTTCTCTGGCTTCTCCACCGAGCAGATGTAGAACGGTCTGACTTATCCATGGTGCAGATGTCAGGGACATCTGATTATTTCTCCATCGGTACCTCTTTCTGTGGCTATAACCCAGTCCCTGTCCAGCTTGGTTCAGTTTGGCTGTGAGCCCTTAGGGCCCTCTTTGTGATCATGCCTGCTTTTTCCTCACAGGGCCAGGGACGATCCTTGAGTTTCAAAAACCTTTACTGAGGTGGGGGTAGGCTTTAAGAGATGGTACGGGATGTGGATGGGAGATCTTAGGTCTCAGGAAGGGTAAGATTGTGTACTAGGCTATACATAGAGAGTGTTGGGCCTAGAACTTAGAGTTCCTGAGAAGCCTCTGGTCCTCACCAGGCTGGATAAAACCCTCTCTTTTGTTCCAGAGCCAAAAGAGCCAGGGAATCTGCCTCGAACAGTGGAAGGGGTGGATGGGTCCCCTCTGATCCCACCCTCCTTCTCCACCTCAGAAAGCTCTCAGGTGGCATCTGACACCCTTGGGCTCTGTCCTGCCAATTCTCGGGTCTGTTCAGGTGCCTGGGAAGGGCCTGCGCCCAGGTCCTTGGGGGATCCCCGGAGGCGATGCAGGAGTACCTGCGGGTGCCAGTGCCGTGGCCTGCAGGCTTTCGGGGGCCGAGGCAGCGCTCCGCGGGTGAGGCGGCCCAGCGCCAAGCGTAAGGGGCGCTGCAGCAGGCCATACAGGAAGGGGTGAGCCGCGAAGGCAGAGTAGGCGACCCAGGTCACGGCCGTCTCCGCAGCTGCAGCGCGCGCCGCGGGCGCCAAGCACGCGCAGCCATACGGCAGCCAGCATGCTGCAAATTGGCCCACAGCCAGCGTTGGGGCCAAGGCCGCTTTGCCCCCGGGCAGACGAGGCCGGAGGGGTGGCAAGAAGGAGAGGCGGCTGTCCAGAGAGTCAGAGCGGAGCCGAGTCCCGCGCGGGGGCCGCAGGGCAGCGCGACGCGCCACCAGGAAGATGCTCCCGTAGGCACCGAGCAGCAGGAGGGCGGGCAGCGCGAAAGCCAGCAGCGCCCAGAGCGGCCGGAAGGGTCCGAGTCCCCCGGCCAGGACCGAGCACCGAGCCGGGGCCGGAGGGGGCGCGGGCGGCGGCCCGAGCAAGGAGAGCGCGCCGAGCAGCGCGGCCGCCGCCCACACGGCGGTGAGCACCAGCGCGGGAGCGGGCCGCGCGCCGGGCCGCAGCGGGTGCACGATGAGGTGGCAGCGCGCCAGGCCGAGCGCGGCCACGCCGAGCGTGCAGGCGGGCAGCAGCGCTGCTGAGAGGAAGCGCGCGGCGCTGCACGACGCGGGGTCCAGGCGCACGCGGCCCAGCCCCGGCGGCGGGGCGGCCAGCAGGCCCAGAGGCAGGATGGAGGCGGCCGCCAGCAGGTCTACGACGCACAGGTGCGCCAGGTAGAGCGCGTCTTGCAGTCCCGGCGTGCGCACCACCACCACCAGCAGCGCGCTGTTGCCCAGCAGCGCCCCCACCTCTACGAGAACAGCCAGGATCAAACCCACCGAACCGGCGATTTCGGTGGGGCCCAGCCCTGTGATGTTAGCCATCTATCTGTGCGCTCGGGCTTCGCTGGGGTTGCTAGGCCGAGAGCGAGAGCGACGGGGATCCGCCAGCTTCAGGATTCCCATCACCTGTCCCTTGCTCCTCTGGCCCCTCACCTCATAGGCTGCCCAGGAGGTGATTCCGATGCCCAGGTCGCCATCTTCTTGTGGGGTTGGTGGGCCCTATAGGTGGATGCGAGGCTGAGCCTGTCTCGGCTTTCTCCCCCTGTCCCACTAGCCCAGCTCCAGCAGTTCAGCCTCTGCGGAGATGGTACTGGCTGTCACTCTGTTGCTGCCCTTTAGAGACACACAGAGCTAGTAAGGGAGGGGCCGGGCCGGGTGCCAGCCCCCTGGGTCCTAGCAGCTGCCAGCTGGAGACTGGAGGCTCTGCTGTAGAAGTGTCTGAGGGTGTAGCTTGGGAGTCTAGACCGAGATTAGAGACCCTGCTCTGCCTTGCTCAGGAATGGGGAGGGGGTGGTAGTCAGACCAGGTATCCCTTTTTGAAAGGAAACAGAGGAACCTGGGAAAAGAGGAGGAGCAGGAAGACCTTTAGGTTTGTTCATGCCTCCAGGAAGGCAGAGAAGACCTCAGACCATGGCACACAGTGGGTGCTCAGCCCGTTAACTTGGCATCTCACCTTGGGGAGTAAATGTGAGGAGGCCTGAGCAGGAAACTGGTGCTTGATTGGTGTTTTACTTTCATTGTTACGAAGCACACTCTCTTCCAGTAACAAGCATCCCCAGTTTTCTTTCCCGATTCTTTCTTCCCGATTCTCAGAACATGGGGCAAATAAGGTCTCCACAATCTTCCTGTAGAAGGTATGAAACTCAGTCTTGGCCAATCAGTATGTAGCATTCACTACCCTCTACCTGCCAGGTGGTTGGCTCAGAGAAGGCAGGATAACTCCGGGGGGCATGTGCCCCAGGTAAAGTCACCCAGCCCCATGGGAAAACCCCACCTAGACATTGATAGCTTGCATATGTATCTGAAGCTCCTTCCTCTCCCTTGAGCCAGACTTGGCCGGCTCTCCTGTTTCCTCTTCGTATGTCCCTGGAACTTTGACTAGTAGGTATCTCATACTTGCTATGTGTCCGAACAGAACTGGACTCTTGAGTGTTCCTCCCGTGGCTCCTGGCAGAAGCTTCTTGGCAAACTCCTTTTCAGGATGGAGCTTCCCTTTCTCCTACACCCACCTGTCTATCGGGATCTCTGAAATCCAGCCATTGCTCACCTATCAATACCACCCCCTCCCCCCCCTAAGTCCCATCTCTCCTGGCCTCTGTTCCTGCACCTGGAGCTGATTATTTTCTTACTTGCCCCCCTAGATTCCTTCCCTACTTGCTACCTTTCTGGCAACTGCCCAGGCTTCTTGAGGGGATATTCAACCAGTGGAATTACCAGCAGAAGGAAGACAGAATCTGGGCCTTGGGAGCCATCTGTGGATGACAGCCTCTCTCTCTGTAGCCCTGGCCCCCTTCTGCCAGCCTGTTGTGTTCTGGTTCCTGTAGCATAGCACTGGCTTCAACACTCTTTCCTCTCATTATCACTCCAGCCTTAGGATGCTGATGATTCATGTTTATAATTCATGTTTATATTCATGTTTGATGGTTTCAGTTCTTTCCCTATATTCAGTTCCCCCTGTTTAAGATATCTCGTCTAGCACTTGGGAGGCAGAGGCAGGCGGATCTCTGTGAGTTCAAGGCCAGTCTGGTCTACAGAGTGAGTTCCAGGTCAGCTGGGGCTACAGGGAGACCCTGTCTCAAAAAGAAAAAAAAAAGATATCCTGTCTTACTGGCTGGATTTTTTTTTAAGTTTTTGGTTAAAAAAATTTTAAATCTGAGGGCTGGAGAGATAGCTCAGTGGTTAAGAGCACTGGCTGCTCTTGCAGAGGACCTGGCTTTGGCTCTTAGCACCCACATGGTGGCTGTCAGCTGTCCATAACTCCAGTTCCGGGGGATCTGATGCTCTCTTCTGACCTCTGTGAACATTGCATATACAGGTGCACTTACCTACATGCAGAAAAGACACTCATACACATAAAGTAAGAATAAAAAAGATATTAAAAACAGTTTATAAAATCTCTTTTTTTAATAAATTTTTATTTCATTTTTTTTTAACAATAAGTAATGAGTACAAGCATCCTTCATGTAAAACCAATTTGCAAGCAGCTATGCCCAAACCCACACAAGCCCAAGGCTCTCACCATCTAGCTGGAGGGGCTTGTATGTACAATCATGTTGATCAAAAATCTGTCTTTATTTTTATGTATACAGACATTTTGCCTGCATGTATAAAAGGGAACCTGTGTCATGCAGTGCCCATGGAGTTCAGAAAAAGGCATCAGATCCCCTGAAACTGGAGTTACTGATAGTTGTTAGCCACCATGTGGGTGCTGGGAACTAAATCTGGGGATCTGTGTCCCCAGCAAGAGCAGCCAGTGCTCTTACTGAGCCATCTCTCCAGCCTGATTTATTTACTTTGATTTTATGTGTAGGAGTGTTTACCTGTATGTGCATAAGTGCGCCATGCACATGAAATGCCTGCAGGGGCCAGAAGAAGGCATTGGATGTCCCTGAAACTGGAATTAAGGACAGATGTCAGATACCATGTGGGTGCTTAGAACCAAACTTAGGTGCTCTGCAAGAGTAGCCAGTGCTCTTAACTGCTGAGCCATCTTTCCAGCCTACTGGCTGGATTTTTGACTGACACACACTCTACAGTCCACTTTTAGCAGTGGATAAGGTGGATCTCTCTTAAAATAGATCAGATGGAGCCGGGCGTGGTGGCGCACACCTTTAATCCTAGCACTTGGGAGGCAGAGGCAGGTGGATCTTTGTGAGTTCAAGGCCAGCCTGGTCTACAGAGTGAGTTCCAGGACAGCTGGGGCTACAGGGAGACCCTGTCTCAAAAAGACCAAAAAAAATAAAAAATAAAAAATAAAAAAATCAGATGGTACCATGAACCTGCTCCTGGCTTCCCAAGAGCTACTCACAATCAATTTCAGCATCTCTGTGGTAAAACTGCTCGAAATTCTTCCCACTGCCCACCTCTAATCTCCCCTCCTCCTTGCCCACCATGCTTCCAGCCTCTGGATTTGGATTTGCAAGAGCAATCGGTGCTCTTAACCACTAGGCCATCTCTCCAGCCCCCAGTTGGTGCTCTTAACTGCTGAGCCATCTCTCCAGGCCCCTTACCTGATATTCTATCTCATGTTTATGTCCATGTCTGCTGGGAGCCTGTTTTACTAGGATGTAAAAGCAGGGCTCCTGTCTGTCTCTTTTTTTAAAATATTTTTTATTTATTATTTTTTATGTGTACGTATGTACTGTCTGCATGTAGGTTGGTGTACCTGTGTCATGCAATGCCGAGGAGGTCAGAAGAGGGCATCGGATTCCTCTGGAGCTGGAGTCAAAGACAGTTCTTAGCCACCATATGGGTGCTGGGAATCGAACCTGGGGCCTGTGCAAGAGCAGTCGGTGCTCTTAACTGCTGAGCCATCTCTCCAGCCCCTCCTGTCTGTCTCTTACTTGGACCTGTGCCTCCAAAGCCATCCCAGGAGCAAGGTCAGCATCACCTCAGGTCTAGAGACCTCTTCGTGTGGTTTTACATTATTTTCCATGAGTCAGTTGAGAAGACTAGGGCCCAGAGAGGTGGTGGGGGGGAGGTGTGCTTCTTTTTTAAATTTTATTTATTTATTTTTGTGTATGACTGTACACATGCATGTAGTATGACTGTACTATGCATGTAGGTCTGTGCACCCATATCGTGCAATGCTGTGGAGGTCAGAAGAGTGTGTCAGATTCCCCTGGAACTGGAGTTAAAGATGGTTCTCGGCCACCATGTGGGTGCTGGGGATCAAACCCTGGTCTCTGCAAGAACAGTTGGTGCTCTTAACCACTAGGCCATCTCTCCAGCCCGCTTTTTTTTTTAAATTAATTAATTAAAAAAAATGTATTGTTTGCAGACAGTACATTCTTACACATAAATAAATAAATAAAATATGTAAAAATATATTGTTTTACATTTTTTGTACAAGATTATATTACAAATCGAATATAGACCCATGTCCCCCTCCTAACACCCCCACCCCACCAGATTCACCATTTCAGTCAGTTCTTTGATGGAGTCTTTTCTGTTGTTGGTGTTGTTGTTCTTTCCAATATGCATCACTCCCAACAAGAAATATTTACAACTAGGTTATTGATGCTAGCATCCACAGATGAGGGATACCATTCGTCGTTTGTTTTTCTGGAACTGTGTTACTTCACTTAACATATCTTCTAGTTCCATCCATTTACCTGCAAAGTTCATGATGTTGTCTTTTTTTTTTTTTTTTTACTGCTGCATAGAACTCCATTGTGTAGATGTACCGAATTTTCTCTATCCACTATCAGTTGAGGGGCTTTTGGGTTGGTTCCAGCTTTTTGCAGGAATGTGCTTCTGACCACCCAGCTGGAGCCCTGCTCCCTCCCCTCCCTCCTCCCTGGAGCCCTCCCTCCCCTCCTCCGTGTTTGCTCATAGCTTGGATGTCCAAATTTGCCTAAATGAGGTGAGATTGGATTTTTGAGGGTTGGTCCAGAGAATGGGGACAGAGCAATTTCTTCTTCCTCTTCTCCCTGCCCAATCAGGTCTGCAAGTCCTGGGCAGCCTCTTGGGGCTTTACAGCCTAGAGAGAGCTCAGCAGGCTCCATGGGAGCATCAAATGAGGAGAGGTCTGGAGAGGGCCTTATCTCCAGGGATGGGAACTGCTGGGGCGGAGGGAGGGTGCATGCTCCCTCCCAAATCATTAAACTATACTAAAAATTAGGACTTTGTGTAGTGTGCATGTATAAGCCTATGTAAAATTTGCAAGAGAGTGCAAGAAGGATTAAACCTAAACTGAATGGAATAGGCTCACTCTAGCAGGTGGGTGGGAATGTTTCAGTTTCCTTTCAATTGCTGTGACAAAACACTCTGACCAAAACCAACTTGGGGAGGAAAGGGTTTATTTGGCTCACATCCCCTGGGTCACAGTTCATCACCGAGGGAGCCCAACATAGGAACTCAGAACCTGGAGGCAGGAGCTGAAGCACAGACCATGGAGGAGCGCTGCTTCCTGGCTTGCTCCCCTGGTCCATGCTCAATCTGCTTTCTTTTTTTTTTTTTTTTCAACCTGCTTTCTTATACGATACAACAACCTTCCCAGGGGTGGCACCACCCACAGGGGCCTGGGCCCTCTGCGTCAAGTTGACACTAAAGCTATCGAGCACCGGAGGCTCTTCTATTTTATTTATTATTGTGAAGTTGTGGGTGGGTGCCATGGGGCACGTGTGGAGGCCAGAGGACAAGTTTGTGCAGTTGGTTCTCTCCTTTCATCTTTGTGTGTTCTGGGGATCAAACTCAGGTCACTAGGCTTGCCTGGCAAGCACCTTTACCCACTGAGCCACCTCAACAGTCCAGGAGGGTTCTTCTGAGCACACTTTGTATGGTTCAGACTTTCCAGAGTAATGTTAATATCCTATATCCTGAAAACTACAGATTAACAAGGATGAACGGTACTCCCTAAAAGTGAATGCAAACAGTCTGGACATGGTGGTGCACACCCAGCACTCAGGAGGCAGAGGCCGGTGTATCTCTGAGATGGAGGCCAACCTGGTCTACATAGTAAGTTCCAGGCCAGCTTGGGCTACAAGGAGACCCTGTTTCAAACAAAACAAACACAAAAGTGCATGTGAAGGAAGCTGTCTTATCACATAGGCATCATGACAGTGAAGAGAAACAGAGAACCAGTTCAACTAACCTCAGACACGGATCATTCTAAGAACAAGAGGATGGTCTCCATCTCTGCTTAGAATGATGTTTGTTTGAGACAGATCTTAAAGGTTGGCCTTGAACTCCCAGAGATCTGCCTCCCTCTGCTTCCACAGTGTTGACCCGTGCCACTCCATCCTGCTTTGCCAGTTATTATATCTTCCTAGCTCCTTTTGCCCAAAGGACTAAAGTAGTAACACCCAGTACCAGGGAGCTCATCAGCCACCCAGATCTTGGGCTGTAAACATTATTGGCTACTGCAGGGATCCAGAGCAGGAGAAATGGCTGATTCCAGATTTACAGGGTGAAGCTGGAGCACCTCATGATACCAGAAAGGAAGGAGGGGAACCAAGAACTGACAGGGACACATGGGGACCTTCTGCCAGGCAAGTGTGGGGTAATGTGAGAATCAAATAATGACTGTAACTCACTAAATAGAAGAATCTATGAATCTGCTGGGCGTGATGGCGAATGCCTTTAATCCCAGCACTCGAGAGGCAGAGGCAGATGGATCCCGGTGAGTTCAAGGCCAGCCTGGTCTACATAGTGAGCTCCAGGCCAACTGGGACTAAAGGGAGACCCTGCCTCAAAAAGACCAAGCCAGGCATGGTGGTGCATGCCTTTAATCCCAGCACTGGAGAGGCAGAGGCAAGTGGATCTGTGTGAGTTCAAGGCCAGCCTAGTCTACAGAGCGAGCTCCTGGTCAGCTGGGACTAAAGGGAGACCCTATCTCAAAAAGACCAAACAAACAAACAAAAAGACCAAAAATAAAATCTATGAGGGGCTGAAGAATGGCCTAGCGGTTAAGAGCACCGACTGCTCTTGCAGAGGACCCGGGTTCAATCCCCAGCACCCACATGGCAGCTGAGAGCCGTCGGTAACTCCAATTCCAGGAAAACTCCAGTTCCAGGGGATTCCGACACCCTCTTCTGACCTCCACAGCAGTGCACGACATGGTTGCACAAACCTACATGCAGACAATACATTCATACACATAAATAAATAAATAAAATTAAAATAAAAAAATCTATGAATCTATATGAAAAATAAATAATAGAGAAGCTACACCGGGCGTGGTGGCGCATGCCTTTAATCCTAGCACTTGGGAGGCAGAGGCAGGCGGATCTTTGTGAGTTCAAGGCCAGCCTGGTCTACAGAGTGAGTTCCAGGACAGCTGGGGCTACAGGGAGACCCTGTCTCGAAAAGACAATAATAATAATAATAATAATAATAATAATAATAATAATAGAGAAGCTGTGCATAGTAGCATATGCTTGTAAGCCCAGGAGGTGGAGGTGGGAGGGTCAGGAGTTTAAAGTCATCCTCAGGTACA
Organism: Rhizomys pruinosus; assembly: GCA_009823505.1. Classification (NCBI taxonomy): domain Eukaryota; kingdom Metazoa; phylum Chordata; class Mammalia; order Rodentia; family Spalacidae; genus Rhizomys; species Rhizomys pruinosus. The sequence continues at coordinate 1,596,311 of VZQC01001008.1, read as the reverse complement.
GGATGAGACTAGTCTGGATTGATCTCAGGCAGATATTGTTAGTGGATGGTACAACTCATGGGTGAAAGTTGGTGGGGAATGGGACCTTTATACTTTGTAGCATCTTCCCACAAATTAATAATTAGCTACAAAGGAAAGAAATGGCAGCTTTATAATGGAGAAACTTGGTGAATATCACTTAAATGAAGTGAAAAAATTAACATCTCCAATAGTGGGACATATCGCATATCATGTATATTCCCATATAATTTTTTTTTTTTTTTTTGGCCCTTTTCAAAGACAGGGTCTCCTTGTAAGCACAGCTGTCCTGGAACTTCGCTCTGTAGACCAGGCTGGCCCTTTAACTCAAAAAGATCAACCTGCCTCTTGCCTCCCAAGTGCTAGGATTAAAAGGCGTGCGCCACAGCACCCAGCCTAATTCATATAATTAATATAGGGTTCCTAGCTCATACAATATCTGAAATATAACCATGACAAGATACTGAGGCTGAGATATTTTCCTTGAGTTGGACAGAGTCTGTTCAGCATACTCAGGAGGGTTTGGTGCAGGACAATTGTTCTGCAAAGGTGCAGGACAATCAGTGGTCACCTGAGCTACTATTATTTGAGGCCTCAGTAATCCGGTTTTTTTTTTGTTTCCCATGGAATTTTTTATAATTTTTTTTTTGAGACGGGTCTCCCCTGTAGCCCCTGCCCTGGCCTGGATACTTACTAAATAGACCAGTGCTGGCCTCTGTCTTACTCTGCCTCAGAATGTGAGTGCTGGGATTAAAGGCGTGTGTTACCAAGCTTGGCTAGATTCTTCTGAGACGTGTCTTTACTATGTAGCCCAGGTTTAGCCTCAAACTCCCTAGGTTCAAGGTTTTTCTTTCTCTTAGCCTCCATGGTTATGTGTGCCGTGTGCCTGGTATGTGTTATATTCTTGGGGGGGGGGGAGTGATGTGTGAGTCCCTGGGATAGAGGAGAGGAAAGATCATGTTCTAGGCTCATAGGGCCTAGCGAGGGCAGGCAGCTCAGAGGTGGACCTCCAACAGGTAGCGCAGGCGACACTGGCTTTCCTGGTAGATGAGGTACTCGCTCTGGGAGAAGTTGGAGCTCTTGAACTCTGGGCATGGCATGGGCGGGCCCTGGGCCACCACCACTTGTTGCCCATCCATCTCTAGTTTAATGTCCCGGGTGGGATCTGCAAGGCATGGATGGTCAGGGGTCATGGACCTGGTGCTAAAGTTTTGTCTTGTCCCATAAATATGGAAAAATTCCCTCCACTTCAGCCCCAGAGAATGCCACCTGACCCTCCTTCAAGCCACTGCACAGGCTGGACTTTTTGTCTGGAATGTCCCCNTGACTGTTTTGAGCAGAAGTTCACCGTCTCAGTCAGTTCTTTGATGCAGTCTTTTCTGTTGTTGTTGTTGTTTCCAAAATGTATTATGCCCAACTGCTTTGTACAAAAGCTCAGAGGGCCCTACACAAGAAATACTTACAACTGGGTAGTTGACACTAGCATCCACAGATGAGGGATACCATTCATCGTTTGTTTTTCTGGGACTGTGATAGTTTGTTTTTCTTTCCCCCTCTACTCCCTCCCATTCTTATTTTCTCAGAAACTGCTCCACTGACTGTATGGTTTTCATTACTTTTAGTAGTTATATGGTTTTAATTTTTTGTATTGTATGGGACTGTATTTTTAAAGTTTATCTTAACTGATGCCTAAAAACATGAAAATTGTACATATTACTAAGATACTACATAATATTTTTATAGATGTATACATTACTTAATGTCTAAATCAAATTAAAATTATCTCCTCAATCATTTATCACTTTCTAATGGTAAAATGTTTTCTGACATTTTTATATATTTTTTTTCTGGCAGTTTGAAATGTAGCTCCAGCTGTCCTGGAACTCGCTCTGTAGACCAGGCTGGCCTTGAACTCAAAAAGATCCACCTGCCTCTGCCTCCCAAGTGCTAGGATTAAAGGCGTGCGCCACCACGCCCGGCTAATTCATATAATTAATATAGGGTTCCTAGCTCATACAATATCTGAAATATAACCATGACAAGATACTGAGGCTGAGATATTTTCCTTGAGTTGGACAGAGTCTGTTCAGCATACTCAGGAGGGTTTGGTGCAGGACAATTGTTCTGCAAAGGTGCAGGACAATCAGTGGTCACCTGAGCTACTATTATTTGAGGCCTCAGTATCTTGTCATGATTATATTTTTTTGAGACGGGTCTCCCTGTAGCCCCTGCTGGCTTGGAACTTACTAAATAGACCAGGCTGGCCTCTGTCTTACTCTGCCTCAGAATGTGAGTGCTGGGATTAAAGGCGTGTGTTACCATGCTTGGCTAGATTTCTTTCTTGAGACGTGTCTTACTATGTAGCCCAGGTTGGCCTCTAACTCCCAGGTTCAAGTGTTTTTCTTCTCTTAGCCTCCTGAGGTTATGTGTGCCAGTGTGCCTGGTATGTGTTATATTCTTGGGGGGGGGGGAGTGATGTGTGAGTCCCTGGGATAGAGGAGAGGAAAGATCATGTTCTAGGCTCATAGGGCCTAGCGAGGGCAGGCAGCTCAGAGGTGGACCTCCAACAGGTAGCGCAGGCGACACTGGCTTTCCTGGTAGATGAGGTACTCGCTCTGGGAGAAGTTGGAGCTCTTGAACTCTGGGCATGGCATGGGCGGGCCCTGGGCCACCACCACTTGTTGCCCATCCATCTCTAGTTTAATGTCCCGGGTGGGATCTGCAAGGCATGGATGGTCAGGGGTCACTGGAGCCTGGTGCTAAAAGTTTGTCTTGTCCCCTATGATTCTCCACTTCAGCCCCAGAGAATGCCACCTGACCCTCCTTCAAGCCACTGCACAGGCTGGACTTTTTGTCTGGAATGTCCCCCATTTTTCTCTGGGAAGTTCTTACTCATACTTCAACATCCAGCCAATGACAAGACTTTTTAAAGGCCACTTAAGGGGCTGGAGAGGTAGCTCAGCAGTTAAGAGTGCTGACTTCTCTTGCAGAGGACCCAGGTTCGATTCCCAGCACCCACATGGCGGCTAAGAACCATCTTTAACTCCAGTTCCAGGGGAGTCCGATGCCCTCTTCTGACCTCTGTGGCATTGCATGACACAGGTGTACCAACCTACATGCAGACAGTACACTCATACACATTAAAAAAAAAAAAAAGGCCACTTAAATGCCCACGAGTGATCTGTTGAATGTTTGTTGGATGATAAAGGGAATGAGTCTCATGGGAAGGCTGCATCTTTTTTGACTCCCCAGTCCACTCTCTGCTTGGCTGCTTTCTGGAAATGTCCCTTACATCAGCCCGGCTTCCAGCCTGAGACCCGGTCCAGCTGCCCCAGACTCACCAGGCTCTGTTTGGCCTCGAGCGATGACACTGTCAAAGCCAGGTGGTGGACTCTTCAAGCTGGGATCATCGATGGTGATGTGGTGCTCTTTGCCTAGGGCTACTTCACCCAGGAACATGTAGCCCACCTGGTGGTCCTCACAGTGCATGGGAGTGACTAGAGAACACGGAGGCTCAGTGGGAGGGGAAGGCAGTGCAGGGCTGCCTGACTCTTGGGGGCCCATCTCTGCTGCAGTTAGTTGTGCTGCCCAGCCCTTCGGACATGGCTCATCCTGGTGGCCCCTCCAACCCCTGTCTCCCCCCCCCCCACACCCTCCCCTAGCCTGGCAGCCCAGGAAGGGGCCTCTCTCCCTGGCTGTCCCATTCTTCTCACTTTGCTATTGGCATCCCACAGTCATCAGCAACATGGGCTCCTTTTACTGGCTCTCCTGAGCACCCCCTCACCCCTAGCCAGTCTTTCTTGGGCTTCTCTGTCCTCTTGGCAGACCTCTGGGTCTGCCAAGAGCTTCAGCCCCTGTTGGTTGAATCCTTGGACTTGGTTCCCTTGGCCTGGTGGGTGGTGGCCTCTAATGGTGATGTCAGGTTGCGCTAAGGAAGGCCACTCAAGTTCCTCCTACATGGTCCTCTCACAGGTTCTCTGTTCTCGCCTCGTAGCCCTGGGGCCAGTGCCCACTCTATGTAGCCTGAAAGAGAGGGCAGCTTCCCTGCAGCTTTCAATTCTACCAGCATCTCCACTGCCACAGCCACGGGATCCTGCATGTGCGTACCCACCTGGGCTCTCCGTGGCTCCCTTGATGGTGTCAGGCCCCAGCCCCTAGCCCCTCTCTACTTGGTATTACTATGAGCTTCTGTACCAGGATGTGATAGCAAGGCCTGGTCTGTACAGCTTCTGTCCTCGGTGCTAGTCCCTGGCTTTCAAGACTCCCCCCACCCCCTACCCCCTGCTGTTCATAGTCTGGTTCTGTCTGCCTCATTTCCTCCAGGAGGCTGTCCCTGACTGCTAGATGTTTCCTGGGAGTCCCCCTAACCCTAGGATGCCTCATCGTGCACTCTGGTCAACAATGATGCTTTCACAGTTCATCTTTCATGGGGCTGGAGAGATGACTCGCCATTTAATAGCACTGACTGCTCTTCCAGAAGACCTGGGTTCAGTTCCTAATACCCACATGGTAGCTAATAACCATTTGTAACTCCAGTTCTAGGGGATCTTATGTCCTCTTCTGGCCTCTGAGGGCACTGCGTGCATGTGGTACACTTAAAATACATGCGGGCGAAACACTCAATATACACAAAAAATAAATTAAGGTTCATATCTTAGGATTGGGCCCAGTTCACCTTGGTGCCTCCATACCCACCCAGGACTTGACCCAGAGGGCACCTCACCATAGCTGGCTGACTTGCTGTTCTCTGAGGCGAAGTAGATGCCTTTGCCAACACGGCCACCAGAGTGTGGCATGATTCGGAGTCCACTGGTGAGAATGGCAGCCACCACAGCCACATTAGTGCCATGCCACAGCAGCCTCCGATTGCCCAGTTCGGAGTGGGCCTTGAACCTGTCTCCCTGGATGGGGGAACAGTGGGAGATGGGAATCTAATGCCACGTGAGGGTGCAGATGTCCCTCCGTCCCTCTGATGCCCTGACCAAGGCCTAGGGCCCATCTAGTCACTCACACACATTTAGCCTGGCAGAAACTGGTCAGAGTTGCTAAGCCAGTCTGGCAAGGGCCATATGCATGGAGTTATCTTCCTAAGGGAGAGGGTGGTGACATGGGACTGAACTCCCTCACCTCCCCTTCTCGATTCACTTTCCAAACATGTTGCAGAGTTGGGCATCTGTGGTTGCTGCCAGTCTGTTTCAGGTAGGTCTGTATCACCTGTGGAAGAGCAGAAGGTGGGGGACCAACGGTGGGAGACCAGTGAACTAGTGCCCTATGATCCCATGGGCCCTCAACAGCAGGTGGGCAGGGCTTACCTTGTACTCTGGCCCCTCAGAGTCCAGCAGCTGAAGCTGGCACTTGAGGAGCTGGTAATCTCTGTCCAGAGGGTGTGGTACTTCCTCCACCTTCTCTTCCTGTCTATGGGCTGCCTGCAGGGTCTGGGCCAGCTCAATGTCCGCCAGCACCTTAAATTATGGGCACTGGAGTTTGTCTGTCTAATGGACACCGCCCCTCTCTCTCCTGTGTGACAGACCCCCCACCACTCCGTCCTCCCCTCTCTCTCTTGGTCTGGCCTTCCTCTCCCTTGTCCCTTAGCCCGCCCGTCACAGTCCATCCCTCAGGGCTCCATGGCTATCTGCTCCTTTCCCCTCTGTCCAGTCTGTCTGGACAGACTGCTATCCCTCACCAGCAGCATGTCTTTTTTGGCCTGAAGAATCTCAGGGGAGTTGATGGGTGGGGGCCGGCCGCGGCCAAAGCTGTGCGGGACGACCGTGTAGAAGTGGGAGGACAGCTCCTCCAGGCTCTGGCCACCACCGGCATGGGTTTTCAGAGCTTCCTCCAAAGCCTGCAAGGCTTCAAAACCCCGTGCGATCTGCTGCTTGCTCAACTTCCCCAGGGGCATCTTCTTCACATCTGGGGAATAAAAGAATAAGACTCAGCTCTGTAGCCTGCACCTGGGGCCCTGCCGTTCTGCCCAGCCCTCACCCTCACCCAGGTTCATGAGGGCCATGGCATTCTTAAACATTGTCTTGCTGAAGATGTTGCTGATGAGCTTCTGTGTGGCGGGGTCCAGGGAGCAGGGCTTAACCATGGTCCTCACTGAACCTCCATCCACCTAGGGAAAAAGCCCACATAGGTAAAAGCAGCTTGACAGGATGCCCACGTGGAAGCAGGGCAGCGTGTTAGATCAGAGAGGGGCTGGTACTCAAAGGCCATGGCAGGGCAGCCAGCCCCTCCCTTTACCCTCACTACAGCTTCCTGGGTCTCCGCTTCTCCTTGCACTTCGATAAGTGTGTACTTGCCGGGGTGGGCTACAAAGTGGTCCCGCTGTGCCCACTTGTTCTTAGTCTTCTCCCAAAATTTCTTCTCAAAGTCCTTCTTGGCAGCCTCCAGGCTGTTGAAGTGGTTGATCTTGGTCTGACCCGCCTCTCCCTACAAATGACAGCTTTCAGAGGTAGGACCATTGGAAATGTTCGCTGGCCTGTAGGGTGGGCCTGTTGCCTCTGAACTCTGTCCCCAGGCCCAAGTTGAAAGTAAAGAGGGACACTGGGCAATGGTAGTTTTTTGGGGGGACCCTAAGAGTACATGTAGAGCAGCAGAGGTGGAGGAGACAGCACAAGGACCTTACCACACGGCCCCATCGGTTCCAGCAGGAGAAGTGGCCACCGTCCTCCAGCAGCTGGATGACGTAGAATTTATTGTTGTTGTTTCCGATGTTGGTCTGGTTTAGGGTGCAGTCATAGTCCTCGTGTACCTGTGTGGGGTGGGCATGGAGGGCAGCGTGGCTGGGCTTTGGCAGGGTGCTGGGCTGCGCACTGGGAGATGGGAGGCCGCCTACTCTGGGGCACCTGAGGGTCCCTGTCTTGGTGCTTGGGGTCATGGCTCTGCCCTAGGGCATGCAGTCTGACAGGATGTGACTAAGCTCTGCTGTCAGAGTGGGAGTTCTGAGATGACACAGCTGTGTCCTGGGTGGGAGAATCTGAAGGAGACCCGGGTCTTCTTGAGAGGGCCTGGTTTGAGGATACATGGGTGAGCCCTGGGGAAATTGAGTCAGAGCCTTTCTTTGAGTGTGGTGCAAGAGACCTCCTTAGTGTCCAGTGGCTACATGTGATCTACCTTGACCTGAGGGGATAATGCTCTGACTTTTGTGGTCTTGAGAAGACATGTAAACAAGCCCTGGGGTTTACTTGGGGACCTTGAGCTGCCTGGCCAGAACTGAGGACTGAAGGGGGGGGGGTGGCTGTGGTCTGAATGGGGCTGGGGCTTACCTGGGCCTGGCCGCTGAGTGGACATTTGGAGTCCACACAGATGACGCGCTTATCTGCAGGAGCAGCTCTCAGAGCCTCGGCGGTGGTCCGGAAGCTGTCCTCTCCACCTGTTCCCAGCCGGCCTTTCTTCTCAGAGCCTTCACTCTGCCCTGAAGACTTTCGTTTCGGAGCCATTGCTGTTCCGGGGCAGGGGTGTGAGGGGAAGGGCGGGTGTCCAGGTTTGCCTTGGCGGGTGTGTGTGTGTGTGTGTGTGTGTGTGTGTGTGTGTGTGTGTGTGCTGCTGGCCTACTACTTCCCCCTTCCAGATTTCCAGTCGAGAATGAAAACTGCTCTCTGTACCTCAGGTATGCCCCTTCCTCAAGTCTGAAGGGTCAAGTCAGGACCTATCCAGCCTGCCCACCCTGGGCAAGGAAGAAGTTAACTCCCTACCCTCTCCAGCTCTCCAGTGTGCCCTGAGGCGGTAGGAGAAGTGAAAGGAGAAGCACCCCTCCCACTTCTGGCCTCCTCCCTTTCTAGAACATTTCCTCCTCCTCCTGTCAGTAAGCTTGGGGTTGGCATGGTCGCCCGGTGGAATCATGTGAGCTATGGGGGAGGGTGGGCCGTGGCTCCAGGTGCAGCTTTCTGGAGCCAGGTCTACCTCTCTAGAGCTTAGAACCGACTGGTGCAGAAGAGTCTTCATGACACTCCAGGGTCCTGGGGTGCCAGCCAAAGTTTCAGATAAGTGGCCTTCAATTGTCAGAGATCAAGGCCCAGCTCTCCCCTCTCTGCCCTGCCCTGCCCTGCCCTGCTCCACAAAGGGATGTGAGCAGGGCCACATGGCACTCACCCAAGAGAAGCAGGATCCTAGAAGAGGTGGCTGTCACCCAGCCTGTGTGCACTTTCCTAGGCAGTTCCAAGTCGGCTCCCTTCTAGTGACCCTTTGTGAGTCTACTACTGCTTGTCTCGGGTAGGAATTTCCGAGCAATCACCAGAGAAGAAAGGGCTTGGAGGTGGTGTAGAATTCCAGCCATTTGGCCAGTTAGTGGGGTGAGTCACAGGCTGGGGAGGCTGACGTTGGTGGCCTGTCCCACAGATGAGAGCACTGATCTGCACAGATCCAAAGCCTAAAGAAATGACACCTCGTTTCATGCAGCTTTGGCCTGGGGCATGCAGCACCTATCTGCTGTTTTCCTAGTGACTTTGGCCCTGGGTTCTGATACTGGCTTCTCTGCAGGGAGACGTGGATTCTACCCTGTTTTTTTTTTTTTTAAAGGAAGATTCTTTTTTTTTAATTAATTTATTTTTATGTGTATGAATGTACTGTCTGCATGCAGGTTTGTGCACCGTGTCCCATCCCGGGGCCTGACTCCGCGCCCAGCCCTTCGCCCAGGGCCTCAGCTGAAGGCAGCCTGGTCCCCTTCCACCCACCAGATCCGAGAAAGCCTTGCGCTGCGCCACGGCCAGGAGCTATGGCATTTCTGGGTCCTGGAGTCTTGGGACCCTGGAGAGACCAGAGGAGCCTTTGACTAAGGAAAATATGGTACATGTCGTGCAATGCTGCGGAGGTCAGAAGAGGGCGTCGGATTCCCCTGGAACTGGAGCTAAAGACGGTTTTCAGCCGCCACGTGGGTGCTGGGGATCGAACCCAGGTCCTCTGCAAGAGCAGTCGGCGCTCTTAACCGCTAGGTCATTTCTCCAGCCCTCTACCCTGTTTTTTAAGAGCCTGGCTTGTTTAGCCTTGTCTCTGCGGGTAGTCGGAAGGAACCCAAGAGAACGCGGAACGCCTCATCTCTGGCGCCCCCGAGTGTCCATGAGGCGCTAGTACAAGGAATGCCCTCTCGGCCAGACCCCGCAGAGCGCAGGCGCCTCAAGCCCAGGCTGGAAACGGCGGGGAGAGGCTCCTTCCTACTCCAGGGAGGCACTGGAACCTAGAGGAAACGTGCGAGGCGTGGCTAGGGCGTCTGTCCGAGAGGCGTCTGTCCGAGAGGCGCCTGGGGGCGTGACCGAGTCTTCTGGACGGCCCAATGGAGCTGCGGGAGGCGGGGCCCGCCGCGCGGTGGCAGCCTGTCAGGGTTCCGGGTCTTGCCATGCGGCCCGGGCTTTAGCAACCATGTGAGTTCTCCCGGACCGTTTCGCTTAGGGGAGCAGCATGTCGGCCGCCGCGGCAGCTCAGAAACGGGGAAAGCCGGCCTCCGGACCTGGGGCCTCTGCAGGGGCCGGCAAGCGGCGGCGAAAGGTGAGCATGGCATTTCCGCGGCCGCCGGGATCCCGCTCCTGGGACCCATCTTCCCATCCCGGGGCCCGACCCGGCGCCCAGCCCTTCGCCCAGGGCCTCAGCTGAAGGCAGCCTGGTCCCCTTCCACCCACCAGATCCGAGAAAGCCTTGCGCTGCGCCACGGCCAGGAGCTATGGCATTTCTGGGTCCTGGGGTCTTGGAACTCTGGAGGGACCAGAGGAGCCTTTGACTAACGAAAATATGGTATAATTTCCAGGCCGACTCTGTGGGAGACAGGGGCAAATCCAAGGGTGGCGGCAAGATGAACGAAGAGATTTCCAGCGACTCCGAGACTGAGAGGTGAGCCGAGTGGGAGGGGAAACTGAGGCCCATGGTGAATGGAAGATTCATTGAGTGGGAATGGAGCTGGGTGGAGAACTCAGGACTCTGGTCTTTGACTTCCAGATCGTGGTTCTTTCCTCTAATTTCTGCCCCCCTTTCATCTGGGATGTCTCTATGGGGAGGATCCTGGGCCCCAGTGGGGGACACCATGAGGCCTTCTTGGCCAGTACAGGGCTGAATTGAGATGCAGGAGGAGAAGGATGGAAACATACCTGCTAGTTCTTCATTCTGTTTCCTAGCACCATCCTTCAGTTCTTTGTTGCTCTACATGTCCTCCATCTCCTTGGGCTCAAATATTCTGCTGCCTCAGCCTCCAAAGTAGTTAAGACCGAGGGATTTATTATCACATGACCAGCTCTCTCTTGACTCTAACATTAGGGACTGGCATCACTGTTGGGGACCACGGTTGAGTAGGCAGGTGGAGAGAGATGCTGTAGGGAGGTGTGTATCTTGCAGGCCTGTGTTGTGAGACAGGAAGCATATTTAAATAGGACCTGGAGAGATGAAGGGGAGTCTCATGGAGAGGAAAGGAAGGCATTCAGGGATCTGAGAAAAGTCTGGGGTGTGAGTGTATCCAAGTTGGAGGCGGAAAAAGTGGAAGACCATCAAGAATATTGGGGGTTTGAACACTTCATTGAGCAAGTGGGGTGGCCTGTAAGTTTCAAAGGGCTGGGCAGGGTGTCATTTTTAGGTGTGGATTTAATCCAGGGACTCCTGTCATACACATAAAAGTAATAAAATATTGTAGAGTGTGGTGGCGCACACCTTTGATCCCAGCACTCGGGAGGCAGAGGCAGGCGGATCTCTGAGATCAAGCCAGCCTGATCTACATAGCAAGTTCCAGACCAGCTGGGACTAAAGGGAGACCCTGTCTCAAAAAGACACACACACACACACACACACACACTCTGCCTACTCTGCTTTTGCACTATACATCTGCATCTACATACTACATAGATGCATATACCATACATATATCACACACACAAAGTATGGTGAAGTTATCCTCTATATAAGAGTGAATGAAATATATCTATATAAAGGGGGTTGGAGAGATAGCTCAGTGGTTAAGAGTGCCAACTGCTCTTGCAGAGGATCTGGTTTGATTCCCAGAACCCACATGGTGGCTAAGAATTGTCTTTAAGCCGGGCGTGGTGGTGCCTTTAATCCTAGCACTTGGGAGGCAGAGGCAGGAGGATCTCTGTGAATTCAAGGCTGGCCTGGTCTACAGACTGAGTTCCAGGCCAGCTGGGACTATAGGGAGACCCTGTCTCACAATAAAAAAAGAAAAGAAAAGAAATATATCTATATAGAGAGTGAGTATAGTGTACCTACCTCTTAGGCTAAAAACTACAATGTTGGCCAGGTGTGGTGGCACACGCCTTTAATCCTAGCACTTGGGTGGCAGAGGCAGGCGGATCTCTGAGTTCAAGGCCAGCCTGGTCTACAGAGTGAGTTCTAGGCCATCTGGGGCTACAGGGAGACCCTGTCTCGAAAAGACAAAAAAAAAAACAACCAAAAAAACCCCAAAACAAAACTCTAATGTAGGGCTGGAGAGATGGCTCAGTGGTTAAAAGCACTTACTGTGCAAACATGAGGAACTGAGTTTGGATTCCAGCACCCACATAGCAAGCTGGGTGTGGTCTCACGAGCACCTGTAGCCCCAGGATGGTAGAAAGCAGAGACAGGAGGATCACTAGGCCTTGCTGGAAGCCAGCTTAGTGGAAAAATGATAGCTACAGATTCAGGGAGAGACCCTGCCTTAAAGGAATAAGGGGAAGTGCCTACTCTGCTTTTGCACTATACATCTGCATCTACATAGATGCACGGACTGTACATATATCACACATGTGCACACACAAATAAAACTAGAGCCTAGCTAGGTCTGGTGCTCAATTGACTGAGGCTGGAGGATTGTGAAGTCAAGACCTACCTGGGCTACAGAGTTCTAGACCAGTCTATACAACTTAGGGAGACTGTCTTTTATTATTTATTTATTTATTTATTTATTTATTTATTTATTTTTGGTCTTTTCGAGACAGGGTCTCCCTGTAGCCCCAGCTGTCCTGGAACTCTGTAGACCAGGCTGGCCTTGAACTCACAAAGATCTGCCTGCTTCTGCTTCCCAAGTGCTAGGATTAAAGGCGTGTGCCACCACGTCTGGTAGAGATTGTCTTTTTAATTTTTAATTGTTTTTAATTTTATTTATTTTTTATGTGTATGAATGTACTGTCTGCATGTAGGTTTGTGCACCTGCATCGTGCAATGCCGCGGAGGTCAGAAGAGGGTCTTGGATTCTCCTGGAATTGGAGTTACAGACGGTTCTTAGCCGCCATGTGGGTGCTGGGGATCGAACCTGGGTCCTCTGCAAGAGCAATCGGTGCTCTTAACCACTAGGCCATCTCTCCAGCCTGAGATTGTCTTTTTTTTAAATTTTTTATTATTTATTTATTTATTTTTAATTTTTTAATTTTTATTTCTGTATGTGTATCAATGTACTGTCTGCATGCAGGTTTGTGCACCCGTGTCGTGCAATGCCGCGGAGGTCAGAAGAGGGTGTCGGATTCCCCTGGAACTGGAGTTCTCCTGAATTGGAGTTTCAGGCGGTTCTCGGCCGCCATGTGGGTGCTGGGGTTCGAACCCTGGTCCTCTGTAAGAGCGGTCGGTGCTCTTAACTGCCAGGCCATCTCTCCAGCCCCATTATTTATTTATTTATTTATTTATTTTTATTTATTTATTTTTTTGGTCTTTTAGAGGCAGGGTCTCCCCGTAGCCCCAGCTGTCCTGGAATTCGCTCTGTAGACCAGGCTGGCCTTGAACTCACAAAGATCCGCCTGCCTTTGCCTCCCAAGTGCTAGGATTAAAGGCGTGAGCCACCACGCCCGGCTATTTATTTATTTTTATGTGTATGAATGTATGGTCTGCATGTAGGTTTGTGCACCCTGTGTCGTGCAATGCCGCGGAGGTCGGAAGAGGGTGTCGGATTCCCCTGGAACTGGAGTGCTCCTGGAATTGGAGTTACAGATGGTTTTCAGCCGCCATGTGGGTGCTGGGGATCGAACCTGGGTCCTCTTCGAGCAGTCGGCGCTTCTTATAACCCGCTAGGCCATCTCTCCAGCCTGAGATTGTCTTTTTTTTTTTTTTTTAATTTTTTTATTAATTTTATTTATTTACGTATGTGTATGAATGTACTGTCTGCATGCAAGTCTGTGCACCCGTGTCGTGCAATGCCGTGGAGGTCAGAAGAGGGCGTTGGATTCCCCTGGAACTGGAGTTCTCCTGGAATTGGAGTTTCAGACGGTTCTCAGCTGCCATGTGGGTGCTGGGGATCGAACCCGGGTCCTCTGCAAGAGCGGTCGGCGCTCTTAACCGCTAGGCCATCTCTCCAGCCCGAGATTGTCTTTTAAAAAGGGAGTGGGAGCCAGGTGTGGAGAGCCAGCACTTGAGAGGCAGAGGCAGGTGGATCTCTATGAGTTCAAGGCTGGCCTGGTTTACAGAGTGAGTTCCAGGCCAGCTGGAACTACAAGGGAGACCCTGTCTCAAAAATACCAAAAAAAATAAATAAATTAAAAGGGGGTGGGATGGAAGGTGGCTCAATGGTTTAGAGCACTGGCTGTTCTTGCAGAGGACCTGGGTTCATTTCCCACACCGACATGGCAGCTAATAATCATCCATAACTCCAGTTCCAGGGGTAGCTGATGCCCTCTTTTGACTTCTGTGGGCTATTTGTTTTTGGTCTTTTTTTGAGACAGGGTCTCACTATGTACCCTAGCTGGCTTGGAACTCAGTGTAGACCAGGCTGGCCTCTATCCCACAGAGATCTGCTTGCCTCTGCCTCCCAAGTGCTGGGATTAAAGGTGTGTACCATTGAACCTCAGTGAATCAGTTATTCTTGATTCTTGTATTAACAAGAATTTAACATTCAACAAGAAAATAACATTTCTTTGGGTTTTTCTTATTTATTTTTAAAATAAAAAAAAGTCCTGTGGAGGTATAATTTACATACAGTAACACTCATCTTTTTTTTTTTTTTGTCTTTTTGAGACAGGGTCTCCCTGTAGCCCCAGCTGTCCTAGAACTCACTCTGTAGACTATGCTGGCCTTGAACTCACAAAGATCCGCCTGCCATTAAAGGCGTGTGCCACCATGCCTGGCAACACTCATTTTTTGTAGTGTATAGTTCTGTGAGGTTTGACAGGCACAAAGTTGTAGAGCTACCATCACTATGAAGACACAGAAGGGTCTCCTCACCATCTCCTAACTTCCTTGGCTAGTTTATAGTTAGCTCTTTCTCTGTCCTACCACCACTGACCATTGTTCCTAGAATTACCTTTTCCAGAATGCCCTGTGAATGGAACCATATAGTGTATATTCCTTTATTTTGCTTAAAAAAAAATGGGCTGGGTGTGGTGGCACATGCCTTTAATCTCAGGGCTTAGGAGGTAGAGGCAGGAGGATCTCTGTGAGTTTAAAGCCATCTCAGCCTATAATGAGTTCCAGGCCAGTTGGGGGTACAGGGAGACCCTATCTCAAAAAGACCAAATTAAAAAAGAAAAAAATAGAAGCCGGGCATGGTGGTGCACGCCTTTAATCCTAGCACTTGGGAGGCAGAGGCAGGCGGATCTTTGTGAGTTCAAGGCCGGCCTGGTCTACAGAGCGAGTTCCAGGACAGCTGGGGCTACAGGGAGACCCTGTCTCAAAAAGACCAAAAAATAAAAAAATAAAAAAATAAATAAAAAATAGAAGCTAGGGAGATGGCTCAGTAGTTAAGAGCACTACTTGCTCTTGCAGAGGACCCAGGTTTGGTTCCCAGCACCTACACAGTGGCTAACAACTGTCCCTAACTCCAGTTCCAGGGGATCCAAAACTCTGTGTGCTGGGATTAAAGGTGTGAGCCACCAAGCTGTTAATTTTATTTTTTGAGATCCTGATTGAACTCAGGACCTTGCAAATGCTAAGCCTGAGCTTTACCCCTGAGCCACACCCCTGGCCATATCTTTATTTGTCACTGATGTTTTAGCTAGGGAAACCAAGTTCCTCTACTTTTTTCTGTGGTGGCTATTGAACCCAGGGTTTCAAGCATGCTAGGCAAGCACTTTGCCACTGAGCTAGGTCCCCAGCCTTGCCATTAAAACATTTTTTTTTTTTTTTTTTTTATTTTTTTGGTCTTTTCAAGACAGGGTCTCCCTGTAGCCCCAGCTGTCCTGGAACTGGCTCTGTAGACCAGGCCGGCCTTGAACTCACAAAGATCCGCCTGCCTCTGCCTCCCAAGTGCTAGGATTAAAGGCGTGCGCCACCACGCCCGGCTTAAAACATTGTTTTTTTAAATGTGTATGTATGTGTGCATGAGTGTGTGTGTGGAGGGGAGGGGGTTCTGCATCTGTATGTTTCCTGGGAAGCCAGAAAAAGGTATTAAATCTCCTGAAAGTGGGGGTACAGGTGTACAGGTGATGGTCACTTGATGTGAGTGTTGGGAACTGAACCCAGATCCTCTACAAGAGCAGCCAGTGTTCTTAACTCCCGAGCTGTCTTTCTAGCCCCTAGCCCTATCATTTTTTTTTTTTTTTTCTGATTTTTTGGCATACAACCTGGCTTTTCTTAGAAGCATGTGGAGCCTTTTCTTCCACCACTGAAATTTCATAATGACTTTTTAGGTTGGGCTGTTTTTGCCCTTCTTTGGGCACCGAAGTAGATCTTTCACTTTGGCAGGTCCCAACTTTCAACCTTCAGTTTTCTGCAAAGTATTCTTGGCCCCAAAGGCTAGCAGGAGTAGGGTGGGCGTTGATGAAGTGTACGCCTAGTGGGCAGATGGGTAGGGTGAACCCCTTAGACCCAACTCCTCCTCCCATAGCCTGGCTCCAAAGAGGACAGAGGAAGAGGGAGGGCGTTGGTGAAGTGTACGCCTAGTGGGCAGATGGGTAGGGTGAACCCCTTAGACCCAACTCCTCCTCCCATAGCCTGGCTCCAAAGAGGACAGAGGAAGAGGGAGGGCGTTGGTGAAGTGTACGCCTAGTGGGCAGATGGGTAGGGTGAACCCCTTAGACCCAACTCCTCCTCCCATAGCCTGGCTCCAAAGAGGACAGAGGAAGAGGGAGGGCGTTGGTGAAGTGTACGCCTAGTGGGCAGATGGGTAGGGTGAACCCCTTAGACCCAACTCCTCCTCCCATAGCCTGGCTCCAAAGAGGACAGAGGAAGAGGGAGGGCGTTGGTGAAGTGTACGCCTAGTGGGCAGATGGGTAGGGTGAACCCCTTAGACCCAACTCCTCCTCCCATAGCCTGGCTCCAAAGAGGACAGAGGAAGAGGGAGGGCGTTGGTGAAGTGTACGCCTAGTGGGCAGATGGGTAGGGTGAACCCCTTAGACCCAACTCCTCCTCCCATAGCCTGGCTCCAAAGAGGACAGAGGAAGAGGGAGGGCGTTGGTGAAGTGTACGCCTAGTGGGCAGATGGGTAGGGTGAACCCCTTAGACCCAACTCCTCCTCCCATAGCCTGGCTCCAAAGAGGACAGAGGAAGAGGGAGGGCGTTGGTGAAGTGTACGCCTAGTGGGCAGATGGGTGGGGTGAACCCCTTAGACCCAACTCCTCCTCCCATAGCCTGGCTCCAAAGAGGACAGAGGAAGAGGGAGGGCGTTGGTGAAGTGTACGCCTAGTGGGCAGATGGGTGGGGTGAACCCCTTAGACCCAACTCCTCCTCCCATAGCCTGGCTCCAAAGAGGACAGAGGAAGAGGGAGGGCGTTGGTGAAGTGTACGCCTAGTGGGCAGATGGGTGGGGTGAACCCCTTAGACCCAACTCCTCCTCCCATAGCCTGGCTCCAAAGAGGACAGAGGAAGAGGGAGGGCGTTGGTGAAGTGTACGCCTAGTGGGCAGATGGGTGGGGTGAACCCCTTAGACCCAACTCCTCCTCCCATAGCCTGGCTCCAAAGAGGACAGAGGAAGAGGGAGGGCGTTGGTGAAGTGTACGCCTAGTGGGCAGATGGGTGGGGTGAACCCCTTAGACCCAACTCCTCCTCCCATAGCCTGGCTCCAAAGAGGACAGAGGAAGAGGGAGGGCGTTGGTGAAGTGTACGCCTAGTGGGCAGATGGGTGGGGTGAACCCCTTAGACCCAACTCCTCCTCCCATAGCCTGGCTCCAAAGAGGACAGAGGAAGAGGGAGGGCGTTGGTGAAGTGTACGCCTAGTGGGCAGATGGGTGGGGTGAACCCCTTAGACCCAACTCCTCCTCCCATAGCCTGGCTCCAAAGAGGACAGAGGAAGAGGGAGGGCGTTGGTGAAGTGTACGCCTAGTGGGCAGATGGGTGGGGTGAACCCCTTAGACCCAACTCCTCCTCCCATAGCCTGGCTCCAAAGAGGACAGAGGAAGAGGGAGGGCGTTGGTGAAGTGTACGCCTAGTGGGCAGATGGGTGGGGTGAACCCCTTAGACCCAACTCCTCCTCCCATAGCCTGGCTCCAAAGAGNCCCTGTAGCCCCAGCTGTCCTGGAACTCACTCTATAGACCAGGCTGGCCTTGAACTCACAAAGATCCGCCTGCCTCTGCCTCCCAAGTGCTAGGATTAAAGGCGTGTGCCACCACACCCGGCTGTGTTGTTCTTTAAGGGACCGGTGTAGGGGCTAGAAAACAGAGCCTTGTATATGTTAGGCAGACGTTCTTCCACTGAGCTGTACCCCAACTCCCAAGGCCTTCTCACATCCGTTCTCTTCCATGGGTCATGGCTGCTTTCAGGGGCTGTCGCCCCATTTGACATGGTGAGACTGGAGTGACTTGTCTAGGGGTCACAGTAGCTTAAGCAGGTTCTGGGACCCACGTCCAGTAATTTTTTCCACGTTGTCCCTTCATGCTAAGGGAGGGTTGCCAGCCAGCCTGTAATTCTGTCTCAGCCTCTTTCCTCCCTTGGTGGCAGGGAGTGTGGAGAGTGGGAAGAAGCTGCACGTGATTCCTCGAGCCAAGAAGGGTGAGAAGGGTGCTGAGGGGCAGCCTGCCAGCCACAGCAGCCACATCCTCTGCATGGCTATCTCTTCTGACGGCAAGTACCTGGTAAGCGTGGGTTGGCCCTGGGGGGCAGGTGGGAGGCCTGGGCATATGGTGTGTGCCTATGGCCATTGTCTTCATCTCCACAGGCCTCTGGGGACCGTAGCAAGTTGATTATAATCTGGGAGGCCCAGAGCTGCCGGCACCTGTACACCTTCACGGGACACCGGGACGCTGTGTCGGTGAGGCTCTGGGTTTATTTAGCAGATACCTGCTGAGCAGGACAGGCTTGGTGCTGGGTCCCTGGGTCTGCATCAGGGGACCTCCTCTGTGGGGTGAGTGGTATGTAAAGAACATAGATAGGCTGAAGAGATGGGGAGGGCTGCAGATAAACCAGGTTCAGCTGGCATAGGAGCTAAGGAAGCCCTGAAGTGTGCGCATCTGTTTGAGGGTAGGCACACAGGCTCTCGTGTCCTGGGGAGCCAGCTCGCCGTGCGGTGTGACTTGCTTTCAGGAAGGCCTCCTGGGTCTGGCCTCTTTTCACCTGCTGTAATCGAGTCCCTTTCACCTCTCTCCATGTACACTAGGGGCTGGCATTCCGGAGAGGCACCCACCAGCTCTATAGCACTTCCCATGACCGCTCTGTGAAGGTGTGGAATGTGGCAGAAAACTCCTACGTGGAGACACTGTGAGTGTGCCAGGCAGATGGCCGTGGGCTTACATGTGACTTGTCATGTGACCCATCCATCCTGATCTGTTTCACCGTCCAGGTTCGGGCACCAGGATGCTGTGGCTGCACTGGATGCCCTGAGCCGGGAATGCTGTGTGACAGCTGGAGGCCGGGATGGGACTGTGCGTGTGTGGAAGATCCCAGAGGAGTCTCAGCTTGTCTTCTATGGCCACCAGTAAGGTTGCGTGCTGTGGCAGCGGGGGGATGGGGGCTTGTGCTGTTTGGGGAGGGGGGGCTGGGTCGTGTCCCTCACAGCTCCTCTGTCTAGGGGCTCCATCGACTGCCTCCATCTGATCAATGAGGAGCACATGGTGTCAGGTGCAGACGATGGGTAAGCACAGCCTTTTGATGGCTCTGACCACTCCCACTGCCTCTGAGCACTTCCTGCCTGCCAGAGCCTGAACTTCACTCATGAAATCTCCCAGTGGGGTCATTTTATTTATTTATTTATTTATTTATTTATTTATTTATTTATTTAATGTGTACGAGTGTACTGTCTGCATGTAGGTTGGTGCACCCGTGTTGTGCAATGCCGTGGAGGTCAGAAGAGGGCATCAGATTCCCCTGGAACTGGAGTTAAAGACAGCTGTTAGCCGCCATGTGGGTGCTGGGGATCGAACCCGGGTCCTCTTCAAGAGTAGTCGGTGGTCTTAACCGCTGAGCCATCTCTCCTGCCCATCTTTGGACTGATGACCTTGTCCACATCTCTCAGCTGGTATGGGTGTGTTTGTGTGTGTCTGTGTGTGTGCATGTGTACTTGGTCTTCCCTGCTGTGCACCTCTGTCCTATGCTGACCCCTCACTAACTGTCCTCCCCATCTGTAGCTCTGTAGCCTTGTGGGGGCTTTCCAAGAAGCGGCCACTTGCCCTGCAGCGTGAAGCTCATGGGCTGCATGGGGAGTCAGGCCTGGAGCAGCCCTTCTGGGTGTCTTCAGTTGCAGCCCTACTCAACACAGACCTTGTGGCCACAGGTGGGTACTCCGTGAGGCAGAGAGGATGGAGTGGTGGGGTGTGCTCTAAGGCACAGAGGATGGAGTGGTGGGGTGTGCTCTAAAGTAGAGAGGATGGAGTGGTGGGGTGTGCTCTAAGGCAGAGAGGATGGAGTGGTGGGGTGTGCTCTAAGACAGAGAGGATGGAGTGGTGGGGTGTGCTCTAAGGCAGAGAGGATGGAGTGGTGGGGTGTGCTCTAAGGCAGAGAGGATGGAGTGGTGGGGTGTGCTCTAAGGCAGAGAGGATGGAGTGGTGGGGTGTGCTCTAAGGCAGAGAGGATGGAGTGGTGGGGTGTGCTCTAAGGCAGAGAGGATGGAGTGGTGGGGTGTGCTCTAAGGCAGAGAGGATGGAGTGGTGGGGTGTGCTCTAAGGCAGAGAGGATGGAGTGGTGGGGTGTGCTCTAAGGCAGAGAGGATGGAGTGGTGGGGTGTGCTCTAAGGCAGAGAGGATGGAGTGGTGGGGTGTGCTCTAAGGCAGGGAGGATGGAGTGGTGGGGTGCGCTCCTGTGGGGGTTGCTCATTGTTCCCCATCCCTCAAGGTTCCCATAACTCCTGTGTGCGGCTTTGGCAGTGTGGGGAGGGCTTCCGGCGGCTTGATCCTCTTTGCGACATCCCTCTGGTGAGTGCTCTTGAGGCCCAGCCTGTGTCGCTGCACTCTGGGGGCCCCGGAATGAGCTCTTTCCACTGTTCTTGCCCAGGGAAGTCTGTAGGGCAGGGACACTTCCTAGCAGAGAGCCTGGTACTAACTCCCTCCTCTCCCTGTTCCCCTCCTAGCTTCCCCGTCCTAGGCTCCATCCTGGCTGCAGGGTACAAGGCAGGGCATGGGGTGGAGGCCGGTAACTAGGATTGGTTCTGCGTGGCCAGTGCTGGCTCAAGAGCCAGGTTGTTCTATGTGGAATTAACTAGCTCGCTGGGTGATCTCAGGGAGTGTAGCAGGATGTGTCAGAGACATGGCTCAGTGCCAGCCCGGGTCAGGATTGGTGTACTGGCTCCCTACTGCCAGGAGCCAGCCCCGGTTGGCCCTTGCTGCACCCACCATTTCTCTCCTTGTCTTTCCTCCTGACGCTGAGGCTGAGGTCTGCATAGTCAGGTGCAGGAGGCGGCAAGGATTTGGGGGCCGTGGTAAGGAATGTTCTGAGTCTTACTGTGTTCCTCTCTTCTCAGGTGGGTTTTATCAACAGCCTCAAGTTCTCCAGTTCCGGGGACTTCTTGGTGGCTGGGGTAGGACAGGAACACAGGTACGCGATGTGGAATGAGGCTGAGGGCAAGATTGCACGGGCAGGTTGGAAGCAGGAGAGGGTGTGGCCGCCGATCTGCCTCAGTGCTCCTCTCAATCCTTACAGGCTTGGCCGATGGTGGAGGGTCAAGGAGGCTCGGAACTCAGTCTGTATCATCCCGCTCCGCAGAGTTCCTGCACCCCCAGTTGCTGGCTCCTGACATTTGCCCTTATTTAAGTGTTTCCCGGCCCCTGTCTCCTTTTTTGTATTAAAGCCTCTCGTTTTAGACTTTGGTCTTCTGGTTTCTGGGAAGGCGCAGGTGCTGTGTGGGGAGCTAGGAGGTGGCAGGTGCCTGGGCAGGGACAGGACTCTAGTAAGCTCTCAGCTCTGCCTCTATGGTGGCCTAAGGGCCTTTTTTTTTTTTTTTTCAGAGGACTAAGGATGGGAACCAGCCAGCTCTTGGCTTTTAGTCCCTAAGTGTCCTGCATGACCTCATCAGCCAGCTTCTCTCCATTACTCTCGGCCCTTCAGCTTAGAAACCATGGCTTTCCAATTCAGTGTAAAGGGTGGGCCCGGGGTTTGAGGAGCAAACCGAAGGCAGCAGAGCCTCTAGGTCAGGCTTACAAAGTTTTTTTTTTTTGTCTTTTTGAGACAGGGTCTCCCTGTAGCCCCAGCTATCCTGGAACTCACTCTGTAGACCAGGCTGGCCTTGAAATCACAAAGATCCACCTGCCTCTGTCTCCCGAGTGCTAGGATTAAAGGCATGCGCCACCACGGCTGGCTCCACAAACTTTCTTAAAAGTCAGTGTAGGGCTGGAGAGATGGCCTAGCGGTTAAGAGCGCCGACTGCTCTTGCAGAGGACCCAGGTTNGGCTACATGGTAAGATAATGACTCAAAATAAACAAACAATTATTACAGACAACTGTGATGTCACAAACTAGTCATCCCATCACTCAAGAGGCTGAAACAGGAAGGTTGTGAGTCTGAAGCTAGCCTGGGCTACACAGTAGAAGCCTGTTACAAAAGCAACAGAAACTGGTGTCCTGGGGATGGTGGGATAAACGAGACAAAAGAAAAATTGGGGTGAGGGGTGGATATGTTGGTCAGCTTCAACTGTGTTATAGTTTCATGGGTTTACACATCTGTTAAAATCAAATCTAGCTGTGGCTGGAGAGATGGCCTAGCGGTTAAGAGCACTGACTGCTCTTACAGAGGACCCGGGTGCAATCCCCAGCACCCACATGGCGGCTGAGAACCATCTGTAACTCCAATTCCAGGAGAACTCCAGTTCCAGGGGAATCTGACACCCTCTTCTGACCTCTGAGGCATTGCACGACACGGGTGCACAGACTTACATGCAGACAGTACATTCATACACATACAAAAAAAAAAAAAACGCTGACTGCTCTTGCAGAGGACACAGTTTTGATTCCCAGCACCCACATGGCAGCCAAGAACCCGTCTTTAAGTTGGGCGTGGTGGCACATGCCAGCTGGGCCTTGTATGATAGTGACTGATCTGTTTGGGGGTGGACTGGCAGCAGGCCTGTGTAGAGGCTTCAGCTAGTAAAGCTGGGCTTCTATATGAAATCCATCATTCTCTGGTGAGATGACCTAGGCTCACTCACATGTGTGGATGGTTTCAGGACAGTGAGCAGAAGCTTATGAACCACACAGAGGCCGAGTCTTGGATCTGGCACATCCCCTCACATTCTGAACGGAAGGGTAGCCCAGATTCAAGGGAAGGGACTCCCTTTCAGTGGCAGCGATGCTCAGGTTTTGTTTCAATGGGGCAGAGAAACTGAGGAATTCATCTCCGCAGTGAGCCCAGCGCACTGGACTGTCTGGTCTAGAGCATCATTGCTCCTCCTGCTAGCACTGCTTATTCCTGAGTAAGCAGATGTTGCCAGAGGGCAAATGGTCTAGGGGAGATCAAAAGAAGAAGCTGGGCATGGTGGCCCACACCTTTAGTCCCAGCACTTGGGACACAGAGGTAAGGCAGGCAGATCTTTGTAAGTTCAAAGTCAGCCAGGGCTACATAGTGAGACCCTGCCTCAAAAAAAAAAAAAGGGGTGGGGGGACCTGGGCTGCCAGCCACTCTTAGATGATGAATGACCAATATTTATTTTATTAGCCTGAGAATGGACTTAGAGGAGCAAGATCTGGACCTCTTGACATCTCCTTTTTAAGGTGTAAGCTCTTATACCACATCCTGGTTAATTAAAGCTGCTAACTCTAGCTGCAAAGGTGAAATGGGTGGTACAGCCCATGATCTGTTTTTGGCCTTCACTAGCATTGTACACACATGGTACTCTTACATACATGCAACATTGTACACACATGGTGCACTTACATACATGCAACATTGTACACACATGATGCACTTACATACATGCAACATTGTACACATGGTGCACTTACATACATGCAACATTGTACACACATGATGCACTTACATACATGCAACATTGTACACACATGGTGCACTTATGTACATGCAACAAAATATACACATAAAATATAAAAAATAAAAACAAAGAAATACATAATTCTCTTGGTAGGGTAGAGTTAAGTGGGAATCTACCAACTGATCCTGGGGTCTCCAGGAAAAAGTTACCACTCAAACCTGATCTTTCCTGAGCCAGTATGGCTTTACCTGTGTAGGCAGAAATGGGCACACAGTTCTTCAAGTTCTCCAAGTATTTTTTTAAATATTTTATTATTTTTATTTATGTGTATTAATGTATTACCTGATATATATAAGTGTGCTTGTGTCATGCCACAGAGATCAGAAGAGGGTGTTGGGCTCCCCTGGAACTGGACTTAGAGACTGTTATTAGGCACCATATGGGTGCTGGAATTCAAACCCAGGTCCTCTGCAAGAGCAGCCAGTGCTCTTAATTGCTGAGCCATTGTCTCCAGCCCTGGTTTTTTTTTTCCCCCCTTAATTTAAAAAAGTTTTTTAGCTGGGTGAGGTGGTACACACCTTTAATCCCAGAACTCAGGAGGCAGAGGCAGGTGGATCTCTATGAGTTCAAGGCCAGCCTGTTCTACATAGTGAGTTCTAGGACAGCTGGGCTACAGGGAGACCATGTCTGAAAAAGATAAATTTTTTTTTGAGACAAGATCTCACTATGTAGCCCCGGCTGGCATGGAACACACAGAGATCTGCCTGCCTCTGCCTCCCAAGTGCTGGGATTAAAGACGTGTGCCACCATATGCTACCTGTATTTTTTTTTTTTTTTTTTTTTTTTTTTTGTTTTGGGGTCTTTTCAAGACAGGGTCTCCCTGTAACCCCAGCTGGCCTGGAACTCACTATGTTAGATCAGGCTGGTCTTGAACTCACAGAGATCTGCCTGCCTCTGCCTCTGCCTCCCAAGTGCTGGTATCAAAGGAATATGCCACCACACCCAGCTACTAGACTTTTTTTTTTTTTTTTTGGTGTTTTTGAGACAAGGTCTCCCTATAGCCCCAGCTGGTCTGGAACTCATTCTGTAGACCAGGCTGGCCTTGAAGTCACAGAGATCCACCTTCCTTTGCCTCTTGAGTGTTGGGATTAAAGGTATGCACTACCATGCCCGGCTAGACTTCTTTTTATTGGGGAGGAAAGGTTTATTTGGCTCACATCTCCTAGGTCACAGTTCATCACTCAGGGAGCCCAAGGTAGGAACTCAGGGCAGGAACCTGAAGGAAGGAGCCGAAACACAGGCCATGGAGGAGTGCTGCTTACTGGCTTAATCCCCTGGCCCATGCCCAGCCTGCTTTCTTATACTGTATATAACAACTTGCCCAGGGGTAGCACCACCTATAGTGGGCTGGGCCCTCCTACATTGCTCATCAAGACAATACTCCACAGGTGTGCCCACAGGCCAGTCCAATGGAGCCAATTTCCCAGCTGAGGCTCCCTCAACCCAGGTGTCAAGTTGACACTAAAGGTATCCAACACAATTGACCCCTTGACACACAAAACACATCACTAACAAACCACCACCTTTCCATTTCTTGTCCCCGAGGTTTGATGTTAAAATTGATCACAACATGAGACAGTACAACCTTAAAAGCCCCACAGTTCTTAAAAGTCTAAACACTTAAAAGTTCAGTTTGTTAAAAGTATCTTAACTGTGGGCTCCTGTAAAGTCCAAAACAAGTACTGTCTTATTTCAAAGGGAAGAGTCAGGCACACCTAAGCAAAACCTAAGTCCAGCAAAGTAGCTCAATGCTGGACACCTGGGATTCACTCACGATCTTCTGGGCTCCAAAGGGTTTCAGCAGCTCCGATTCTGCTCTCCACAGCACACACAGCTCATCTCGCAGGCCCAGGCCAGCTCCATTTCACACCTGCTGTTCTTGGTGGTCATCCCGTGGTCCTGGCATCTCCAAAAAGCTGGGGTCACCACTGAAACTGAGGCAGCACCTTCACCAATGGTCTTTTCTGACCTCTCTTGGTGCAAAGCCTCAGCTTCTCTCCCTGACTCCTGCAATCCTGGGGTCTTCACTGCAACCGAGGGTGCACTTTCATCAATGGCCTTTCCTGGCCTCTCACAGTGCCAAGTCTCGACTGCTCTCTGTGACCCCTTCACATTTCAACACCAGAACCATTTAGGAGACTCTTACACATTACCAAGTCCTGCTTCTGGCTTAAGGTGGAGGGTTGGGTCCCCTCTGAACCACAGCTTCTGTGACCCTGGGGAAATTCTTCCCAGAAGATTTCACCATAGTGATGCTGGTCTCTTGTTACAGCTGATTTTTCAGCCCTAGCTAACCAGCATCAATTGTCCCAGTAAAGAAAGCAAAGGTTTCACTTCAGGTTCTGGTCTCCTATTACAGCTTATTCTTCATCCCCAGCTGACCAGAACCCACAGATTCTTAATTAAAAAAAATCATGCAAACAGCCCTGATGGTCTCTGCTTCCTTTTGAAGCTTCACAAGCCAGGTCTCCATCATCTACAACTCTTTTGGCATAACTGTTCCAGGTTCTTTAGCAATGAAGTTTAGGCATTCAATGATTTTTCTAGTCCAAAGTTCCAAACGCTTCCACAGTCCTCCCCAAAATGCCAAGGTCAGGTCTGTCACAGCAATACTCTACTCCTGGTACTAATTTCTGTTCTAGTTTGTCTTCAATCATTGTGACAAAACATGCTGACCACTACCAACTTGGGGAGGAAGGGGTTTATTAAGCTTACTCCTGGGTCACAGTTCATCACTCAGGGAGCCCAAGGCAGGAACTCAGGGCAAGAACCTGGAGGCAGGAGCTGAGGCACAGGTTATGGAGGAACACTGCTTACTAGCTTGCTCTTCAGATTTACTTATTTATTTATTTATTTATTTATTTTATTTTTATTTATTTATTTTTATTTTGGTCTTTTCGAGACAGGGTCTTCCTGTAGTCCCAGCTGTCCTGGAATTCACTCTGTAGACCAGGCTGGCCTTGAACTCACAAGGATCCGCCTGCCTCTGTCTCCCAAGTGCTAGGATTAAAGGCATGTGGCACCACACCCGGCCTTCAGATTTATTTTTTATTTTTTAATTTTTTTCTTTTCGAGACAGGGTCTCCTTGTAGCCCCAGCTGTCCTGGAACTCACTCTGTAGACCAGGCTGGCCTTGAACTCAGGAAGATCCGCCTGCCTCTGCCTCCCAAGTGCTAGGATTAAAGGCGTGCGCCACCATGCCTGGCAACTCATTTGTTTTTATGTGTATGTGTATGTATGAATATATTTGTATGCCACAGATGTGCAGGTGCCTGCAGAGGTCAGAAGAGGGTATTGGAACTCCTGGAGCTGGAGTTTACAGGTTATTTGAGCCATTTGTAACAGTAACAATGCTGGGAATTGAACTCCGGTCCTCGGGGAGCGCAGCAGGATCCCTTAACCTCTGAGCCATTGCTTCAGTCTCTCCTCCAGGTGAACTGGAGAGGCAGAGCACAAAGCATGCTGAGGAGGATTCTGCAGGCAGATGACAGTGTTCCATGTCAGAGGCAATGGAAGAGGGAATCTGAAGCAGCTTCTGCTTGGGAGCTGGAGAGACGGAAGGAGAAATAAGAAAGATAAAGAGGATGTGTAGGTCTATTTTTGGTTTCTTCTTTGAATGGCATAAGGGTGTGAGGTGCTGTCTGTGGGTCTGAGTGGCTGTTACTTAAACATATCTTTCCTAGAGCACCTGCTCCTTCCTGCCTCTGCCACTGCCTAGCTGCCTCCAAGCCTTTGGTTGTATTAGTCTTCCTTGGGAAGTACTCCTATGACATTTGGGGGTGAGCTTGGGTATTGGCCTGTGACAGAGAGAATCTGGGGGGGGCACAACTCTCTCATGGACATTTACTTGACACAGGTATAATTTGTCTCAGAGTGTGGG
Organism: Rhizomys pruinosus; assembly: GCA_009823505.1. Taxonomy (NCBI): domain Eukaryota; kingdom Metazoa; phylum Chordata; class Mammalia; order Rodentia; family Spalacidae; genus Rhizomys; species Rhizomys pruinosus. Next base: position 1,569,181 of record VZQC01001008.1, on the reverse strand, counting down.
CTCATCAGTGCAGGAAAAGCAGGCTCTCTCTCTCTCTGGTCCTTCAGGACTTGAAACAGTACATTCATATTATTCTCTTCCCTTTTACTTCTGGTTTAAAAGATTCCCAGGGCGGATGGCTATTTTGTCTGAGCTCACTGCCCAAGATCCAGCTTCCTGAGAGGTGAACCGAGAAGCATGACCTTAAGGCTCATATATAGCTTGTGTTCCTTACCCTACCACAAACTCTGAGACAACTTTCTTTTTTTTTTTTTTTAAATTAGTTTTTATTGATGCTTTGTGCATTTCATACATTTTTTCCAATTCAGTTCAGGCTTATTTCCCTTTCCCTCCCCCCCCACCCCCACCCCATCCCAGATCATGCATTCTGCCATAACTGTCCTGCATCTTTCTCTCAGTTTTTTTTTTTTCATTTTTAGCTATAAGTGATAATCCATGAGTACAAGCATCCTTCATGCAAAACCTATCTGCAGGCTGTTGTGCCCAAACACCTACAGCCCCACCATCCAGTGGGGGGTGACAGGTTGTTTGTTCAATCAAGTTGATCAAATGAGTGTCCAGACTACATTGCTGTAGTTTCACCATTCACCCCAATCGCAGCCCTTACATTCTACCACGCCCCCTCTTCCACAGGTTGTTCCCTAGGCTTAGAAAAGGGGCACAGGTGGATGAGAGGTAAAGCAGTCCACTCTCTCTGGAACTGTTGACTTGGACTCTGGTCAATTCTGGCTGTTTCCTTTCATGGGCTGACAGTTTGTCCAGGAATAACCTTTCGATCCTGGCCTGGCGCGTTATGGCGTCGTGAGACAACTTTCTAATGTAATTTTTGATAAAGTGAAGAGTTCTCCCTCAAAAAAAAAAGTGTTCTCTACTCTTTCTTTACTGTACAAGGTGATTTCTGTGTTTACATTCCTAAACCAGATTATTCCCGTGGCACCAGTAGGTACTTAGGACGCTCCACAGAACACAGTGTTGATAAGCACCCAAGTTGACTATAATTGTAGAAGGTAATTTTGTCTTTGGAGACCCCTCAACACTGATGACTAATACTATACAGCCTCCCAATCTTCTCATCTAGCTGTGTGACCACCTCAGCGGAGTCCACAAACACATAGCTGTGAGAATTCTGTATGGCCACTTGGTAAAACAACCTTACTTTCTTCCTGAAATTAACCTTCAAAAGGCAGGATACAAAAAGAAATTGGAACTTTAACATTGTTCTAGAAAACAAATCATAGAGCTCTAGAATTGGGAGACTGAACAGTAGGGTATTTGATTCAAGTTAATATCTTTTTGTAAACAAAATTGGGGTCATATCTTAAAAAAATAGTTGTTCATAATTATAAGCTTCCCCCCAAGTGTTTGTTTCTTTTTCTCCTCACACTTCTTACCCAGATTGACATGTAGGTAGGTATCTGAGTCATACTAGGCAAACATTCCCCTCAGAGCCACATCCCTGTTAGGTGTCTTGATCATTATAATCTCAGTGTTTTCCTAGAATATAAGCTTTCTCCTCTACTGTGTTAACACAGCTGTCAATATCAGCCTGCCTCTGCTGAGACCTCATGGTAGATGGCAGAGGCATGTGTTAAAGAGAGAAATCACATCACCAAATAGGAAGCCAGGGAGTCAAGGGTGAGGCCTGCTTCTGTAACTTGTTCCTGTGAGAACTCACTCTAAGAGACCAATAGTCCTTTCCAAGGGCAGCAACTTCATGACCTAAGGACCTCCAAGTAGGCCCTATCTCACCTCTTAAAAGTCTCAATGTTGGGGCTGGAGAGGTGGCCTAGCTGTTAAGAGTGCCAACCGCTCTTACAGAGGACCCGGGTTTGATCCCCAGCACCCACATGGCGGCCGAGAACCTTCTGAAACTCCAATTCTGGGAGAACTCCAGTTCCAGGGGAATCCGAGACCCTCTTCTGACCTCCGCGGCATTGCATGACACGGGTGCACAGACTTGCATGGAGACAGTACATTCATACACATACAGGAATAAATAAAAATTAATAAAAAATTAAAAAAAAAGTCTCAATGTTAAAAAAAAAAAGTTTCAATTTTTTTTTTTGTTATTTTTTGAGACATGGTCTCTGTGTAGCCCCAGCTGGCCTGGAACTTGCTGTGTGGACCAGGTTGCCCTCAGTTTCACAGAGATCCACCTGCCTCTGCCTCTCAAGTTCTGAGATTAAAAAGGCCTTTGCCACCATGCCCAGCCTAAAACTTTTTGTTTAATTATATCCGTGGTGGTTTGAACAAGAATGTCCCCCATAGTCTCCAAGTATTCGGACATTTTGTCCCCAGTTGACGGCGCTGTTTTGGAGGTCTTAGAAGGTGTGGCCGTGCTGGAGGAAGCAGGTCATTGGGAGCAGGCTTAGAGAGTTCAACAAGCCTTGCCAGTCTCCAGACCCTTTCTGCTTCCTGTGCCTGCTTGAATCTCTGCTTTCTGCCCCAGTCCCTGCCACCATGTCTCCCTGCCATGATGGATTCTAATTCCCTGGAACTGTCAACAATAAGCTCAAATAAATTCTTCCTTTTATAAGCTTCCTTGGTTGCACAGCAACAGAAAAGTGACTAATATGACATCTATTTGTGTTTGTATGTGCATGTGTGTGCACATGTGTCCACATGAGCAAACTTACACATTCCATGGTGGTTAGAACTCAACTTGTGGGAGTCAGTGCTTTCCTTTGCCATGTATGTTCTGAGGATTGAACTCAGGTTATCAGGCTTGGTGGCAAGTGCCTTTACCCACTGAGCCATCTTGTGTACCCCCTCTTAAAGGTCGCACATTGTCACACTGGAGACCAACTTCTAACACATGGACCCTTAAGGGACAAACCACACCTAAATCATAGCACTGTCAAAAATCTACAACTTTTAAACAATTATACTTTTTTCAAAATCTTTATTCCATATGTTATTCATAGTTATATCATATTAGTTATCTAATATAATTATTTTAGTGTTGGATTCTAGGGCTTCATATATGCAAGATATATTCTGCTACTGAACTATAGCTCCAACCCCCTATTAGTTGAAGTCTTTGCTGATTACAATATACAAGTCATCTGTGAGTGTGCTTCTACTGATCCCTCCACCTTTGATCTCAGTCACATTTTCCTACTTTTTCATGTGTCTCATTTTTTTTTAAGGTATCCAAATACAGAAAGAGCCTTTATTAAAAACGGCCAGGTTTTATAGGCAGTGTGACTTCATTTTCCAGGGCCAAATCCCAGACCTCTGCATCACCACATCCCACCACATGGGTGTGGCCAGGAAGGTTCCATGACTCCCATTTATGCACTAGGGGGCATTAGTTGGAATGCTAGTCCATTCGTACACAACCTAACTGAGTTGAATTTTCCCACATCTCACCCCTTTAATTTTATTTATTTTTTAAAATTATTATTATTATTTTTTATGTTTATGAATGTACTGTCTGCATGTAGGTTGGTGCACCTGTGTTGTGCAATGCCGCGGAGGTCAGAAGAGGGTGTCAGATTCCCCTGGAACTGGAGTTAAAGATAGTTCTTAGCCGCCATGTGGGTGCTGGGAATCAAACCTGGGTCCTCTGTAAGAGCAGTCAGTGCTCTTAACCACTGAGCCATCTCTCCAGACCCAGAACCTGAGCTTTGAATATCCAGCTGCTCAAACCTGTCTTGAGTGCCAGGCAGGGGTTAGGCTGGTATGTGCACAGCAGGCAGGCAGGTGGCACCAGAGCCCAAGCCACATGTAATCAGGAACTCTGTGAATAAAGTCTTCAAGGTGAAATACATTTAAGAGAACAAAATGAATTTTAACGCATAGAACTTTAAATTTAAATCAACCAATTAATTTTACTTGTGTACATATTTTTACTCAAAAGATATCTAGGATACCTGGGGTTAGGTAAAATATTACATCTTAAATTAAGCATGCTAAGATGGATTTGAATTAACAGGTTTTGTATACAAAGTTTAAGAGAAAGCTTTCAAGTGGTCATAGCTTAAAGTTATCTTGAGATACCTTGTCCAAGAGATGTTAATTCCTTAGGGCTTTTTTGTTAACCACCAGTTGAGGATGCTGTTGGTCATGATGGCACTGGTTGAGGGTGTTATGCCCTGAATCCAAGACCCTCACAGACCACTAGGAGACGAGACACTGATACAAAGGCAGAGAATCTTTTAATCAGCAAGCTCGAGCCCGGGCTGTTCCCATACCTGGCGCAGCAGGACTGGGGAGAGCCTGGAGACTCCGTACAGGTGCTCCAAAGGAAAAAATTGCAAGCAGGGGGGTTTCCATGCCTTGGAGTTACAGGATTGGTGGGCTTGTATGATTCAGCAAAAGCGCGTGCAGTTGGGGGTAGACTGTGGGTTTGGCGGGCTTGTAAGAGCTCTGAAGGCAGGGGTGAAGGGGGACAGGATTCATGGTATATTTCCTGGAATTGTTGGGTTGTCGAAAACATATAGTTCCTGGGATTGTTGGGTTATGTTGAAAACATACTTATCTTGCTTTTGCACTGACCACCTGCAACAGTTATTTCAAAAATATGTTTATCCTGATCCCTACACAGTCTTCCTATAGCTCTATTTTTAACTTTATGGTATAGGTGGCAGTTCCCCCTTTTGTCTAGGATGGAGACTTTGGTATGGTCAGCAAAATAGGTTTCTAACTCATTGCCCTTCATTCCCCCATTTCTCTTGTTACTTGAGAGGCCAATCTTGGTCTTTCCTGTCTAGATTAGACACAAGTGTCCTGGTCTACATCATTACACTGGCCATTTAAGTGGTGTGGATCAAGTAGGGTATGATATGTTCTTAAGGTCACCAGCTGAATTGCCCCCAGTCTTTCTCTTATAGAGGCGACTAACCTATTCAGTATACATGGTTCTAAGGTTAATAATAACAACAGAATAACGATGGGGCCTAACAGGGTAGAGATCAGTGTGGGACTCCTTTACAATCCAAATACAGAGAGAGCCTTTATTCACAAATCATGTCTCATTTTAAAAACTATATGTCAAGCCCTGGATAATGCAGTGGAGTCTGAGGCAGGCCCATTTCCAACCAGTCAGGAGTTCTCTTAGGTTGGAACTAGGTAATCATTTCTGGTCGTTGTCACCTCCCCAGTTTCAATTGTCTTGGGGGTGGGTCAGACCCCTTTCTCTAGCAGAATGCAGAATCTTAGCAGTGTGGGCCTGGAGATGCTACTCACCTGTCCAGAGGAGCCCCTGGCTCCCTGTGTTGCTGGGTGATCCAGCAGGAGTCTAGTGGGAAAAATGATGGCTGCAGAGGCCTCAGCCTGTGGGCGTGGCATGTGCAGTCTAATTAGCATAGCAGCTCACATCCAGCCAGTGAAGGGTTGGCTGCTTTCTCCTCTCCCATCTCCAGCCTCTCCATATTGGAGACCTAGGATTCACTACTCATATTTCTCAGTCTAGAAACTCCAGAAATATCCACAGGCCTGAAAATGGCCACTGACTTCTATGTAGTAAGAAAGGGGTAGTCCTACTATGGAACTGAGTTATTCTACTCCCTGTGTCTATTTTCCTTTCATGATTGTAAAGAAAAAAAAAAGATATTCTTGGGCTGGAGAGATGGCTCATCAGTTAAGAGCACATATTCTTCCTCAAGAGGATTGCAGTTCAATTCTCAGCAACCATGTTGAGCAGCTCACAACCACCTGTAATTCTAGCTCATAGGGAATCCAATGCCTCTGGCCTCTGCACACACACACACATATCCAGGACTTCCCTCAGCCTTCCATGTGTACCTGTCTTCCCCTTCTCTTCACCCCATTTGCTTCACACAGACACCTCAGCCTTCTCTTCAGTAAACCCCTGTATTAGTCACTCTTCTGTTGCTGTGATAAAACACCATGACCAGAGGAACTTCTAAAAGGAAGAGTTTATTTGAGCTTACAATTGATGGTTCCAGGGAATTCGAGTCCATTGTGGCAGGAGGCATGGAGGCTGGAGCTGGAACAGCATGCCGAGGGTCACATCTTGCAAAGAGCACAGGAAGCAGAGAGAGCAACTGTAGACCACGAGGCTTGTTAAACTCACTAAGCCTGCCCCCAATAACGTACTTCCTCTAGCACGGCCACACCTTCTAAGACCTCCAAAAACAGTGCCACCAACTGGAGACAAATGTCTGAATACTTACAGCCTATGGGGGACACTCATTCAAACCATCACATTCACTCCCTGTCCCCTATGCTCCTGACCATATAAAATGCAAAATGCATTTAGTCCAACCTTAAAAGTCCCCATAGTCTTTACAGTTTCAATGCCATTCAAAAGCTCACAGTACAAGTCTCTTCTGAGACTCAGGCCAATCTCCTAACTGTAAGCTCCTGTAAAATCAAAAGGCAAATTACACACTCCCAATGTACAGTGGAACTGAATACACATCCCATTCCAAAAGGGAGGAATAGAGGCATAGTGGGAAATACTGGACCAAAAACAGACTGAAAACCAGCAGGCAAACACCAATCCAGTAGTCTCCATGTGCGACTTCTGGGACTTGACTTCCAAAGGGCTTAGATGGCTCAGCCTTCAGCTTGCTTGCAACATACATCTCTTTCTTAGGCTGGTTACCACTCCCGTATGCAGCTCCTTGGCAAATATCTCACAGTCTGGCATCTCACAAAGTCTTCTTGGGGTCTCTGCTTGCCAACCAGGCTTCACATTCACGGCTTCACACAATGCCTATCAGGGCCTCTTTATGCAGGAGACACCCTAGCTGCATCTGCCTGACTTGGCAGCTCTCTGAAACCGTGGAGGAAGAACTGATGACCCCTTCAACTCTTGCAAACTTCATGCCTCTAAAGCCAGCACCACATGAATGAATTATGGCGAATTTGGCCAAGTTCAAGATGGACTCTCGCTACTTTAACACATTTGCATTTTCTCTGCCCTGGACTGTTGGAGTAGAAAACGCTTTCAGAATTTCCTTTCAAAGGTTGGAGGATTAGCTGGGTGTGGTTCTTGCCCTGAAGGTACTGATTCTTTTGTTTACTTGTAAATCTCCAGGCCTCTCTTAATCACTTTAGTCTCCTTATGAAAGGGAGCCTCTCCTTCACATGCCTTGGCCACACCTTAATCTTCCTAGTGTATTTTTCAGATTCAAATTGTACATTCTGCATTTCCTTCTGTCCCATTTGCTCTTTTTCACTGTAGATCTGTATAATATTCACCATTAAAAGCCACGCCACCTGTGGAAAAAAAAAAAAAAGCCACGCCACCATTTCTACATTAGGCTGTCTTGAAATATCCTCCGCCAGGGGGCTGGAGAGATGGCCTAGCGGTTGGGAGCGCCGACGCTCTCGCAGAGGACCTGGGTTCGATCCCCAGCACCACATGGGGACGAGAGCATCTGAAACTCCAATTCCAGGAGAATCTAGTTCCAGGGGAATCCGACACCCTCTTCTGACCTCCGCGGCATTGCACGACATGGTGCACAGACTTGCATGCAGACAGTACATTCATACACCATACAGAAATAAATAAAATTAATAAAAAAATTAAAAAAAAAATATCCTCCACCAAAGACATTAGTCCATTGCTTTTCAACTTAAGATCAGGCAAGCATTTGGGCTGTGGGCAAACTGCTGCCAGATCTATCAAAATATCCTCTGGAACTACAATTTGCAGCAATGCTTTCTTCCAGGCTTCTACTAGAATGGCTTCTTAAGCTCTGCTTACATGTAGTCAAAAGCTTTTCTAGCCCAAAGTTTCCAAAGTCTTCCACATTTCTCCAAACATCCACATGGTCAGGTTCTTCACAGCCAACAGCCCACTCTCTGGTAACAAATAACTGCATTAGTCACTTTTCTGTTGCTGTGATAAAACACCATGACCAAAGGAACTTCTAAAAGGAAGAGTTTATTTGAGCTTACGATTGACGGTTCCAGGGAATTAGAGTCCATTGTGGCGGGAGGCATGGCTGGAGCTGGAGCAGCATGCAGAGGGTCACATCTCGCAAATGAGCACAGGAAGCCAAGAGAGAGCAACTGTAGACCACGAGGCTTGTTAAACTCACTAAGCCTGCCCCCAATAATGTACTTCGTCTAGCACCTTCTAAGACCTCCAAAAACAGTGCCACCAACTGGAGACAAATGTCTGAATACTTACAGCCTATGGGGGACACTCATTCAAACCACCACAACCCCCATAGTCTTGTTTTTGGGACAGTGTCTCCCTGTAGCCCCAGCTGTCCTGGAACTCACTCTGTAGACCAGGCTGGCCTTGAACTCACAAACCCGAGTGCTAGGATTAAAGGCCTGTGCCACCATGCCCCGCTACCCCCGTAGGCTTTTATACTCACCTCATTCACTTGGAAACCACAGCTCAGTCCTGGGATTACAGGCATGAGCTTACTCACTGTTTTTAAGTATTTATTTTTATTTTATATGTATGAGTGATTTGCTTCCATGTATGTGAGTGCCTTGTGTCATTAGAGGCCAGAAGAGGGTGTGGGATCCCCTGGAACTGGATGGGTGTTTATCATGTTGATGCTGAGAATCAACCCAACCTAAGTCTTCTACAAGAGCAGCTAGTACTATTGACCTCTAAGCCATCTCTTCAGCCCCATTAACTCATTACTTTTAATAGTTATAGTATTCCAAGTTATATGAGGACTATTAAGCTGGGGTGGGTGGGGCACCCTGTCTCGAAAGACCAAAAAAAAAAAAAAAAGAAGACTATTAGTCATCAAATCAATGGTAGTGTATGCCTTTGATCCCAGCACTTGGGAGGCAGAGGTGGATCTCTGTGAGTTTGAGGCCAGCCTGGTCTACATAGCAAATTTCAGGTCAGTCATGTGTATGTAGTGAGAACCTGTTTCAAAAAATAAGTTCAGCTGGGCATGGTAGCCCATGCCTTTAATCCCAGCACTCAGGAGGCAGCTGTAGGTAGATCTCTGTGAGTTTAAGGCCAGTCTGGTCTACATATCAAGTTCCTAGCCAGTTGGGCCTACATGGAGACCCTGTCTTAAAAAGACCAAAAAAATTTCAATTAGGGGCTGGAGAGATGGCCTAGTGGTTAAGAGCACCGACCACTCTTGCAGAGGACCTGGGTTTGATCCCCAGCACCCACATGGCAGCCGAGAACCATCTGAAACTCCAATTCCAGGAGAACTCCAGTTCCAGGGGAATCCGACACCCTCTTCTGACCTCCGTGGCATTGCATGACATGAGTGCACAAACTTGCATGCAGACCGTACATTCATACACATACAGAAATAAATAAAAAAATTTAAAAAATTTCAATTAAATGTTATCACCAATGACTGATTTTTATTTTATTTTATTTTATTTTATTTTATTTTATTTTATTTTATTTTATTTTATTTTATTTTATTTTATTTTTTGGTCTTTTTTGAGACAGGGTCTCCCTTTAGTCCCAGCTAGCCTAGAGCTTGCTATGTAGACCAGGCTGGCCCTGAACTCGCAGAGATCTACCTGCCTCTGCCTCCTGAGTGCTGGGATTAAAGGTGTGTACCACCATGCCTGGCACCAATGACTGATTATATATAGCTTTACACCAATAGACCAGTATTTCTGGTGTCTTGGCTTTGAAGCCAGGGCTTTGGGCCTTTATGGCAAAAAAGATGGGGAGGCAGTGCTTTTCTATTCCTTGGAGAGGGCTCAAATGTTGCCTGAGTCACAGCTGCCCTTACGACATCACGAGTCGTCTCCTCTGCTGTCTGCTACAGCCATGGCTGGAGCATCACAGACCTGAGGGGATTTGGACCATCTATACCCAAACCACACGTGAACAATGGTAAGTGAGAGAGAACAGACACACAAGGTTTTTAGGTATCTTCTTATGCTCTTTTAGAGTGAGGGAAGCTCAGGCTCCTGGGAAGCCCTGGAAATTGGGGATGTGTGGGCTACTGACCAGCAAGGGAGGATTGGTAGCCTCACCTTTGCTTTCCCTTAATTGCTGAGTGCAGGAGGAGGGGAGCAGTTGCAACCTGACGTCAACGTGCCTGCTGTTAATGTATCCACTGATGATGCCTCTCAGCAGAATGGGAAATCAATTTATATAACCTCAGAACTAAAGAAAGCAAAGGCAGGAGCCATGTTGACCTGGGGTTCTCTGATCCTTGCTTTCCCTGTGCTAAGAACAGGAATCAATTCATTCTTGCTTTTCTTTTTTTCCCATTTTGTTTTCACACTGAAGTTCTGGAAAGGAGGTAAAGTTAGTGTAAAATTAGGAAAGCTATGACCTCTTAGAGCACAAAGCCCTGGCCCTGGGGCTGTGGGGTCATGCTTGTGGAGTAAAATGGCCAAGACTTGGCCAAGTTGGCTTAGTTAGAATTGTGCTTATTTATGCTAGTCACATATGTCTGCTCGTCAATTAGGATTAAAAGTATGAAAGTTGGGGCTGGAGAGATGGCTCAGCAGTTAAGAGCACTGACTGCTCCTGCAGAGGACCTGGGTTTGATTCCCAGCACCCACATGTAGTCACTTCCCATGACATCCCATGACAGTGGGGAAGAATCAGGACCAGGTACTGATAAAGGACCAGTAGGCAGCCCAGGCTAGGTTTGCCTCTCTTCCTGTTGGGATATTGCTGTCCCAAACAGCTCTACAGAAATGGAGGCTGCTCTGCGATCTGGGTCCTTTAGTATAAGACGCAGGTTCAGAGCTCAGTGTCCAGCCCCACTGTACTGACTTCCCTGGCCAGCTGCTGGCTCATAGAGGTTCTCAGATGCGGTCTGGAGGTCTCAGGTTCCAGTTCTCTGTCACGTCTTCCAAATATTATATTGTATAACTTAAACACTGTCAATTACACCTCTATAGAGAGCCAACAAAAGTTCAGTATCAGCAACAAAGACACAGACTTTAAATAATGGGGGGTATGAAGAAAAGCAGCAAACTGAGTCCAATGTTAGTGATCCAGAGAGCCGAGGCCAGCTGGGCACGATGTTGCATGCCTATAATTTCAACACTTGAGAAGTAGGGGCAGGGGCAGGGGCAGGGGAGGCAGGGGTGGCAGAGGGGCAGAGTCAGAGTCAGAAGGACTACTGTAAGTTTGAGGCCAGATTGGTCAACATAGTAAGTTTCAGGCCAGCCAGGGCTATGTTGCAAGACTCTGTCTCAAAGAAAAATAAATATCAATGCGTTCAGGCTCTCTCAGGGAACAGAGCTGGGAAATATGTTTACGTATATGTACCAGCAATACAATTAGTTATAGCTGTTTGTGTATCTGTACTGAAACCTCTGAGTTCACATGAGACCTTCAATCACAGTCTAAATGCAGAGTTTATTTAGTGTTGTTTCCATATTTATAACTTCAAAAAATTATATATATATATATATATATATACATATATATATATATATATGGTGTGTGTTTGTGTAAGAGTATGTGCCTATGGGGACAGGTAGGTGTCTGTGGAGGCTGGAAGAGCATGTCGGATCCCTTGGATCTGGAGTGACAAGTAGATGTGTGCCACCCAACGTGGATGACAGGCACTAACTTGTGTCCTCTGCAAGACCAGTAGGTGTTTAAAAATATTTACATTTTAATTAATTAATTGATTAATTAATTAATTAATTAATTAATTAGTTTTTTGGAGACAGGGTCTCCCCATAGCCCCAGCCTGCCTGGAACTCACTATATAGACCAGGTTGGCCTTGAACTCACAGAGATCTGCTTGCCTCTGCCTCCCGAGTGCTGGGACTAAAATGTGTACCACCATGTCCGACCTTTATTTTTATGTGTATGAGTGTATTACCTGCATGTGTGTAAGTGCATTCATACCATGCAATGCCCATGGAGGTCAGAAGAGGGCATCAGATCCCAGAGCTGTAGTTACAGATGGTTGTGAGCTGCCATGGGGGTGCTGGGAACCAAACCCAGGTCCTCTGTAAGAGCAGCCAGTTCTGTTAACCACTGAGCCATCTCTCCAGCCCTATATTTCTAACTTTTAATTCTGAGCTCCCATCATCCTTAACAAATGGGTGTTCCTTGTGTGGGACAGGTCTTCCTCGGTTGCTAACTGTACACAGTTCTCTGCTTGAGCTCGGATAGGGCCTCAAGATGACTGTTGAGCTCTTCGTTCTTTGTGTTGCCCTCTGATCACTCGGGGTTGTATTGATCTGTAGAAGCACCCCTCCCCCAGAGAGCACTGTCAGTGCTCCTTCTCTTGATGCTCGAGTTCTGGCTTTCTTTTCCAAGGCCCTGGATGCCCGTTCTCATCCCACTGGACATGATATGCATTAGTGACGTAACTAGAGTTTTTTAGAACACAAGCCTGAGGCTCTGGCAGGCCAGAATGAGCTAGGCCTGGTTACCCAGGAGACAAGTAATGGGGGAAAACAGATCTATTCAATGTGGAAAGAGGGACAAGTGAGGGGATCCAAAGTCTGTCTTTGAGGTGCTGAGGTTTAAGTAGAAGGGCATGAGGCATGCATAATTAAGCAGTCCTGGTCTAGGTGTGTATCCTCAACATTCGTCTCAGTTCTGGTCCTTGTAAGATGATCTAAAGATGCCCTTCTTGCCTGAGGGGAGCAGCATGGTCTTCAGGAAACGATTGCTTCTGATTCTGGGCTCAGCCTTGCTCTCAGACACTGCCCTCTTCTGTCCTTTGGGGCTCTGCTGTTCCTGGACTCTCTAAGCTGACTGCAGGTTTGGACAAGGTCTTTGTACTTTCAGCCATAAAGGGGATGAGATAGGTTAGATGGACACTCACTGCATGATTAACATGTTGACCTGCAGAGGTCAGCAGTGACCCAAAGGAAAGGAGACAGACAGGAAATGAAGGCAGAGATGCCAGACCTTTGCCTTGTGTCAGCTACCTCGGGGGTACAGGGGACCAGTCTTCTTTCTTCCTTCTTTCCTTCCTTCTTTCCTTCCTTCTTTCCTTCCTTCTTTCCTTCCTTCTTTCCTTCCTTCTTTCCTTCCTTCTTTCCTTCCTTCTTTCCTTCCTTCTTTCCTTCCTACTTTCCTTCCTTCTTTCCTTCCTTCTTTCCTTCCTTCTTTCCTTCCTTCTTTCCTTCCTTCTTTCCTTCCTTCTTTCCTTCCTTCTTTCCTTCCTTCTTTCCTTCCTTCTTTCCTTCCTTCTTTCCTTCCTTCTTTCCTTCCTTCTTTCCTTCCTTCTTTCCTTCCTTCTTTCCTTCCTTCTTTCCTTCCTTCTTTCCTTCCTTCTTTCCTTCCTTCTTTCCTTCCTTCTTTCCTTCCTTCTTTCCTTCCTTCTTTCCTTCCTTCTTTCCTTCCTTCTTTCCTTCCTTCTTTCCTTCCTTCTTTCCTTCCTTCTTTCCTTCCTTCTTTCCTTCCTTCTTTCCTTCCTTCTTTCCTTCCTTCTTTCCTTCCTTCTTTCCTTCCTTCTTTCCTTCCTTCTTTCCTTCCTTCTTTCCTTCCTTCTTTCCTTCCTTCTTTCCTTCCTTCTTTCCTTCCTTCTTTCCTTCCTTCTTTCCTTCCTTCTTTCCTTCCTTCTTTCCTTCCTTCTTTCCTTCCTTCCTTCCTTCCTTCCTTCCTTCCTTCCTTCCTTCCTTCCTTCCTTCTTTTGAGACAGGGTCTCCTTGCAGTCCCAGCTGGCCTGGAACTCACTGTATGTAGACCAGGCTGGCCTTGAACTCACAGATATTTCCCTGCCTTTACTTCCCAAGTGCTGGGATTAAAGGTGTGCACCACCATGCCCAGCGCATAACCTTGGACCCTGTAGGGACTCCTCCTCCCATGGTCTGGGTCCCCTGCTGGGCATTACTCCTATGTCTAGTGACTTCTTCAAGGCACTTGGTATCCTCCCTGGCTCTGAGCCTATCCCCATAACACCTGGCCAACTCAATAACTTAGAATTGTTTAGGAAGGGACAGAAAAAAGGAAATGACATGAAGAAACTAAAAATTCAGTGAAAAAGAAGAATCAGGCCGTCTACAGAAAAAAATCAGTGGCTAAAAAACTTCAAGTTTTCACTCCAGATCTCAAGGAAATGACCATTCAGAAAACCAAACAGCGTCCACAGGTACTGGACCTGAGTGTTCGAGTACAGGCTCGGGCCTTCTCCCTCTGTACACTCATAGGAACGACAGAAAAATAATGCATTAACAAAATCTCTAATTGTACCTAATGAAAAAGGAAGGGATATTCAGTGGGTAGTAATGTAGAATCCCTAGAAAACAAAAGCAAATGAGGAGTGTGGATCTGTATGTATGTATGATGTATGTATGTACGTATGTATGTACGTATGGTCTTGGGAAAGTAGAGAGAGGCCACTCAGGCCATCCAAGTGTAGAGATGGTTCAGGGGTTGCTGGGCTTTGGCTAGTACAGGGGCTGGTTGGACTCTTCCTCCAGGAGGAGCAGTTGACTTCTTGTAGCTGACAAAAGAGGGTCTGTCTCCAGGGGGACCTGTAATTGGCCCAAGGAGCAGAGCAAGGCCTGGGGTGGTACCCTTGCTCTGGATACTGGCATCTCACTCCTGGAGTCTATGGAGTCATGGACAGGACACTTATTCATTAAAAGGCTAAAGGAGGGGGCTGGAGGGATGGCTCAGTGTTGGAAGCACTGACTGCTCTTGCATAGCATCCAGGTTTGATTCCCAGCACCCACATGGTGGCTAAGAACCATCTTTAGTGCTGGGTGTGGTGGTGCATGCCTTTAATCCCAGTACTCCGGAGGCAGAGGTCTCTGTGACTTCAAGGCCAGCCTGGTCTACAAAGCGAGCTCCAGGTCAGCCTGGACTAAAGGGAGGCCCTGTCTCAAAAAGACCAAAAAAAAAAAAAAAAAGGCTAAAGAAAATATAGAAACATGGAAGAGCACTTAGAATCATCAAGATTCAGAGGAAACTGAGAGTGTGAGAAAGCATTCCTAGCTATAGCAGAAACATGGTAGTCAAGGAAAAGACTTACAGAGGGGATTTTAAGGTTAGATGTGTTGGCACATGCCTTTAATCTCAGTGCTCTAGAGGCAGAGGTAGGCAGAACTCTGGGACTTCTAGGCCAGCCTGATCTATAGAGAGAGGCCCTATCTCAAAAATAAAATAAAAAGGAAAGAAATTTTACTTGGGACTAGTGGTTCGTGTCTGTAAATCCCCAGAACCTGGGAGGGTGAGGCTTGTGAGTATGAGGCAAGCCTGGGCTCTATAAAATGTCGTAAGGGCTGGGTGGTGTACGCCTTTAATCCCAGCACTTGGGAGGCGAAGGCTGATCTCTGCTTATAGGTGGATCTCTGCTCAAAGTCAGCCTGGTCTACATGTGAGCTCCAGGTCAGCTGGGGCTAGGGAGACCCTGTCTCAAAAAGACAAAAATAAAAAAAGATGTCTTAAAACCAAATCCAGGGGCTGGAGAGATGGCCTAGCGGTTAGGAGCGCCGACCGCTCTTACAGAGGACCCGGGTTCGATCCCCAGCACCCACATGGCGGCTGAGAACCGTCTGAAACTCCAGTTCCAGGAGGACTCCAGTTCCAGGGGAATCCGACGCCCTCTTCTGACCTCTGTGGCATTGCACGGCATGGGTGCACAGACCTGCATGCAGACAGTACATTCGTACACATACAAAAATAAATAAAATAAAAAAAAATATTAAAAAAAAAACCAAATCCAAACAAATTGTACACACATACAACACAAACAAACCAAACCCAAACAAAAACAACCGTCAGAAATCTTCAAAGAATGGAGGTCATTGGTACAGTTCCTGCCTAGCATGATTAAGGCCCTTGGTTTGATTTCTAGCAACACGCGTGCACGCATGCATGCACACACACACAGTGAATGAAATTTTAAAGAGAAAAATTAACATCCTCTGTAGATGGAAGAGATGTATTAGGCATGAAATAACTGTCATCAAAACCCGTTTGTGGCTCAGAAAGGAACATGATATGTCAACATTGATAGTCAGATGGGATGAAAAGCAAGACAGATCACGTGTAAGTTCACGGGTGGAACGTTTGACATGGAGAACCCTCTTGGATTGACATCCAATGACAGAGACGTGAGAAGGACAGAGAAAATAAGAGGACAGACAGCCACGCAGAAGTTCCAGTCATGGCTGGGTCCCTGGAAAGGAGGGCGAAGACAGAGAGCAGCCCGTTAAAGCATGGATGAGTTTCCTAAGGAGACTCACTTGCCTTCAAAAGATGAAGGAAAACAGATGGAACTCCACACAGGTTGCAGAAGAATGCTGGAACCGATGAAGGTAGAATAGGTGGTTCAAGAGAAAAAGAAATAAGCAGATTACCTACCTAGGGATCAAGTTTCAGATTGGCATCGGTGCTCTGGCAGCAATGCTGGATAGGAAGAGTGTGCAGCAGTGTTGTGAAAGCTGTCAACAAGTGACAGACATATGACCCCAAATGTCACTCAAGTATAAGCTAAAGGACAAATTAGGGGTTACTTTTAAAATTTGAGATGGAGTCTTATGGAGCCCAGCTTAAAACTCAACTATGTGGGAGACAACTGTTATAGAGGTAATCTCTTATAAAACCAGTAAAACTGCCTTCTTGAATTGACTAATAGACATAGGAACTGCAAAAGGATTATTCTCTATTCAGAACCAAATATAATACTAAAGTCTCTTTAAGCTATGCACTTAAGCAAAATATATTAATACAGGAGCTCTGACATCAGCAATGGATTATTCTACCAAGGAGATGTTGGCCAGGGGATCCAAGCCCCCACAAAAGGTAAAGGCTCCTTGCCTCTAAACTGGGATACCTGCAAAAAGAGAGGCAATAAGGCCCTGCTGTCGAAGACCTGATGTTTACATGGGAAAGATGTATTGAGACCACACAGGCAAGTGTACAGATGGTCTCTGGAATACCAGAGAGTGTTACCAAAGGCCACTAAACCCATAAAGCAAATATGGGTCTCCTTGAGTCAAGCAAGACTCCTCCGTCAGCACCAGCTACACCTCACCTTCCTGGAAATACTGTGCAGCAGTGACAGCCATATGCCTGTATATCCCAAATCTAATTGGCTATTGGCTCTCTCTTTGGAGGAATAACCCACCGCTGATGCCACAAGCTTACATCCTCTAATGGTCAGGAGAGGTTATAAGCCACAGTAAGACCCTGTCATATTTAACAGAAAAAAATGTAATTCATGGATTAACATACCATCCAAACATCTGTGTCTATACCAAAGTAACCTACCATAACAATTAGTACTGTTTAAATACCTATATATCTAATTGCGTGTGCTTCATTAGTAGGATTGAAAGGTTATTCCTGGACAAACTGTCAGCCCATGAAAGGAAACAGCCAGAATTGACCAGAGTCCAAGACAACAGCTCCAGAGAAAGTGGACTGTTTTGCTTCTCATCCACCTGTGCCCCTTTTCTAAGCCTAGGGAACAATCTGCGGAAGAGGGGGCATGGTAGAATGTAAGGGCTGCGATTGGGGTGAATGGTGAAACTACAGCAATATAGTCTGGACACTCATTTGATCAACTTGATTGAACATACAAGCCCCCCCCCGCCCCCCACTGGATGGTGGGACCAAGTGGCTGTGTGGGTTTGGGCACAACTGCTTGCAAATTGGTATTACATGAAGGATGCTTGTACTCATAAATTATCACTTATTGCTAAAAAATGAAAAAAAAAACACTGAGAGAAAGATGCAGGACAGTTATGGCAGAATGAATGATCTGGGATGGGGTGGGGTGGGGTGCGGGGAAGGGAAGGGGAAATATGCTGAACTGAATTGGAAAATGATGTATGAAATACACAAAGCATCAATTAAAAAAAATAAAGTCTTATTAAATTGCAAAAAAAACAACAACAAAACTCAACTATGTGGCTGTGGATGACCTTGAGCTATTTATTTACTTACTTATGGATTATTTATTCATTTATTTATTTATATTTGAGACAGGGTCTCACTATGTAGTCCAGGCTGATCTGGAACTTGCTGTATAGACCAGGCTGGCCTTGAACTCACAGAGATCTGCCTGTCTCTGTCTCCCAAGTGCTGGGATTCAAGGTGTGCGCCACCAGGCCTGGTGACTTTGAGGGAGACAGTGTCTCCCTGTGGCCCCAGCTGTCCTGGAACTCGCTCTGTAGACCAGGCTGGCCTTGAACTCACAAAGATCCACCTGTCTCTGCCTCCCAAGTGCTAGGATTAAAGGCGTGGGCCACCATGATGGGCAATGCCTGGCTTTTTTGTGCAGGTTGTGGAGACTGACTTCAGGTCCTCATGCTTGTGTAGCAAGCGTTCTACTGACTGGGCCATCTCCCCAACCAGTCTCTGAAAGTACTTCTAGGATGGTAACTCCTTGACAAACATGAATCCAGAGGCATGGTACAAGAAACAGTCATGGATACAGACATCACTAAGCTTTACTGTCATAACCAAATAATGTTTTTCTATAAAAATGTATATTTATATAAAAATAGGAGTGCTATCTCAGATGATACCGACGTGGGCGATTGTTGAAGGCAGTAGGGAGTGTTATGGAAACTTGACTAAGGTTTTTGTCTGATTTGGAGTGTAAAGATGCAAACTAAAATGTGCTAATGTTTATTGTAGGCACTAGAAGAAAAAGATGTCTCTTTCCTGCAAATTAGAGATCATGCTCACCTAAAGCAGGAATCTAAAGTACAGCAAGCCAAACAAGTTGGAAGTTCACCTTTACAGCACACACAAGAAGCCTGGGAGTGGACAGTGCAGACCTCTGGGGTTGTGGCCGCGAAGCAAAGCTCCTGCTGGCCTCTCTTCTTTTTCTTATATTTTACTTATTATTTTATTTTATGTGTATGAGTGTATTGCCTGCATGTATGTAAGCACACCCATGTTGTGCAGTGTCTGAGGAAGACAAAAGAGGATGTTGGGACCCCTGGAACTGGAGTTATGGTTGATTGTTGGCTGCCACTGGTGAGGACTGCTCTTGTAGATGATCCTGGTTTGGTTCCCAGCATCCACATTGTTCCTCACCATTCCAGTTCCAAGGGATCTGGTGCCTTTATGGTTTCTTCAGGGATTGCCTCTGTGCAGTGCAGACAAAACACTCCTGCACATAAAGTTAAAAAAAGATTTCAATGGGAAAATGATAGTTTTTTTCAACAAATATTTTTCAAACAATTGAACTCCATTTGCAAATAACATTAATTTTAACCTAATCCTTGTATCTTACATAAAACTAATTAAAATATGATATATATGGATATATATGAAAATGATATATACAAAGGTGATGTAGAAGGGCCCAGCCAACTATGGGTGGTGCCACCACTGGGCAGGGAAGCATGCCAGTAAGCAGCATTCCTCCATGGCCTGTGCTTCAGCTCCTGCTTCCAGGTTCCTGCCCTGAGTTCCTACCTCAGGCTCCCTCAGTGGTGAGCTGTGACCTGGGAGATGTGACCTGAATAAATCTTCCCTCCCCAGGTTGGTTTTGGTCAGAGTGTTTTTTTTTTTTTTTTTTTTTTTTGTCACAGCCACGGAGAAGCCATGGTAAAAAAGATTCTGTTACTAATGTAGGTAGTCATTGCTTAGTCCGCTGGGAGCCCAGAGTGGAACAGAAAGGCAGGAGAGGGCAAGACCTTCCCTTTCTGCTGCTCTGGGAACATTTACTCCCCTGTCAGCTCCTGGTCCTGTGGCCCTTGGGACTCCAGAGGGAAGCGGGCCACCCGCCTGTCCATCTCAACCAATGACTCTTTTCTGGTTCTTGGGCTTTCAGAGGACAGACTGCAGGACTGATTGATCTCTATAATTGCAATGAACCAGTTCCCACAATAAATCAATTCTCTCTCTCTTTTATTTTATGTGTATGAGTATATTGCCTGGATGTATACCCGTGTCATGTAAGTCCATGGAGGTCAGAAGAGTGTGTTGAATCCCCTGGAACTAGAGTTACAGATGATTGTTAGCTACCACGTGGGTGCTGGGAACCAAACCCAGGTCCTCTGCAAGAGCTGGCCCTCCAGCCCCTTTCTTTCTTTTTATACCTGTGGGTTCATTTCTCTGAGGGGAGAATTCTAGCTAACACAGCAGCAACAACAACAACAACAACAAAAGGAAACGAAACTCTGCTCAATTAAAATATGGTCAAAGACTTTATTTATTTATTTATTTATTTATTTTTTTGGTCTTTTTGAGACAGGTTCACCTGCCTCTGCCTCCCAAGTGCTAGGATTAAAGGTGTGCACTGCCACGCCCGACAAACACTTATTGTTTTACAGGCATGAACTCCCTCTGCTGTCCAGGCTGGCACTGAGCTCACAGTCCTCTTGCTTCCATCTCCCAAGTTCTGGGATTACACATGTACTTCACTGTGTAGCTATTCGAACATACATGGCAAATAAGTAGAAAAGATTCTCTAACTCATTAGATTCAGAGAGGTCAGCAAACTTCCAGTAAAGAGCCAGAGAGTGAATTATTTGAGACTTTATGGGCCAAGAGGCAAAATTGATATTAGAATACATAGGCAGTGATATTAGCAAATTCGCACATTTTAAATATTTCTTCTTATTAAAATTTTTATTTCATAATAATAATAATAATTATTTGAGATAGAGTCTGGAACTCACTACATAGGCCAGGCTGTCCTTGATCTCAGAGATCTGTCTGCCTCTGCCTCCCAAGTCATGGGAATAATGGCCTTTGCCACCATACCTGGCTTATTTTTATTTTATATGTATTAGTGTTTGGCATTTATGAAGGTAGGTACACTACAAGTGTGAAATGCTGGCTGAGGCCAGAAGAGGGTGTCAGATCCCCTGGAACTGGAGTTGTAAATGGTTGTTAGCCACCATGTGGGTGCTGGGCCCCGAACCTGAGTCCTCTGGAAAGGCAGCCAATGCTCTGAACTGCTGAGGCACCTCTCCAGCCCCATATTTTCTTATTAAAAAAATTGCTGGGTGTGGTGGCGCACGCCTTTAATCCTAGCACTTGGGAGGCAGAGGCAGGCAGATTTCTGTGAGTTTAAGGCCAGCCTGGTCTACAGAGTAAGTTCCAGGACAGTTGGGGCTGCAGGGAGACCCTGTCTCAAAAAGACCAAAAAAATTTTTTTTTGGTGATGGGCATGGTGACACATGCCTTTAATCCCAGCACTTGAGAGGCAGAGGCAGGTAGATCTCTATGAATTCAAGGCTAGCCTGGTCTACATAATGAGTTACAGGCTAGCTAGGACTACAATAGGGAGACCCTGTCTCAAAAAGACAAAAAAAAGTTCGTTTTGGTTTATTTTTATTTTATAATAATAATAATAATAATAATAATAATAATAATAATAATATTTTTGTATTTTTTGAGACAGAGTCTTCCTTTAGTCCCAGCTGGCCTGGAGCTCACTCTGGAGACCAGGCTGGCCTTGAACTTACAGAGATCTGCTTGCCTCTGCCTCCCAAGTGCTGGGATTAAAGTGTGCCACCACATCCAGCTTGGTTTATTTTTTATTTTTATTTATTTTTATTTTTTTATTTTTTTGGTCTTTTTTGAGACAGGGTCTCTCTGCAGCCCCAGCTGTCCTAGAACTCACTCTGTAGACCAGGCTGGCCTTGAACTCACAGAGATCCGCCTGCCTCTGCCTCCCAAGTGCTAGGATTAAAGGTGTGCGCCACCATGCCGGCTGGTTTATTTTTATTTTATCAGTGTTTTGCCTAGTGTCTGTAAGTGCATCCATGTGTGCAATGCCCACAGAAGCCAGAAGAGGGCAGCAGATCCCCTGGAACTGTAGTTATAGACAATTGTTAGCTACCATGTGGGAAACTGGAAACTGAACCCAATCTGCAAGATCAGCCAGTGCTTTTAACCACTGAGCCATCTCTTCAACCCCTATTATCTATCTATCTATCTATCTATCTATCTATCTATCTATCTATCTATCTATCTATCTATCATCTATTTTTGTATTTTTGAGATAGGGTCTCCCTTTAGTCCCAGCTGGCCTGGAGCTTTCTATAGACCAGGCTGGCCTTGAACTCACAGCGATCCACCTGCCTCTGCCTCACAAGTACTGGGATTAAAGGCATGCACCACCATGCCTGGCACTAAAGACGGTTCTTAGCTGCCCTGTGGGTACTGGGAATTGAACCTGAGTCCTCTGCAAGAGCGGCCAGTGCTCTTAACTGCTGAGCCATTTCTCCAGCCATGTTATTATTTTTTATTTATGTGTATGTGTTTATGGGTGCCTGCATAGGCCAGAAGGAGCTGGAGTTACAGCAGTTGTTGTCTGTATGGCTGCTGCTCCTGAGAACTGAATTCGGGTCCTCTGGAGAGCAAGTGCTCCTGATAGCTGAGCCGCTTCTTCAGCCCTTCTACATTTTTTTTTGAGGAAAATTAAAGATATCACAAATTGAATACTTTTTTTTTGTCTGTTTTGAGACAGGGTCTCCCTTTGGTCCCAGCTGGCCTGGAGCTCACTCTGTAGACCAGGCTGGCCTTGAACTCACAGAGATCTGCCTGCCTCTGCCTTCTGAGTACTAGGATTAAAGGTTTGCACCATCATGCCCGGCTTAAAGGCAGTTCTTAGCCACCATGTGGGTGCTGGGAATCCAACCTGGGCCCTCTGCAAGAGCAGTCGGTGCTCTTAACCACTGAGCCATCTCTCCAGCCCCTTGAATACTTTTTTGTAAAATACTAAGGAGAGCAAATCATTATTTAGGGGGTGGGGCATTAATATTTAATAGAGGCTGATAGTTAATATTCCCTATCATCAAACTCAATTGTGATATTGAGTGAGGTGGGTCACATCTGTTAACCCAACACTTGGCAGGTAGATTCAAGAAGATAAGGAATTCAAGGTCATCTTTAGCAACATAGAAAATCCAAGTCCAGCCTGAACCCTGTTTCCAAAAAGAAATAATCTGCTAAAAGAAAATGAAAAAAATCCCAATCATAATGCTTGGCTATAATTAAATATTATATGTTATATCTTTGAAAATGTCTTCACAATACTGATGTAAATCCAGGATTGTACTATATTGAGAATATTCATAATTTGGGAGACATTTACAGAGTTCTATAAGATTCTCCTCTTTTTTTTATATATATATATATTTAAATTTTATTTATTTCTGTATGTGTATGAATGTACTGTCTGCATGCAGGTTTGTGCACCCATGTCGTGCAATGCCGCGGAGGTCAGAAGAGGGTGTTGGATTCCCCTGGAACTGGAGTTCTCCTGGAATTGGAGTTTCAGATGGTTCTCAGCCGCCATGTGGGTGCTGGGGATCGAACCTGGGTCCTCTGGAAGAGCAGTCGGCGCTCTTAACCACTAGGCCATCTCTCCAGCCCCAAGATTCTCCTCTTATATTTGTCCTTAAGTATATCATTATCTTGTAGATTAGTTCTAATTGAAATGTAGGTGGTTTCTCTTCAATTGCTTGATAAATATATCTAGAAACTACCCTTCTATTTGCATGGAGAAAGCTGAAAAAAAGTTGCTGCTATACCTATAATTTGAGCCCAGAAGATATATTTGTAGCAAATTTGTGTGGAAATGGATATTCTGCTTCTTTTAAAAACTTTTGCTAGTTTGGGAAGTATGTAGAAAAGCTTAGCATTCCTTGTAGTTCAGAATTAGTTCTTATCATGATGACATTAGAGTTCAGATTTTTATCCTTAAGCCTGATGGTTTTACTATTTAATTTTAGGTTTAATTCATTAGGAAACACAAAGATAGACTGGAGAGATGACTCAGTGATTAGGGTCACTGGCTGCTCTTGCAGAGGACCTAGGTTCAGTTCCTAGCACCCACATGATGACTAGCAACCATCCATAACTTTAGGCACAGGTGATCAGATACCTTCTTCTCTGGCCTTTGTGGGCATTGCACAAAATAGATGCACTTACATACATGCAAACAAGATACTCATAAATTTAAAAAACAAGACACGCATAAATTTAAAAAAAGCCACAAAGACATGAGAGGAGAGAAAGATCCTTTACTTTATTTTATTTCTTTGTATTTTTGGTATTTTTGAGACAGGGTCTCCCTTTGGTTCCAGCTGGCCTGGAGCTTGCTCTGTAGACCAGGCTGGCCTTAAACTCACAGAGATCTGCCTGCCTCTGTCTCCCGAGTGCTGGGATTAAAGGTGTGTGCCACCAAGGCAAGAGATAGTACATTCATACACATACAAAATAAATAAAAATTGGGGGCTGGAGAGATAGCCTAGCGGTTAAGAGCACCAACTGCTCTTGCAGAGGACCTGGGTTCGATCCCCAGCACCCACATGGCAGCTAAGAACTGTCTGTAACTCCAATTCCAGGAGAACTCCAGTTCCAGGGGAATCCAAGACCCTCTTCTGACCTCTGCGGCATTGCACGACATGGGTGCACAAACCTACATGCAGACAGTACATTCATACACATACAAAAATAAATAAAATTAAAAAAACAAAATAAATAAAAATAGAAAAATGTTATAGTAAAACTCATTATTTTGTATGGTAATTAAAAAATTCCTAAAAAGAAAATATTAAAAATAACCACAAAGATGGATGAACCCATTTGTATTGGACAGCTTTAGTGTCAACTTGACACACACAGAGGGAATTTCAACTGAGGAATTATCTCCATTGGATTGGCCTGTGGCCTTGTCTGTGGGGGCATTTTCTTGATTGCTGAGTGATATGGGTGGTGTCACCCCTGGGCAGGTGGTCTTGTGTTGTATAAGAAAGTACAGAAGTGCACAGAGCTTAGATCAGGGATTTCCCAAGACCACCTGAAGCACAGAGTACCTGGGCATGGGCTAAATAGGCATTACCCCCCTACTCCCCAACTGGGATTGCCGAGGGAGTGTCCAAGTGGATTCTTTGGAGAACCTTCAGAACAGAAAGGGAAGAGTGAGTTAGTCTTCCAATAGAAAGCCTAAAACTTAGACAAGTCAACACTCCATAAGCAAGGAGAAAATCAAATCAATCAATCAAACAATAAAGGCATCTGAATGAGGCAAGCAAAGCAAGCCTTCAACACAGTGAAGAGGCATTTGGGATTCGCATTGGAATGCAGGCAAAGAGAAACCCATACGCCAGGGACACAAAGAAGAAACAACATGGGAAAGGTGCAGGATAATTCCACACCAAGCTCTACCAACCCTGTGGAAGATTCCTATAGTGGGATCCTCCTGGGGATGGCCCAGGACACAGATATTAGAAGTACAATTGTGGACATACTCAAAGAAATCAAAGACTCTAAAGAACAAGTCAGAGAACTAAGGAGAATGAAAAACTCAAGAAGGACCGACAGAGAGAGAGAGAGAGAGAGAGAGAGAGAGAGAATGACAAACTCTGGAAGGAAGTGGAAACACTGAAAAGCTGAAAAGATCCCATGTTGAAAAAGATAAGGAAACCAACCAGCAAAGAGCTACAGGAAGAGATTGAGAAGATCCAAAAGGAAGTGGAAATACTAAAGAAATCATAAGATGAAATGAAAAAGGAAAACAAACACTCATCCAATCAAGAGGAAAGGAATGGAAAAAGCCTCAGAAGTAGAATGGAAGAAGCAGAACAAAGAATATCAGACCTGGAAGATAACCTGGAACAACTCAAGTAAAGATTATGAAAAATTAAAAAATACACAAAAGTGGAACAACCAGGAACTGTGGGACACTATGAAAAGATCAAACCTCTATATCATAGGAATAGAGGAAGGAGAAGAATCTCAAGAGAATGGTATTATTCAGATCTTCGACAGAATAATAGATGAAAATTTCCCCAAACTAAAAAAAGACAAACCAATACAAATACAAGAAGCACATAGAACTCCAAACAGACAAGATCAGAAAAGAAACTCTCCACGCCATATCATAGTTAAAACGCTAGACGCCGAAAACAAAAACAAAATTCTGAAAGCCACAAGAGAAACACAACAAAGTTAAATATAAGGGGAAACCCATCAGAATTATAACTGACTTCTCAGTGCAAACTATGAAAGCAAGAAGAAGGTGGAGCAAAGCTTTCCCAGTGTTAAAGGACTATAGATGCCAACTCAGGTTACTATACTCAGCAAAAATGTTGATTATAGTTGAAGGAGAGAGAAAAATCTCCGTGACATAAACAAGATGAAAGAATACATGTCTGGAAAACCAACCCTTCAGAGAATACTTGAAGCAATTCAAAGGACAGAAGAAAGGAGCAACTATCCCCAGGCACCTAGAAAGAGAAATTAATAAAAGCATAATTGCAGAAGTAGAAACCTAGACCCAAAATGCAAATGGATAATAAAGTGAAAGGAAGCAACACAAATTTATCTGTTATAACCTTAAATATTAATGGACTAAACTCCCCAATCAAAAGACATAGACTGAGAGATTGGATTAGGAAACAACCCATCTATATGCTGTCTACAAGAAACCCATCTTACCTTCAAGGATAGGCACCACCTTAAAGTGAAAGGATGGAAAAAAAATATTCCAAGCAAATGGTACCAAAAAGAAAGCAGATATTGCCATTTTAATATTAAACAAAATAGACTTCAAAGTAAAAGAAATCAGAAGAGACAAAGCAGGCCATTACATTTTAAAAAATTTTTTATTTATTTTTGTATGTGTATGAGTGTACTGTCTGCATGTAGGTCTGTGCACCCGTGTCGTGCAATGCCGCGGAGGTCAGAAGAAGGTCTCGGATTCCCCTGGAACTGGAGTTCTCCTGGAATTGGAGTTACAGATGGTTCTCAGCCACAGTGTGGGTGCTGGGGATTGAATCTGGGTCCTCTGCAAGAACAGTCGGTGCTCTTAACCGCTAGGCCCCATCTCAGAGAAGTATAATTGGAAAAGAGGAAGTCAGCTATCCCTTTTTTGCTGTGATATTGATTGTTTTTACTTAAGGGATGCTAAAAAACTTCCAGAACCCAAACAACTCCTAGAAATGATTAAGGAGCTTCAGTAAAAAATGCAGGGATCGGCAGGATACAAAATTAACCTAGAAAAATCAGTAGCCTTTCTTATTTTAAAATTTTCTTTCTTTCTTTCTTTTTTTTTTGCTTTTTTCGAGGGCAGGGTTCTCCCTGTGGCCCCAGCGTCCTGAACTTGCTTTGTAACCGGGTGGCCCCAAAACTCCAAAGATCCGCCCTGCCTCTGCCTCCCAAGTGCTGGATTAAAGGATTTGCTCCACCACGCCTGGCAGCTGGTCTTTTTTTTTTTTTTTGTTCTTTCTAAATTTTATTTCTTTTATGTTATGAATGTACTGTCTTCACATAGGCTGTGCACCTGTTCTCAATCCAAAAAAAAGAAGGTGTTGGATTCCTTTGGAACTGGAGTCAAAGACGGTTCTCAGCTGCCATGTGGGTGCTGGGAATTGAAACCGGTCGCGTCCTTTTACAAGAGACAGTTGGCACTCTTAACCTCTATGTGCCATCTCTCCAGCCCCAGTAGCCTTTCTTTTACACCCAACAACAAGCAACTGAAGAAGGAATTCAGGAGACCTTCACTCAACAATAGCCTAAAAAACAATAAAATACATTAGGAACAAACCTAACCAAAGACACCAAAAATCTCTACAACAAAGTTTTAAAAAACCCTGAGAAGGAAGGAAATTGAGAAAGACATATGAAGATGGAAAAAAAAACTCCCATGCTCAGGATTGGGAAAATTAATATAGTAAAAATGTCCATTCTACCCAAACTCTTGTTATAGATTCAATGAAATCCCAATTAAAAATCCCCAAGAAGTTTCCTCACTAGGCTTGGGAAAAAAAAGTCCTTAATTTCATTTGGAAAAAACAAAAGACCTGATAGCCAAAACACCTGAGGAAAAAAGAGCAATACAGGGGAGTCTCTTTTTTTTTTTTTTTTTTTTTTTTTTTTTGTTCTTTTCAAGACAGGGTCTCCCTGTAGCCCCAGCTGTCCTGGAATTCACTCTGTAGACCAGGCCTGCCTTGAACTCACAAAGATTTCCATCTGGCCTCTGCCCCTCCAAGTGCTAGGATTATAAGGTGTGCGCCACCATGCCTGGCTATAGGGGGGAATCTTTATACCAGAACTTCAAACTATTACTCACGGGCTATAGTCACGAAAACAGCTTTGTTACTGCACAAAAAACAGACCTGTAGGCCAATGGAAACAAAACTGAGATCCAAACTTGAGCCACATTTAAATTTCAGCCACCTCATATTTTACAAGGGGGCCAGATGAACAATGGAGGAAAGACAGTATTTTCAGCAAGTGGTGTTGGCAAAACTGGATCACCACTTGTAGAAGAGAAAATTAAACCCCTACCTCTTGCCCTGTACAAAAGCCAACTCAAGTGGATCAAAGACCTCAACCTGAAATTAAAAAAACAAAAAACTCTGAAGGTGATAGAAGAAAAAAAAGTTGGCAGCGACACCATCAAGACATAGGCGTAGGACAAGACTTTCTAAATCAGAACAGCAGCTGACAAAGAAATAAGATGGACAATTGACAAACGGGACCTCATTAAACAAAAGCCTCCATACATCAAAAGAAAAAACAATCAAGGAAGTGAAAGAAACCCAACAGAGTGGGAGGAAACCTTCCATGCAGATACATCGGACACAAAGCACTTGATTTCCAGAGTATATTAAACTACTCAAAACAACAAAGAAAAAAGAAAAAAACAAATGAATCACTCAAAAGATGGAGCAAGAGGATGAAAACCAGGCTCACAAGTGAGGGAATTAGAGATGGCTGAGAGACATCTTTAGAAGTGTTAAAAAAAAGTGTTCAACATCGTAATATTAAAGGAAATGGCAAATTAAAACCTTTAAGATATTCATCTCACTCCCATAAGACTGGCTAGGATCATCAAAAAAACAAAATGTACCCAAGTGCTGGGGAGGTTGGTGGGGAAAGGGGGAAGAACACTATGTCCATGTAGGGGAATGTAAACTCGTACAACCACTTATGGAAAGCAGAGTGTGGGAGAACCCTTGGAAGACTTGGAATGAACTTTCACCCGACCCAGCCATACCACTCTGCGTTATGTCACCCCCAAGATTTCATCTTACCGCAGGATGATACATGGCATCGGCCATGTTCATTCAGCTTCTCTTCACACAATACAAGGAAGCTGGAACCAACCCAAGTTGCCCCTCAACTGCGAGTGGATAGAGAAAAAATGGTGGTACATCCTACACAAAGGAGTTTATGCAGCAGTTAAAGGAAACATGAAAATCCTTGTAACTTTGCGCAGTACAATGCATGGAGCTAGAAGAATATCATTTATGCTGAGTGAAGGACACAGTCCACAGAAAAAACAAAGGGGGGCAAATGGTATCCTCATCTGTGGGATGCTACACCAATTTAAACTATTTTTGTAATTGGAAACTGAGCAACGCTCAAGTGACTCTGAAAACAAAAAACAACTATTGCTCTATATTGTAGAAATCCCCTTAAAAAACTAATAGGCGGCCATATAAAAGAAACAAAAAAAAAAAAAAAAAAAAAAAATTTTTTCTAAAAAAAAAAAAAAAAACAAAAAAGGAACAAAAACAAAAAAAAAATAGAAAGTGCAGTAAGCGCAGGGCCAGGGGGAGCAAGAGCCCTGTAGCATGAGCAGCATATACTCTATCCCTTGGTCTTGCCTCCAGGTATATTGCCCTGACGTACCTAACACTCTGCGCTCCCTCAGTGATGAGCTGGGCCTGGTGTGGTTAAAAAGCACTCAAGGATAGTGCACCACTTAGGCTACACCATGTTATGTAGTCCCAGCTGAGCTCAGAAGTTAAAAAAACTTAAAATACAGGCAATAAAGAAAAAAGGTTAAACTCACAAACTAGCTGGAGCGGGGAAACTCTTGGGACAGGTTCAAGCATGTATTTTCCGGTGCTTAGAACAATAAACCTCAGTCGTGCATATTCTGTACTATTGCCTGGGGCATTTGTTTTACAGAATCAGGGGGGGAACTTACACCCTAAGCTTGGCGACAAACTTAAAATTTCCACCCTGGATATGGTTTTTCCTAATACTGTAAAAAACCACTTCCCACAACTGTGGGACTTGGTGGCCATTACCCTTAGTAGGTCTGCGTTCATAGTACCAGATTGGACTAAAGCTTTCTATTGGTTTCATTTTGTTGTCTGCGTGCCGTTTCTTTCCTCTGGCTTGGAAATACCCCCATTTACATTGGGAGGATGTAAGATTAAATAAAACCCTTCCTCTGCAAGTGAAGTTTTGATCATTGTTTTATCACAGATACAAAAAGATCAGGGCTATTAAATTTTGAAACAAGGAACCTTAACACAGTATGGACAATATTCATCACTTATAGTTAATCTGCTTTTTAAAAAAAATAACTTTTTAAAAAATTTAATTAAAAAAAATTTTATTTTCTTTTTTTGGGCGGGTTTTTTTTTTTTTTGAGGGGGACAGGTCTCCTTTCGTTCCCAAACTGGGCCTTGGTCTAGGCTTTACCTCTGTAGGACAGGCTGGCCTTGAATCAGTGATCTACCTGCCTCTGGCTCCACAGTGCTAGGATTAAAAGGGCATGTTTGGCCCCAAAACCATTGGCCGGGGCAATTAGTTTAACAAATTTTTTTTAAAAAACTTATTTTTATTTTTTTTATTATTATTTTTTGTGTTGGTATGAATGTACTATCTTCTGCAGTACATGTAGCGGTAGGTTGGTGCACGGGTCTGTGTCGCTGCCAATTGCTTTGAGGAGCGTCCAGGAAAGAGGGGTACTCAGATTTTTCCCCCTGGAAATGAGTCTAGTTTAAAGATGGTTCTTAGCTGGCCATGTGGGTTGTGGGCAATGAAAAACCGGGCGCGGCACAGGCGCCAGTCGTGGTGTCTTTAAAACTTTTGCTTGAAGCTCCCACTTCTCTCCAAAAGGGCCCCCAGTTCCAAAATATCTTAAAAAATTAACTTTTTAATATGTCTTTTGCTTGCATTGATATATAAGTATTACTACGTGCATGCAAATAAGCCAAGAAGAGGTCGTTGGGATTTTCCTAGGAAAACTGGAATTATGGGACAAAGTTGTCTAGGTGCCATGGGGGTTGCGCCTGGGCAACTGAACCCAGGTCCCACTGGAAAGAGCCAAGCCGGGGGGTCTTAATTGCGAGGCCACAGCTTAGTCAAATTTCTTAATTTCCACTGTAAGCCATTCGGAATTCTGTGTTGTTGGCTAACTTCGCTTCATTCAGGGCTTTTATTTTCTAAAATTTCATGGAACTATTGAAAGGTCAATCAAAAAAAAAACCAAATGGCCAAAATTTCCCAAGTAAGTAGTAACAAGGGGCCTGCAAAAAAACAAACAGATTTGATTTGATTTTCTATTTTCTAATCCCTATAGGACAATCATTAAATTAAAAAAAAGCTTTAAGCCACCTCACACTTTTTTTTTTTTATTTTGGTATTTTCAGACAGGGTTGCCCTTGTAGGCCCAGCTGTTCTGGAACTCGCTCTGTCTCGGGGGACCCAGTGGCTTGGGCCCTTTAACTCCCACAAGGGATCTTGCCTGCTCTGCCTCCTGAGGCTAGGATTAAAGGGCGCGCCGCCACCTCGGCCCCGCCCTCCCCAAGCTTTTGTCCGCTTTGCGTTCTGGAATGGAAATCCCCAGCCGCGCCTTTGCCCCCACACCTAAAGCAAAGGGGCACTCTGTCATGAGGCCTCGGGCGCCCCGTCCTTCATTTCCCAAGCTTTGTTTTATATTGTCAACAAGTCTTTTCCTTTGGGTCTTACCCATTATTTTTGCTGCCTATTTTTTTCAGTTACAATTTCATTGGAAAAGATTTCTTAGCGTTCAATTTGGTATTAAGTTTAGTGTTTTTTTTTTTTCTTGACTTCTCAATGGAAAATTTTCCCAAAACCATATTTGTTTTCATACGGCGATTTATAGGGTTTCTGATGCTTCAGTTACCTTTTTTTTTCCAAATTTGACATTTTTCTTCCTTCAATTAAAAGGCAGCCGGCTGTAGGTATCATCTGTAACTCCTTTAAGAGCCAAACGAAAAAGCCCCTTGCTTGAAGGCCCCTTGGCTTGTTTTAAAAAATTGATCTGTTGATGTTTTTCCCTTTGGCCCCACGTCTTAATCGTGAGCCCAGCTAAATTTTTTATGAAAAAAGCTTACTTAATTCGAAGTTTATTTTCTCTGGATATGTTTCCTCAGCTGCTGTGATCAAACTGACTTAATTACCTTACTGCTACTCACAGTTTTTCTTGTCTGGCTGCAAATGAGCACGCCAGAAATTCATTTTCCTTTCGATCTCATTTTCACATTTTAGTTTTTGAAAGAAATTCTCCTGTGATGTTACACCGTTGGAAATGATCTGTGCTTTTCTGGGAGCTGGGAAAATGGCTGGATTGCTTAATTTCTGCTAAAAATTGGGATTTTCATTTCTTGTTTCTTTTCCTGTTTGGCTTTTTGTCCTCCGAAGTGCCTGGAATAAATGCGTTGGCCCGCCCCACCCATGCCCGGGCCTTTCCTCATTAAATCTCTCAAAGATAATTCTCACACCAGCTGGTACCCAACAGGCCCATATATCAAGGGGATTCAGATTTCTGTAGGTGTGGGACAACAGTAAAACTATCCCACACTGATAGTGTTTATTTTTCTTTTAATACAAAAAATATGTTATTATTCATTTTTTACTATTTATTTATATTTTTTTTATTTATTTATTTGTTTGAATGTAGTCTGTGTACTCTGTCTGCATTGCTAGATTTTGTTGCACCCTGTGTCGTGCAACTGCACGCGGAGGTCAGAAAGCGGGGTCTTGGATTCCCCCTGGAACCTGGAGTTTCTCCTGAGAATTGGGAGGTAGGGAAGCATGTTCTTACGCTCCACCAGTGTGGGCTCTGGGGGGGATCAAACCAGGTTTCCTCATTGCCAAGGAGCAGTCTGGAATGCTCTTTAAAACCACGGCTAGCATATCTCTTTCCAGCTTCCCAACTTTTTAGCTTATGTGTACTCTACATGAATGTACCTATTCTGCATGGGTAGGTTTGGTTTGCACCCGTTTGCTGTTTTTGCCAATTGCCGGCCGGAGTTCAGAAGGTGCATCGGACTCCCCGGACAAACTGGAGGTCAAAAGCCGGTTCAACGCGCCACATGTGGGTTGTTTCTGGGGATCGAACCCGGGTGTCCTCTGCAAGAAAGCTAAGTGGTCTGGCGCTTCTATACCGCTTTAGCTCCATCTCTCTAGCCTTATTTCTCTTTTTCTTTAGAGTTGGCGGTGTTTGGTGGTCTCAGCAACAGTTTAAAACTGGAAAAACCCTCAATTCCTGCCCCTTAACCCTCCCAAGTGATGGCATTACAGGGGCGCCCACCTATCAAACCATGCCTTGCATGAATTTACCGTTATTTTTTAATTACCGCTATTCTTTAAGCAAACGCTTTAAGTGTCTTGAAACAACAATGATTCTTAGTTCCTTTTTTTTTTTTTGGTGTTTTCGAGACAGGGTTCTTCCCTGATAGCCCAAGGCTGTCCTGGAACTCCGCTCTGTAGACCAGGCTGGCCTTTGAAAACTCACAAAAAAGATCGTGGCCTGCCTCTGCCTTTTCCCGAGTGCTATAGGATTAAAGCGTGCGCCACCACGCCCGGGCGCCCCCTTTTCTTCTGTAAATTTAAAAAACAACCCTACGACTGCTGGGCGGTTGTGGCGGCATTATGGGGCCTGTAAATCCCTAGCACCGCGGAGCCAGATGGAGGGGGGCAGGCTGGATGTTTGTGAGTCAAGCCAGGGGCCGGGTCACCCCATAGCGAGGTCCCAGGAAACAGCTGGGGCTACGGGGAGGACCCTGTCTTCAAAAAAGACCAAAACAAACCAAAACGGAATACCAAAAAACAAATAAACCAAACAACACCCTTGACCAAACAATGCCGCCAAAACTTATGGAAGGATAGAGGTTGATTTTGCGTCTGCGTTCCCGGGAAGAGGCCATAGTGGTCATCGGATAATCGTGGTCATGGATCCCATCTTCCAAGTCACCAAGCAGGACGAAGCGATCTGGTCAGTTGGAGTGGGTATGGAATAAAAAAAACTCCTCCACCACCCCTTCCAGTCGACGTTTAAAAACTTTAATTCCAGCAAAGGGCTGAAAAAGCCTCCTAAAAAATAAAAAAAAAACCTCCCCAAAACAATTGCTCACTTAAATAGCGGATCAAAAAAGGTTTCAAAATACCTTACTTGAGGCGACATTTCTTCATTCAATTAACAAAAAAAAGTAAGAGGCAATTTTTTTTTTCCATTACAACTAAAGTGTGACTATTTGTCCTTCTTGGTTTGAAACTGAGTGTGGTTGGGTTTTGTGTTTTTGGTTGTTGGGTTGTGTGTGTTTGCGGGGCTTGCTGTGCGTTGGTTGTATTTTAGCCAATAAAAATCCAATGCTGGGCCACTGGAGAGATGGCCTCAGGGTTAAGAGCATTGGCCTGCCCTCTCCAAAAAGGTCAGTACCAGGGAAACTAAAAACATAGTGCGATACAAACATCTGTAAAACCCGGCGTGGTGGCGCATGCCTTTAATCCCAGCACTTGGGAGGCAGGAGGCAAGGACCAGCTTCTTGGGGTCTGGCCACAAAGGGACCGGCCCAGGCCTGGTCTACATAAGCAAAAGTTCCAGGGGTACAGCTTGGCGGGCTTTTACGGGGAGACCCTGTTCTCAAAAAAAACACCAAAAAAAAAGGCCCGGCGTGTTTTTGGTGCGCGCTCGCCTTTAATTTCCTAGCACTCGGTGAGGCCCAGAGGGCAGGCGCGAATTCTTTGTGAGTTTCAAGCCCAGCCTCATTACAGAGCGAGTTCCAGGGGGCTACAAGGAGACCCTAAAAGAACAAAAAAAAAAAAAAAAAGAAAAAAGACCAAAAAAAAAAAAAAAACAAAAAAAAAAAAAAAAAAAAAAAAAAAAAAAAAAAAAAAAAAAAACAACGAAAACCTCCAAACAAATAAAACCTGTAGTTCAGTTCTAGGGATTCTGATGCCTCTTCTGGTGGCCTTTGTGGCATTGCATTGCATGGGTGCATCATTTATTGCAAAAACAAAAAAACCACCCACACATCAAAAAACCCCAAACCACAAAAAACACAGCAACAATAAAAAAAAAAAAAAACTGCCAATAGATCCCCGCATGGCAACAAAACATGGCAGGCAAGGGCAGAAAGAAAAACATAACAATTGGCCATGTAGGTCATCGACCTAGGGCTGGGCTGGGCTACTAACAGCCCAAAGTTCAAAACTCCTCGGCCTTTTTTACTGTTTTCTTCTTTGTATGATCCGTGGTCAAAAAAACAATAAAAAACTAGTTGGCATAAGCCATTGGGGCAGTGTTCCCAATTTAAACAAACCTTTTATGGACCACCAGGAACATTCCAACTTTCTTAACAATTTTTTTGAGGCCCAGAAAAACTTCACTATTGTAGGATCAATGGTTGCCCTCTAAAATCCACAGAAGATCTTCTGCCTGCTTTGCCTCTCAATTGCTAGTTAAAAACAAAATCACATGGCATTTGAACCATTTGGCGCTGGGAATTTGGAATTTTTTGATTATGGGCCAATTCACGGGAACTATATTCCCAATGGACCTCCTTTTTTTATTCCTTTTTAGTTCTCTGCCCGTCTTTTTTTTTGCTTTTTGTCTTTTTGAGACCAGGGCTTTCCTTGTAGCTTCCAGCTGGGCCGTTTGGTTCACGAGATGCTCCTGTATTTTGCCGAAGTGCTTCGGCCTGTTTCCCAAACCCTGGGATTAAAGAGAATCCCCACCATGCCCAGCATGTTTTTAGTCTTTTTTTCAGGACCGGGTCTTCCCATAACCCCAGCAGGGCCTGGAAAAAATCTGGAAACAAAAACACACAGGGACCAAAGCTGACTTCAGGTCTTGGGAGGATCTGCCTGACTCTGCCTCCCCACAGGTTACTGAAATAAAGGTGTGTGGCCACATTTGCCCTGCGCCTTTAC
The DNA here is from genome assembly GCA_009823505.1 of Rhizomys pruinosus. NCBI lineage: Eukaryota > Metazoa > Chordata > Mammalia > Rodentia > Spalacidae > Rhizomys > Rhizomys pruinosus. The sequence continues at coordinate 1,533,468 of VZQC01001008.1, read as the reverse complement.
TCTCTTTTTGAGGAAACTATGGTCTATTTAAAGTTGTGGGCCCCCAGCCAGCCTTGAACCCCACACTTTGTTAAGCCCGGGAGCGGGGACTCGGGCTTGTTTGAACCATTACCTCGGTCCCCAGCGCCTTTTTTCCCTGCCCAAAGCTCAATTTTAAAAACCATGTTTTTCCAAAATAAACCATTTGAAAACTGTCTAAAAAATTTGATCTTTGACACCCCAGGATGTACAGAAAACAGGGGGAACTGTGCGCCTTAAAACTTGCTTATGCGGTTTTTGAAGCGGATCAAGGCCTGCTTTGCCCCCAAATTCAATGCTATCCGTGGTGTTTCTGTTCATGACAGGACAAGAATGTGGTAAAACTAAAGAAGCCACTGTTGTAGACGCCAGAAGTGGATTCTTCGTTCACATTTTCTTCGAGTTATCCAACTTGGGGCCTTTTAACTCTCTGGTCTCTTTTGCAAGCTTCAAGCTTGATAGACGGCCTCTTAGATTCTAGGGGCGAAGGAGGTGTTGTATATTTTTGATCCACAGGCGAAAGGCATTACATTGAATTTTAGGAGGCCCATTTGCTATGATTGTTGGTGGTTTCAGGCCTCCACTGTTCCAGAGATGCTGAAAAAGAAAGTTTCACCCATGCAGGCAAGAACTAACTAAATTCAACATGCTGGGAGGATATGGCTCCAGTAGTGAAGAGAAGCACACTGACTGCCCTCTTGGGAGAGGACCCCGGTTGGAATCCCAGCACCCAAATGGAAGCTAAAAACCATCTAACTCCAATTCCAAGGGAATCAGATACCCTCTTCTGACCTCTTGGGTATTTGGCCCCCCACAAAACATGGGTCACTACATAAACCATGCAAGGCCAATTAAAACAACTTCCAACCACATAAACAATTAAGAATTTTTTTTATTTTTATGTTGTATGGGGTATGGGTTTGCATGTTTAGGCCGTTGTAACCTGCCTGTCGTTACAAAATGCTTGGCAGACGGAGGTCAGAGGAGGGGCTTGGATTCCCATGCCCGAACAACTGGAAAGCTAAAAAGATGGTTTCTTAGCCCCACCAATTTGTGGCTCTTTACTGAGGGGGGATTTGAACCTTGGTCCTCTGCAAAAGAGTAGTCGGTGTTTTTAATTAAACCGCCAAAGCTCATTTTATTCATGCCCCCAAAAATAACGATTTTTTTTTTGTCTTTTCCCAAGGGGGGGAAAAGGGTCCTCCCTTGTTGTAGCCCCCAGGCTTGTCTGGACAAACTCACTCTGTAGAACCATTCTGGCCTTGAAACTCACAGTGAGGGAAACCCCCCACCTCGGCCTCCCCAAGTTTGCTGGAATTAAAAGGGCATGCAAACCCACCCCCACACCTGGAATTCACTTGGAAGGAAGGAAAGAAAAATTACACCCAAAACAACCCTACCTTCTCGCCCTGCCCATAACATAAAAAGTCAACTCCCAATGGATCAAAAACCTCAACAATGTTGAAAAAAACCCCCCAACCCTCTGCAAGGTGATAGAAGAAAAAAAAAACAGTTGGGCAGGCAGGGGGACTTCAAAACATAGGCGTAGGAAAAAAAGGACTTCCTTAAATCAGGACAAGCAGGTGTTGGCATCGGCAGGTATAAGGTCGTACAAGTAAAAAATAATGCGGAAAAAAACCTCAGTTAAACTCAAAAACAAAAAGCTTCTTGTACATCAAAGAAACAGAAAAAAAAAAAAAAAAACAACAAAAGGAAGGAAGAGAATCCCACAGAGGGTGGGAGGAAAAAAAACCTTCCAACTGCCAGATTTTACATCTGACCAAAGCATTGATTTCCAAGGAGTAAATACATACTTAAAAAACATAGAAAAAGGAAAACAAAATGGGAACCCATAATTAGGATGAAGCAAAGCCAAAAAAAAAGATGGAAACTGCTGAAAAACAGGCAGGGACTTCCACAAATGTGAGGGGAGGAATTAGAGATGTGCTAGAAAACACCTTAAAGGAAAAGTGGTTCAACCATCCGAATATTTAATGGGAAAATGCAATCAAAACCACTTTAAGATATCATTCTACTCCAATAAGACTGGCTAGGATCAATGGGCAAAAAAACAAATGCTTACCAAGGGCTGGAGAGTTGTGGGAAGGGGAAATTAACTCATTCCCATTGTGGTGCCGGCATTGTAACACTTCGTTACAGGCCAACTATGGGAATAGCAGTTGGGAGGAAAACAAAACCCTTGCCGAGATTGGAAAACAAACTTGCCAACCCAAACCCAGCCATTTAACCCACTTTCCTGGGGCATGTACCCCTCCAAGACTCACCCCAACCCACAGAGATTACATTGTACGGCCATGTGAATTGCCAGCTCTCTCGCAATAGCAAGGAGCATTCGGGAAACAACCAAACCCTCAACATTTTGCCCCCTTCTGACGGTGAGTGCGTGGATAGAGAAAAAAATGTTGGTACTAATTTTTCTACCCACAATGGGGGAAGGTTCTTATTTGCAAGCGCAGGAAAGCGACATTCCACGAGGTGACTTTTAATAAGGGGAAAATGGCCTTGGAAAACTAAAGGACATTTCATTGCCTGGGCGTTGAAAGCATCTGAAAAAGTAAACAAGGAGGTCCCCAGAAAAAAAACAAAACGATTGTACAATTGGGTATTCCCTTATCTGTGGACGCTAGTGCCAATACCTGGTTGTAAGTATTTTTCTTGTGTATGGCCCCCCTTGAGCTTTTTTGTCCCCAAAGCAGTTGGGTGTTGATGCCCCATATTGATCGAAAAAACAAAACAACAACAAACAAACAACAACAAAAACCAAAAACAACAAAACGGATGCACTTCAAAAAGGAAAACTGACTGGAAAAACCAGTTGAACAAAACTCTGCCCTCAAAAAACAGTCACAACTTCCTCATGGGAGAATATTGAGAAATAAGGGGAGAAAAAAAGACTGAGAACAGAGCTTGAAAAAGGCCTGGTTTGGCAGAATGCATTGAGCTCTGGGCAGGGGTGGGGAGGTGGTTATATGGAGCATGGATGGGACAGGAGTCTAAATTTGATTAAAAAAATAAATTTATGTAATAAAAAAATCAAGGAACTGCACTTGCCCAAACAAACAACAACCAGCCAATAAGCATTTAAAAACAAATTATTCTTGCGGGGCTGGAAGAGGATGGCCTTCAGTTGTTTAAAGAGCCACCAAAAACACTTGTGTTTTAGAGGCCCCGACGGGGGCGAAAATTGATCCCCACCGCCCACATGGCGGCTAAGAAGCCATCTTTTAAGCCCTAGGCGCGGTGGTGCCTACACCCTGTAAATCCCCCGCACTTTGGTGGCCAGGGAGGGTTGGTGGTGATTTCTTCTCTGTGAGTTCAGGGCCCCCCTGGTCTCTACTTATCATGCGATCTTGGTGGTTGGGGGTGGGTGTTACAATGGAGCCTCCCTTTCCGAAGCTGCTCCCCCCACCCCCTTGGGGTTTGGCTTTTGCGCAAAACTGGCTGTCTGTTAGATTAGCAGCCCCAATCCTGGTGTTGCCTTGTGTTCCCTCGCTGGCCTTCTGGGGGCCCTCCCCCTCCCTTTCTCCTCCCTTCCCCTTTCTCGGCGGTCGTTTTTTGGCCCAGCCCCCCGCGGGTGCGCGCCCCCCCTCTCGGCCCCTCCCCCCCCTGGGTCCTTTTTTGTGGAGTCCCGATCTGCAGGGGGCATAGGACTAGTTTTTGGCTGGAGAAAACTTAGTTGTCAATTTGACTCACCTGGGTTGAGGAGGCCTCAGTTGGGGAAATTGCCTCCATTGGACTTGGCCTGTGGCCACCATCTGTGAGTATTTTCTTGATGTTTGAAGTGGATATGGGTGGGCCTTCAAAAACCCACCGTGGGCAGTGCTACCCCTGGGGAGGTTGTTTCCGTTTGGGTTTATTTATAAGAAAAAACATGGCTGCGCGCATAGATCATAGGAAGCAAGCAGTAAAGCAGTCCATTTCCTCCATGGCCTTGTGACTTGGGCGCTCCTTGCCTTCCGGTGTTTCTGGGACCTTTGGCTCTCTGGAAGCATAAATAAAAACCTTTTTTCCCTCAAGCTGGGGAATTGGGTCCGGGAATGTTTTTTTGTCACAGGCAAATGAAAGGGGGGGACACTTTCGAAACACCATCCATGCCCAAGTCAGGGTATTGAGATAGCTCTATGCAGGTGTGTTCAATGGCAGGCCATGGGCTACATGTGGAGCAGGGTTTAAAGTAATTGAATTTTGGCCCAACACCAAACCCATATTTGAAAAAATGTTGAGCATTTTTTTAATTTTTGTTAATTTTTGGCTTGTAAACTGAAATTTGTGTGGTGGTTGAGTTTTGAAACCTTTTGTAGATAAATAATGCCATTTTCACAATGTCAAAAGCGTTTGGATATTACCCGAGGAACAGGTTAATTTCTCATAGTTAGCCTTTAGGGTCAGGGGATCTCCCTCCAGGAAAAGGGGTCCAGGAGGTTAGGGTCTTGTTGATTGGCACCAGGGGCCAGAGCACCCTCTATTGGTATTTTATTTATTATTTTTTTTACTTTTTTAAATTATTTTTTTTTAATTAGTTTTTAAATTATTTCATCAGAACCAGAACATAATCCTAAACTTGGAGAGGTTTGAGGTGAGCAGGGGAATTGTGTGAGTTTTTGAGGGTTCAAGGGCCCGTTAGGCTTCCATTTTAGTGGAGCGCTCTAGCCAGGCCCAGGGGCCTCGGCTTTACAGAAAAGTAAGATAGTTCTTTTAAAAAAAAAATTTTTTTTAAAATAAAAGAAAAAATTATATGTTCATATGGAGAAGAAAAGAAAACATTATATGTTCGAAATAAAATTGTGTTATTGTGTGTGCATTTGCTGTTACTGTTGTATTTATATTATTGTTGATTAAATGCAGTTGGAATGTGTTTAAACAAACAACATGGGTGTGGTGACTGGCTCCTGGGTTTAGGTCTGGAGGGGGGACGGCAATTTGCCGACAGAAGGTTCCACTGATTTGTCTGGTTCTGAAATCTTGAGGCGTTACTCTTAGGGGACTGGGGTCTCAGCTAGGAATGCCCAAAGGGGGGGAAAAGGGAGCGGTAAACTAAGGCCCAGTTGTTTACCCCTTCGTTTTACTACTAAAAAAGCAACATGCTAAACAACTCAGAGGTCAGGCAGTCGTCTCACGGCCTTCATTAAACCAGGGGCCAGTTAGCTAAGGCCAAGAAAAAAAAAACCACAACCTATTTTTTTTCCGGTCTCCCTGTCGAGCTGTGGCCCCCTGCCCTCCTTCTGGGCTTACTATTACTCTTTGATGAAAAGGGGAAAACCACGATTACCTGCCTGAGACACCACCTGAGTTCCCAACGCATTTGTTTCTCTTAGAAGGAACCCAGGAAAGAAAGGAAACAGGAACCCCTATGACAAAAAAACAATTCTGCGGGCTGGTTAAATCCAAAGCAATTGGTGGCGCTCTGCGGGGACGGTTTTGCTGCCCCGCCGTGCGCTTGTGGCATGCGCCCCATCCCAGCGCCCGTGGATAATCGTCCTGTGGAGGGGAAAACAAATCAGGCTTTTTGAAAAAAATGGAAGGAGCAGGGAACGGGCGTTGTGGCCCATGGAAAAAAAAAAAAAAAAAACGTTAAGCCGCAGGTAAAAAACCCCGGGCAGCTGTTTTTCAAAAAAAAAAACTTGGCCAAGGCTTTTCCTGGTTCCGCATTGTGGCGCAAATGCGTCCAAAAAACAATTATTTGTCGTTGCTAAAAATTGCTGTCCTTTTTTATCATCCAGGTTTTCACTGGCGTTTTTGGCATAATTGTCCTACGCGTGGCTTTTATCAAGGTGACTATGACGGTCAATTGGAAAACCCACAACTTGGGGGGAAATTATTGGAATTTTTCAATCTCGAAATTTTTCCCCCTGGGCTCCGCAGGGGCGCTTGTTAGAGTACCGCAATGGCATCACCCTTTCCATTAAAAGACGGAATGGAGGTTTTCTGCCCACAAAGCAGCTTGCCGTGCGTTGTTCTTTTCTTTAGCAGATTTTTGGTATTTTCTAGGGAAGTTCATTGGTGCGAGCTGATTCGGACAGTGTTCAACAAACATTAGGCTTCAGACAGCGCATCACCAACTTGAGGGGGAAGGCGGAAAAGCCTTGGTACTGCCCTGCGGGAAAAAAGGGGATCGGATTCTTCATTTAGGGAATTGTCTGTGTGGGGTCGGCGAAGTTAGAATTTTGTGGAAGTTTTTGCTGGGTTGCTACGTGCAATTCGGGGGAAAGAAGATGATATTTTTTAAATGGGGGCCCTTCCCATAAAAAAAAAACAACTCTGCAAAATGGCTGGTCTTGCTGTTTTGAGGTTCTTGTTTTTTGGTTCTTTAAAAAAAAAATTATTTTTTAAAAATTTATTTATTTTTATAGTGTTATTGAAATTGTACGTTTCTGCCTGTAGGTTTTGTGCACCCCCTTGTCGTGCAATTGCTGCCGGAGCGTTTTCAGAAGAAGGTGTCGGGATTCCCCTTGACAACTGGCGTTCTTTCCTGTGGAATTGGAGTTCTCCTGGAGTTGGAGCTTTAGACGGTTCTCATCCACCATTGTGGTGCTGGGGATCGAAAAACCGGGTTTGCTCTCTGCGCAAAGAGCGGTCTGCGCCCCTCTTAAAACGGGTTAGGGCCATTCCCCTCCAAGCTCCCCCCAAAAATTATTTTTATTTTAGCGTATGAGTGTCTATTGCCTGCAGTTGGTAAAGGTGCAAACCCCATGTGGTACCAAAATCCATGCGAGGTCAGAAAGAGTTTGCTGCTGACAACCTCGAAACTGGAGTTTAACCATAGGTTGTTAAGCCATCATTGTGGATTGGCTGGAATCGAAAACCCCCGGTTCCTCTGCCAAAAGAAGTAGCCAGTGCCTTTGTAATGCTGAGCCCCCCTTCTCTCCCCAGCGTTTGTTCGGTTTTGTTTTTTTTTGTTTTTTTTTTTTTTTGAGAACAGGGGTTGCTCCTTGTAGCACCCAAGGGCTGGCTGCGGGAAAAAACAAAAACTTTTTTTTTTTTGCTTATGCCTAGGACCCAGGGCTAAGCCTTCCATTTCCAACCAAACCCAGCAATCCTGGCCTCTGCCTTCCNTCCAGCCCCAGGCCATTACATTTTTTTATTTTTTTTTTTGAGTCTTTGAGAACAGGGGTCTCCCTGTAGCCCCAAGCTGTCCTGGAACTTCACTCTGTAGACCGGTCTGGCCTTGAACTCCCACAACAGATGTCGCCTGCCTCTGGCTCCCAGTGCTAGGTAAAGGTGTGCACTACCTACGCCCAGTCCTAATTACATTTTTTATCAAAGGGAACAATTGACCATGAAGATTTCACAATACATAAATATATGCAACACAAACTCTGGTGACCAAACTTTTATGAAAGAAATTACTCTCAGGACAACAGGCACAGATTACCCCCAGTAGACTCGATAGTAGGGGACTTACAGTACCCCACTGAGCCCTTTGGACAGGTAACTGGACAAAGGATAAAACAGAAAGGACAATCTTGAACTGAATGATACGATATCCAAAATGGACCTCAAGACAATCCAGAATAGTCTCCCTGATACCAGAAAATACAGTTTCTACTCAGCACCCCATTGAAAACATTCTCCAAAATAGACCACATTACTGGGACACAGAAGAAACCCACAAATACAAAAAGATTGAAATACTTCCATGCATTCTATTACACCACAATGCGAATGGATTCGATATCAACTCCAATAAGCCGCTATGATCGTACGAAGAAACGACAGAGACTGAAGAGCACAGGCGGGACTCCTGAATAATGAATGAGTCATAAGAAGAGATAAAGAAAGAAATAAAAGCATTATTGGAAGTGAATGACAATGATATACAACACAACAAAAAACCTATGGGATACTTTAAAAGCAGTCTGAAGAGTGAAGTTTATAGCCCCGCCTGGTGACTACATTAGAAAAAACAGGATAGAGCACAGTGAATGATCTAACACGGCGGCTAAAAACACGATTGAGAGACAACAAAAAATGAGCAGACTATAAACACAACAGACAGGGAAGAAATAACAAAAAATTTCAGAGCAAAAATCAATGAAATTAGAAACAAAGAAAACAATTACAAAAAAAATCAATGAATCCAAAAGTTGGTTCTTTGAGAGAAATTAAACAAGATATAGACAGACCTCTAGCCTACTTAACCAAAAGAAAGAAGAACAAACTCCAAATCAATAGAATCCATGATGAAAGGGAAATATCAAACAGCAATGAAAAAGATACCAATTCATATTGGGAATATTTCAAAACCTATACTCTGACCTAAGTTTGAAACCTAGAAGAATGGAACAAATATCGAAATCTGGAATCACCCCAAAGCTTAACAAGAAGAGATGACATGTTTAAACAGACCCATAATATAATGAGAAATTTGAAGATTAAAAAAAACTAAGAAACCTCTCAACTAACAAAAAAGTTGAGGCCCAGATGGTTTCATGCCAGAATTCTATTAAAACATGTTTCAAAAAGACTTTACAACCATTATTACCCAAATTGTTCTGAAGGATACAAGCAGAGGGAAGCTTCCCAAATCCTTCTAGCAAGCCAGCAATCACTCTATTACCAAAACAGGAAAGATACAATCAGAAAGGAGAACTATAGACCCCATCTCATTAATGAACACAGGCGCAAAAATTCTAAACAGGATACTTGGCAAATAGCACACAGACCCACATCAAGAAGTCATCCATCATGGACCAAGTTGGATTCATACCACAGAGATGCAGGGATGGTTCATATATTGAAAATCAATAAAAATACTCAGGCATATAAATGGACTTGAAAGACAAAAGCCATAATGATCATCTCTCAATTGATGCAGACAAAGTCTTTGACAAAATCCAGCATCCCTTCAGGCTTAAAGTGGATTGGAGGGATCATTCCTCAATTAATCAAAGCCATATACAGGAGACCCACAGCCAATATTATCCAAATGGGAAATGACAGAGAAACATTCCCTTTAAAGGTAGACTCAGCAAGGTGCCCCTGTCACCACTCCTCTTCAATAATAGTGCTTGAAAACACCTTGCTAAGGCAATAAGGCAAGAAAAGGATAAAGGAAATAAGGAGTACTAATTGGAAAAGTAGGAAGGTCAAGCTATCCCTTTTTTGCTGATGATATGATTGTTTACTTAAGGGGATGCAAAAAAAAATTCACACCAGAAAACTCCTAGAATGATTAAGAGCTTCATAAAGTAAGGCAGGATACAAAATTAACCTAGAAAAAATCAGTAGCCTTTCTTATTTTAAAATTTTCTTTCTTTCTTTCTTTTTTTTTGTCTTTTTCGAGACAGGGTCTCCCTGTGGCCCCAGCTGTCCTGGAACTTGCTTTGTAGACCAGGCTGGCCCCAAACTCACAAAGATCCGCCTGCCTCTGCCTCCCAAGTGCTAGGATTAAAGGCATGCTCCACCACGCCTGGCAGCTGGTCTTTTTTTTTTTTTTTTGTCTTTTCTAAATTTTATTTCTTTTATGTGTATGAATGTACTGTCTGCATGCAGGCCTGTGCACCCGTGTTGTGCAAGGCTGCAGAGGTCAGAAGAAGGTGTTGGATTCCTTTGGAACTGGAGTCAAAGACGGTTCTCAGCTGCCATGTGGGTGCTGGGAATTGAACCTGGGTCCTCTACAAGAGCAGTTGGCACCTTAACCTCTAATGCCATCTCTCCAGCACCCAGTAGCCTTTTTTACACCAACAACAAGCAACTGAAGAAGGAATTCAAGGAGACCTTCCCACTACACAATAGCCTAAAAAACAATAAAATAACTTAGGAAACAACCTAACCAAAGAACCAAAGATCTCTCACAACAAAGTTTTAAACCCCTGAGAAGGAGATTAGAAGAGACATCAGAAGATGGAAAAACCTCCCATGCTCATGGATTGGGAAATATAATATGTAAAAATGTCCATTCTACCCAAACTCTTGTATAGATTCAATGGAAATCCCAATTAAAATCCCCAAGATTTTCCTCATAGGCTTGGGAAAAAAAAGTCCTTAATTTCATTTGGAAAAAACAAAAGACCCTGAATAGCCAAAAACAACCCTGAGATGAAAAGAGCAATACAGGGGAGATCTCTTTTTTTTTTTTTTTTTTTTTTTTTTTTTGTCTTTCAAGACAGGCTCTCCCTGAGTCCCCAGCTGTCCTGGAATTCACTCTGTAGACCAGGCTGGCCTTGAACTCACAAGATCCATCTGCCTCTGCCTCCCAAGTGCTAGATTAAAGGTGTGCGCCACCATGCCTGGCTATAGGGGGGAATCTTTATACCAGAATTCAAACTATTACTACACGGGCTATAGTCACGAAAACAGCTTGGTACTCTGCACAAAAAACAGACCTGTAGACCAATGGAAACAAAACTGAAGATCCAATCTTGAGCACCATAAATTTCAGCACTCATATTTTACAAGGGGGCCAAGAAGACACAATGAGGAAAGACAGTATTTTCAGCAAGTGGTGTTGGCAAAACTGGATCACCACTTGTAGAAGAATGAAATTAAACCCCTACCTCTTGCCCTGTACAAAATCAACTCCAGATGGTCAAAGACCTCAACATGAAATTCCAAAAAAACTCTGAAGGTGATAGAAAGAAAAAGTGGCAGCACACCTATCAAGACATAGGCGTAGACAAAAGACTTTCTAATCAGAAAGCAGCTGCAAGAAATAAGATGACACATTGACAAACGGGACCTCATTAAACTCAAAAGCTTCCATACATCAAAAGAAACAATCAAGGAGTGAAGAGAAACCCACAGAGTGAGAGGAAACCTTCAACTGCAGATACATCGGACAAAGCATTGATTTCCAGTATATTAAACTACTCAAAAAACAAAGAAAGAAAAACAAATGACACCACTCAAAAGATGGAGCAAGAGATGAACACAGGCTTCACAAGTGAGGAATTAGAGATGGCTGAGAGACATCTTTAGAAGTGTTAAAAAAAAGTGTTCACATCATTATTAATTAAGGGAATGCAAATTAAAACCACTTTAAGAATATCATCTCACTCCAATAAGACTGGCTATGATCAAAAAACAAATGATACCCAAGTGCTGGAGAGGTTGTGGAAAAGGGGGAACACTCATCCACTGCTAGTGGGAATGTAAACTCGTAACAGACATATAAAAAGAAAGAAAGCGTGTGGAGAAACCTTGGAAGACTTTGAATGAACTTGCACCCGACCCAGCCATACCACTCCTGTTATGTACCCCAAGATTCATCTATTACCGCAGAAGATACATGCGAGGCCATGTTCATTTCAGTCTCTTCACAACACAAGGAGCTGGAACCCAACCCAAGTTGCCCCTCAACTGACGAGTGTGGATAGAAAAAATGTGGTTACATCTACACAATGGAGTTCTAGGCAGCAGTTAAAGACAGATGACAATCTCTGAACTTTGCCAGGTCAAATGCATGGAGCTAGAAGATATCATGCTGAGTGAAGTGGACACAGTGCCAGAAAAAACAAAGGAACAAATGGTATCCCTCATCTGTGTGATGCTACCCAATTACTATCTTATGGGAACTGAGCACGTCAAGTGCGTGATCTGAAACAACTGATGCTCTTAAATATTGTAGAATCCCTTAATAAAAATAAGACAAATAAAGAAAAACCGAAATATTTCTAACAAAAAAAAAAAAAGAAAAAAAAAAAAAAAAAGAAAGTGCAGTAAGCGCAGGCCAGGGAGCAAGCCCGGTAGCATGGAGCAGCATATACGTTCCCTTGGTCTATGCTCCAGGTTCTGCCCTGACTCCTACACTCTGCGGCCTCCCTCATGATGAGCTGGGACCTGGTGTGGTAAAGCACCTCAAGGTTGCACATAGCTACACCATGTTATGAGTCCCAGCTGAGCTCAGAAGTTTAAAACTTAAAGTACGGCAATAAAGAAAAAGGTTAACTCAAACTGGAGCTGGGCGGGGACTTTGGGAACAGGTCAGCATGTATCCGGTTGCTTAGAAACTAACCTCAGTCTGCATGACTTCTGTTACTTTATGCCCTGGCTTGCTTTTTACAGAATAGGGGACTTACCACCCTAAGCTTGGGAACTTAAACTTCCACCCCTGGATATGGTTTTTTCCTTTGTAAACACTTCCCAACTGTGACTTGGTGCCATACCCTAGAGTGTCTGGTTCATAGTTACCAGATGACTAAGACTTTCTATTGGCTTCATTTTGTGTCTGAGTGGTTACTCTGGTGAAATCACCCACCCAACAAAATAATTACAATAATGAGAGAGTAATGTAGATAAAATACCTTCCTAACTGCAAGATAGAAGTATTTGAAATACATTAGTATGGTATAATCCCAGCAATTGGAAAGAAAAAAAACCCAGAATATTTTCTAAAAAAAAAAAAAAAGAAAAAAAAAAAAAGAAAGTGCAGTAAGCGCAGGCCAGGGGAGCAAGCCCTGTAGCATGGAGCAGCATATCTCCCTGGTCTATGCTCCAGGTTCCTGCCCTGAGTTCCTACCTTGGCCTCCCTCAGTGATGAGCTGTGACCTGGTGTGGTAAAGCACCTCAAGGTTGCACATAGCTACACCATGTTATGAGTCCCAGCTGAGCTCAGAAGTTAAAACTTAAAGTACGGCAATAAAGAAAAAGGTTAACTCAACTGAGCTGGGGCGGGACTTTGGGAACAGGTCAGCATGTATCCGGTTGCTTAGAAACTAACTCAGTCTGCATGACTTCTGTACTTTATGCCTGGCTTGCTTTTACAGAATAGGACTTACCACCCCTAAGCTTGGGAACTTAAACTTCCACCCCTGGATATGGTTTTTCCTTTGTAAAACACTTCCCAACTGTGACTTGGTGCCATACCCTAGAGTGTCTGGTTCATAGTTACCAGATGACTAAAGGCTTTCTATTGGCTTCATTTTGTGTCTGAGTGGTCTTCTCTGGTGAAATTACCCCATTACATTGGGAGATGTAAGATAAAATAAACCCTTTCCTCTGCAAGTGAGTTTTGATCATTGTTGTTATCACAGCTATTGAAAGGAACTAGGACATTGTTTATTTCCAGAGATGTTTAGTGTTTGATACTAGCACATGTAAGCACTTTTTCTCATTTAGAAAAATTTAATCTTAGTCAAAAATTTTTTTTTCTTTTTTTGGGGGGTATTTTTTTTTGAGACATGGTCTCCCTTTAGTCCCAACTGGCCTGGAGCTTACTCTGTAGACCAGGCTGGCCTTGAACTCACAGAGATCTACCTGCCTCTGGCTCCCAAGTGGTAGGATTAAAGGCATGTGCCACCATGCCCGGCATTAGTCAAAATTCTTTTTAAAACTTATTTTTATTTTTTTATTTATTATTTTTTTGTGTGTATGAATGTACTATCTGCAGTACATGTAGGTAGGTTGGTGCACGTGTGTCGTGCAATGCTGCGGAGGTCAGAAGAGGGTATCAGATTCCCCTGGAACTGGAGTTAAAGACGGTTCTTAGCTGCCATGTGGGTGCTGGGAATTGAACCCGGGTCCTCGGCAAGAGCAGTTGGTGCTCTTTAACTGCTGAGCCATCTCTCCAGCCCCAGTCAAAATTCTTTTAAAAATTAACTTTTAATATGTCTTTTGCTTGCATGTATATAAGTATACTACGTGCATGCAAAAGCCAGAAGAGGGTGTTGGATCTCCTAGAACTGGAGTTATGGACAGTTGTTAGGTGCCATGGGGGTGCTGGGAACTGAACCCAGGTCCACTGGAAGAGCAGCCGGGGGTCTTAATTGCGGAGCCACAGCTTAGTCAAATCTTATCACTGCTAAGCCATGGAATCTCTGTGTTGTTGGGCAAATCAGCTCATTCAGCTTTTATTTCTAAAATTCATGGAACTGATGATAGGTCAATCAACAATGCCAAATTTCCCAGTAATAGTAACAGGCTGCAACAACAGATTTGATGATTTTCTATCCTATCCCTATAGACAATCATGAAATTAAAAAGCTTTAAGCACCTCACACTTTTTTTTTTTTCTTTTTTGGTATTTTCAAGACAGGGTTTCCCTGTAGCCCCAGCTGTCCTGGAACTCGCTCTGTAGACCAGGCTGGCCTTTAACTCACAAAGATCTGCCTGCCTCTGCCTCCTGAGTGCTAGGATTAAAGGCGCGCGCCACCACGCCCGCTCACGCTTTTGTCCGTGGTACTGGAATTGAATCCCCAGGGCCTTGCACACCCTAAGCAAGCACTCTGTCACTGAGCCTAGGCCCCAGTCCTTCATTCCCAAGCTTTGTTATATTGTCCAACTAAGTCCTTTTCCTTTGGTCTTACCCATATTTTTGCTGCTATCAAGTTTACAATTTCATGGAAGATTCTAGGTCAAGTGGTATTAAGTTAGTGTTTTTTTTTCTTGACTTCTTCAATGAATATTTTCACATATATTTGTTTCATACGTGCTATTTATAGAGGTTTGTGCTCAGCTACTTCAAAGTTGACATTTCCCCTTTCAATTAACAGCAGCCGGGCTGTACGGTACATCTGTCAACTCCTTAAGAGCCAAAGAAAGCCCCTTGAAAGCATTTGCCTTGTTTTAAAATTGACTGTTGATGTTTTCCCTGCACGTCTTTAATTCTGTGAGCAGCTATTTTTATTGAAAAGCTAATAATTCGAAGTTTATTTTCTCTGGATATGTTTCCTCAGCTGCTGTGATCAAACTGACTTAATTACCTTACTGCTACTCACAGTTTTTCTTGTCTGGCTGCAAATGAGCACGCCAGAAATTCATTTTCCTTTCGATCTCATTTTCACATTTTAGTTTTTGAAAGAAATTCTCCTGTGATGTTACACCGTTGGAAATGATCTGTGCTTTTCTGGGAGCTGGGAACATGGTGGATTGCTTAATCTGCTAAAATGGATTTATCTTGGTTTCTTTTCCTGTTGCTGTCTCCCGAAGTGCTGGGAATAAAGGCGTGCGCCACCATGCCCGGCCTTTCCTCATTAAATCCTCAAGATAATTCTCCACAGAGGTACCCACAGGCCCATATATCAGGGGATTCTAGATTCTGTCAGGTTGACAACATTAACTATCACACTGATACGTGTTTTATTCTTTAAAAAAATTTTATTTATTTATTTTTTAAATTAAATTTTTATTTTTGTATGTGTATGAATGTACTTTCTGCATGTAGGTCTGTGCACCCGTGTTGTGCAATGCCGCGGAGGTCAGAAGAGGGTCTTGGATTCCCCTGGAACTGGAGTTCTCCTGGAATTGGAGTTTCAGACTGTTCTTAGCCACCATGTGGGTGCTGGGGATCGAACCTAGTTCCTCTGCAAGAGCAGTCGGTGCTCTTAACCACTAGGCTATCTCTCCAGTCCCTTATTTTTGTATGTGTATGAATGTACTATCTGCATGTAGGTTGGTGCACCCGTGCTGTGCAATGCCGCGGAGTTCAGAAGAGGGCATCGGACTCCCCTGGAACTGGAGTCAAAGACGGTTCAGCCACCATGTGGGTGCTGGGGATCGAACCCGGGTCCTCTGCAAGAGCAGTCGGCGCTCTTAACCGCTAGGCCATCTCTCCAGCCCCTTATTCTCTTTTTCTAGAGTTGGCGGTGTGTGTCTCAGCAAACCAGTTAAACTGAAACCTCCAATTTTCCTGCCTTAACCTCCCAAAGGATGGCATTACAGGCACCTATCACCATGCCTGATGAATACCGTATTCTTTAGCACAGCTTTAGTGTCATTGAACAATATCACTAGTTCCTTTTTTTTTTTTGGTGTTTTCGAGACAGGGTCTCCCTGTAGCCCAGCTGTCCTGGAACTCGCTCTGCAGACCAGGCTGGCCTTGAACTCACAAAGATCCGCCTGCCTCTGCCTCCCGAGTGCTAGGATTAAAGGCGTGCGCCACCACGCCCGGCCCCCTTTTCTCTTGTAATAAAACACTACGACTGCTGGGCGTTGTGGCGCATGCCTTTAATCCTAGCACTCGGGAGGCAGAGGCAGGTGGATCTTTGTGAGTTCAAGGCCAGCCTGGTCTACATAGCGAGGTCCAGGACAGCTGGGGCTATAGGGAGACCCTGTCTCAAAAAGACCAAACAAACAAACGAACAAACAAACAAACCACCATGACCAAAATGCAACTTATGGAAGGAAGGGTTTATTTTGGCTTATGGTTCCAGAGGAAGAGGCCATAGTGGTAATCGATACGTGGTAATGGATCCCATCTTCAATCACCAAGCAGAGAGCGATCTGGCAGTGGAGTGAGGCTATGAACTCCTCCACCACCCTCCAGTGACGTACTTAATTCCAGCAAGGCTGTATCTCCTAAACTTCCCCAAAACATTGTCACTAAATAGGGATCAAAGGTTCAAATACCTACTGAGGACATTTACTCATGCTCAATTTTACACAAACAGATAAGTGGCAATGTTTTTTTTTTCATTTATACTAAAGTGTGACGATTTTGTCCTTCTTGGTTTGAAACTGAAGTATGGTTGATTAGCAATAACAATAGCTGGGGCACTGAGAGATGGGCTCAGTGGTTAAGAGCATTGGCTGCTCTCAAAGAGGTTCAGTACCCAGAACTAACATAGTGGATACAAACCATCTGTAAACCGGTCGTGGGGGCGCATGCCTTTAATCCCAGCACTTTGGGAGGCAGGAGGAGACAGTATCTTTGTGGTCTGGCCACAAAGACCAGGCCAGGCCTGGTCTACATAAGCCAAGTTCCAGGGACAGCTGGGGCTACGGGGAGACCCTGTTCTCAAAAACCACCGAAAAAGCCCGGCGTGTGGCCGGTCGCCTTTTAATCCTAGCACTTGGGAGGCCAGAGGCAGGCGGATCTTTGTGAGTTCAAGCCCAGCCTCATACAGAGCGAGTTCCAGGACAAGCTGGGGCTAAGGGAGACCCTTGTATCTGGAAGACCAAAAGAACCAAAAAAAAAAAAAAAAAAAAAAAAAAAAAAACAACGAAAACCTCCAAACAAACCTGTAGTTCCAGTTCTAGGGAATCTGATGCCCTCTTCTGGCCTTTGTGGGCATTGCATGTATGGGTGCACTCATTTATGCAACAAAACACACACATCAAAACCCAAACCACAAAAAACAGCAACAATAAAAAAAAACTGCAATAGATCCCAGCATGGCAACAGGCAGAAACATAACAATTGGCCATGTAGGTCATCGACCTAGGGCTGGGCTGGGCTACTACAGCCCCAAAGTCAAATCTAGCCTACTGTTTCTCTTTGTATATCCTGCAAATAATAGTTTGGCATAAGCATGGCAGTGTTCCAATAAAACTTTATGGACACAGACATTTCAATTTCTTAAAATTTTTTTGAGGCCCAGAACTCACTATGTAGATCAAGGTGTCCTCTAACTCACAGAGATCTGCCTGCTTCTGCCTCTCAAGTGCTAGTATAAACACATGCATTACCATGGCTGGTGACATTTGAATTTGATTAGGCAATCACTGAACTATATTCCCAGACCTCCTTTTATTCTTTTAGTTCTTGGTCTTTTTTTTTGTCTTTTTGTCTTTTTGAGACAGGGTTTCCTTGTAGCTCCAGCTGGCCGTGAGTTCACAGAGATGCTCCTGTATTTGGAAGGCCTCGGCCTTCCAAATGCTGGGATTTAAAGGCATGTGCCACCATGCCCAGCCTGTTTTTAGTCTTTTTTTCAGACAGGGTCTCCCTATAACCCCAGCAGGCCTGGAACTCTGGAACTACACAGACCAAGCTGACTTCAGTCTTGGAGAGATCTGCCTGACTCTGCCTCCCAAGTACTGGAATTAAAGGTGTGTGCCACCATGCCCTGGCTTTTACTCTCTTTTTGAGACATGGTCTCATTAAGTTGCCCAGGCCAGCCTTGAACCCACTTTGTAGCCCAGGAGGACTCTGGGCTTGTGACATACCTGGTCCCAGCCTCCTGCAGAGCTCATTTTACATGTTTTTCCAACCATTGAAAACTGTAAAAATGATTCTTTGCAGGATGTACAGAAACAGACTGTGGCCTAAACTTGCCTTATGGGTTGAAGCGGATCAGCCTGTGCCCTAAATCAATGTCTATCCTGTGGTGTTTGGTTCATGACAGACAGAATGTAGGTAACTAGGAGCCACTGTGTAGAAGCAGAAGTGGATCTTGTCACCATTCCTTCTAGTTATCAACTTGGGACTTTTACTTTCTGTCTCTGCAGCTTCAAGCTCTGATAGAAGGCTCTAGATTCTAGGGAAGGAAGGTGTATATGTTTGATCACAGGAAGAATTACATTGAATTTAGAGCCATGCTATGATGTGGTGGCTTCAGCCTCCACTGTTCCCAGAGATGTGAAAGAAGTCACCATGCTAGCAAGAATAACTAAACTTCACATGCTGGAGATATGGCTCAGTAGTTAAGAGAGCACTGACTGCTCTTGGAGAGGACCCAGGTTGGAATCCCAGCACCCACATGGCAGCTAACAACCAACCATATGATACCCTCTTCTGACCTCTGGGTATTGCACAACATGGGTACACTTACATACATGCAGGCAATACACTCATACACATAAAATAAGAATTTTTTTTATTTTTATGTGTATGAGGGTACTGTTTGCATGTAGGCAGGTGTACCTGTGTCGTACAATGCTGCAGAGGTCAGAGAGGGTGTTGGATTCCCCTGGAACTGGAGCTAAAGATGGTTCTTAGCCACCATGTGGGTACTGGGAATTGAATCTGGGTCCTCTGCAAGAGTAGTCGGTGTTCTTAACCGCTAAGCCATTTATTCAGCCCCCAAAATAAGATTTTTTTTTTGTCTTTTCAAGACAGGGTCTCCCTGTAGCCCCAGCTGTCCTGGAACTCACTCTGTAGACCAGGCTGGCCTTGAACTCACAGAGAACCCCCCCACCTCTGCCTCCCAAGTGCTGGGATTAAAGGCATGCACCACCACACCTGGATCACCACTTGGAGAAGAATGAAATTAAACCCCTACCTCTCGCCCTGTACAAAAGTCAACTCCAAATGGATCAAAGACCTCAATGTGAAACCCCAAACTCTGAAGGTGATAGAAGAAAAAGTTGGCAGCAGACTTCAAGACATAGGCGTAGGAAAAGACTTCCTAAATCAGACAGCAGCTGTGCAAGAATTAAGGTCGACAATTAACAAATGGGACCTCATTAAACTCAAAAGCTTCTGTACATCAAAAGAAACAATCAAGGAAGTGAAGAGAAATCCCACAGAGTGGGAGGAAACCTTCACTGCAGATACATCTGACAAAGCATTGATTTCCAGAATATATAAACTACTCAAAAAACAAAGAAAAAAGAAAACAAATGACCCGCTCAATAGATGGAGCAAAGAGCTGAACAGAGACTTCACAAGTGAGGAATTAGAGATGTCTGAGAAACACCTTAAGAAGTGTTCAACATCACTAATCATTAAGGAAATGCAAATCAAAACCACTTTAAGATATCATCTTACTCCAATAAGACTGGCTAGGATCAAGAAAACAAATGATACCAAGTGCTGGAGAGGTTGTGGGGAAAGGGGAACACTCATCCACTGCTGGTGGGAATGTAAACTTGTACAGCCACTATGGAAAGCAGTGTGGAGAACCCTTGGAAGACTTGGAATGAACTTGCCACCCGACCCAGCCATACCACTCCTGGGCATGTACCCTCAAGACTTACGCCACCACAGAGATACATGCACGGCCATGTTTATTGCAGCTCTCTTCACAATAGCAAGGAGCTGGAACCAACCTAAATGCCCCTCAACTGACGAGTGGATAGAGAAAATGTGGTACATCTACACAATGGAGTTCTATGCAGCAGTAAAGAAAGATGACATCATGAGCTTTGCAGGAAAATGGCTGGAGCTAGAGGACATCATGCTGAGTGAAGTAACACAGTCCCAGAAAAACAAACGACGAATGGTATCCCTCATCTGTGGATGCTAGTGCCAATTACCTAGTTGTAAGTATTTCTTGTGCATGGCCCCTTGAGCTTTTGTTCAAAGCAGTTGGGAGTGATGCATATTGGAAACAACAACAACAACAACAACAACAACAACAACAACAGAAAGGACTGCATCAAAGAACTGACTGAAACAGTGAACTTCTGCTCAAAACAGTCAACTTCCTCATGGAGAATATTGAGAAAGACTGAGAAAGAGATGAAAAGCATGTTTGGCAGAATGCATGAGCTCTGGCAGGGTGGGGGAATGGGCGGGAACACGGGTCTAGATTTGTTAAAAAAAAATAAATTTATGTAATAAAAAATTAAAGGGATGCACTGCCACAACCAGCCAAAAGCATTAAAAAAAATTATCTTGGGGCTGGAGAGATGGCTCAGTGGTTAAGAGCACCAACTGCTGTTTCAGAGGACCCGGATTTGATTTCCACGCCCACATGGCGGCTAAGAAGCATCTTTAAGCCAGGCGCGGTGGTGCACACCTTTAATCCCAGCACTTTGGAGGCAGAGGGTGGTGGATCTCTGTGAGTTCAAGGCCAGCCTGGTCTACTACATGGATCTGTGTGGGGGTGTAATGGAGCCTCCCTTCAGAGCTGATCACCCACCCCTTGGGGTGCTATGAACTGGCTGTTAGAAGCCATCCTGGTGCCTGTGTCATAGATGGCCTTATGACATCACTACTTTCTCCTATAATTACCTTTCCAGGAGGAGTGCAGACCAGAGGGTGATGGAACCATCTAGCCCCTAACCATGGGTAATTTTGTGGAGTACAGATCTGAGGGGGATAGACTAGTGTGCTGGAGAACTTTAGTGTCAACTTGACACACATGGGTTGAGGGAGCCTCAATTGGGGAATTGCCTCCATTGGACTGGCCTGTGGCCACATCTGTGGAGTATTTTCTTGATTGTTGAGTGATATGGGATGGCTCAACCCACTGTGGGCAGTGCTACCCCTGGGGAGGTGGTCTTGTCTTATATAAGAAAACAGGCTGAGCATAGATCAGAGGAGCAAGCCAGTAAGCAGCATTCCTCCATGGCCTGTGCCTTGGATCCTGCCTCCAGGTTTCTGACCTTGGGCTCTCTGGAAGCAAATAAACCCTTTCTTCCTCAAGCTGGAATTGGTCAGAATGTTTTGTCACAGCAAATGAAGGGAAACTAGAACACCATCCATGCCCAAGTCAGGGTATTGAGATAGCTCTATGCAGGTGTGTTCAATGGCAGGCCATGGGCTACATGTGGAGCAGGGTAGCTAATGAATGTGGCCCAACACCAACCATATATTTGAAATGTTGAGAATTTTTTATTTTTGTAATTTTGTTTTGTAACTGAATTGTGTGGTTGAGTTTGAACTTTGTAGATAATAATGCCATTTCACAATGTCAAAAGGTTGGATATACCCGAGGACAGGGTAATTTCTCATAGTTAGCATAGGAGGGGATCTCCCTCCAAGAAAGTCCAGGAGGTTAGTCTTGTTGACTTGGCACCAGGCAGAGCACCCTCTATGTTATTTATTTATTTATTTTTTACTTTTTAATTTATTTTTTTTACTTAGTTTTAAATTATCATCAGAACCAGTAACCAATAATCCTAACACTTGAGAGGTTTGAGGCAGGGGAATTGCTGTGAGTTTGAGGTCAGCCTAGGCTACATAGTGAGCTCTAGGCCAGCCTGGCCTACAGAAAGAGATAGTCTTTAAAAAAATTAGCATCAAAGAAAATGAAGAAAACATATTCTGAAAATGTGTTATTGTGTGTGCATGTGTACTGTTGTATTTATATATGTGCTAACTGAAGTTGAAGGTGTTGATAACATGGGTGGGTGACTGCTCCTGGGTAGGTGGGAGGGAATTGGACAGAAGGTCACTGATTCTGTGGTTCTGAATCTTGAGGCGTTTACTCTAGACTGGCCAGCTAGGCATGCCCAAGGGAAAGGAGCGGTAGCTAAGGCAGATGTACCCTCGTTTTACTAATAAGCACATGTAAACTCAGAGGTCAGGCCAGTGTCTTCACGCTCATTAACCAGACAGTAGCTAAGGCAGAACAACCTATCCGGTCTCCTGGGTCGAGCTGTGGCCCTGCCTCCTTCCTGTGGCTACTATACTTCTTTGATGAAGGACCACGATACCTGCCTGACACACCCTGAGTCCCAAGCATTCTGTTTTCTCTTAGAAGACCCAGGAAAGAAGACCCCTATGACAAAAACATCTGCGGCTGTGTTAATCCAAGCATGGTGGCGCGGTACGGTGCTGCGCCGTGCGCTGTTGCATGCCGCCCTCAGCGCGTGGATCATTCAGTCCTGGTGGAGGAACAATCAGGCTTTGAAACTGGAGGAGAGACGGCGTGTGGCCCTGGAAACGTATGCGCAGAAAACCCGGGCAGCTGTCAAACTGCAGTCCTGGTTCCGAATGTGGCGAATGCGTCAACAATATTGTCGTTTGCTAAATGCTGTCCTCATTATCCAGGTCTACTGGCGTTGGCATAATTGTCATACGCGTGGCTTTATTCAAGGTGACTATGAAGTCAAGGAAAACCAACTGAATATTCAACTCGAAATTTCCCTGGGCTCGCAGGCGTGTAGAGTACAGCAATGCATCACCCTTCCAATAAAAGACTGATGGGGTCTGCCACAGCTGCGTGCTTGTCTTTCTTTAGCAGATGTATTTCTAGGAGTTCATTGTTGGAGCTGATTCGAAGTGTCTCACAAATTAGCTCAGAGCATCACCACTGAGAAGGAGCCTGGGTACTGGAGGAAAAGGATCTGGGATTCATTAGGAATGTCTGTGTGGGTAGGGAAGTTAGGATTTTGGAGCTGCTGGGTGTACGAATTCCAGGAAGATGATATAAATGGCCTCCCATAACACTGCAACATGGCGGTCTGTGTTTTGAGGTCTTGTTTTGTTTGGGTCTTTTAAAAATTATTATTTTTTAAATTTTATTTATTTTTTTATGTGTATGAATGTACTGTCTGCATGTAGGTTTGTGCACCCATGTCGTGCAATGCTGCGGAGGTCAGAAGAGGGTGTCGGATTCCCCTTGAACTGGAGTTCTCCTGGAATTGGAGTTACAGACAGTTCTCAGCCGCCATGTGGGTGCTGGGGATCGAACCCGGGTGCTCTGCAAGAGCGGTCGGCGCTCTTAACCGGTAGGCCATCCCTCCAGCCCCCCCAAAATTATTTTTATTTTATGCGTATGAGTGTATTGCCTGCATGTTTGTAAGTGCACCCATGTGGTACAAATCCATGGAGGTCAGAAGAGTGTGCTGAATCCTCGAACTGGAGTTACCAGAGGTTGTTAGCCATCATGTGGATGCTGGGAATCGAACCCAGGTCCTCTGCAAGAGTAGCCAGTGCTTGTAATTGCTGAGCCCTCTCTCCAGCGTTTGTTCGGTTGTTTTTTTTTTTTTTTTGAGACAGGGTCTCCCTGTAGTCACAGCTGGCCTGGAACTTGCTATGTAGACCAGGCTAGCCTCCATTTCACACAGATCCTTCGGCCTCTGCCTCCCCAATGCCGGGATTGAAGGTGAGTGGCACCATGACTAGCTTGGGGTTTCGCTTTACTACAATTCTAAGATTTAATTATGGTGAAGATAAATATGAATGGGCTCACCACTTTAAATTTGTTTAAAAGTGACATTACCCACACTGCACTGAGCAATTAGAACAGTCATCTCCGTAACTTTTCATCTTGCAAAGCTGCAATTTTCTACCCATTAAATAGTAATTCTTTTTTTTTTTTTTTTTTTCTTTTTGAGACAGGGTCTCCCTGTAGTCCCAGCTGTCCTGGAACTCACTCTGTAGACCAGGCTAGCCTTGAACTCACAAAGATCCACCTGCCTCTGCCTCCCAAGTGCTAGGATTAAAGGCGTGCGCCACCATGCCTGGCAATAAATAGTAATTCTTTCCTAGGTAAGGCATACTCCCTCACTCAACAATGCCTTACCTAGGAATCCTAGATATATGCTGGCTAGACTCCATTGAATCTATTTGTACAGAAGGATGTCTGAGTTTGGAGGCTTAACTGGATAGGGCTTAGCTTGGATGTTGTAATGCATGAGTTCTGATGGGGTTGGGGCGTGGGGAGAATTGGGCTTGATTGGGAGCCACTGTATGAGTTGTACAAATGCTCAATACAAAATTTTTTTAAAGTAATTCTTTCTTTCTCTCTGGAGCCCCTAACAACCACTGTTCTTTGTCTTTGTATTTGCCTATTCATACCAGAGACCCCTCCTATGAGTGGAGTCATCCAGTACCTGTGTTGTATGTAGGGAGTGTCTTCTTTAAAGTTCATGTTGTAGCATGTATCAGGTTTCCCTTTTATTTTTAAAAAAATTTTAAATTTATTATTATTATTATTATTATTTTTTGTCTTTTCCGAGACAGGGTCTCCCTGTAGCCCCTGCTGTCCTGGAACTCACTCTGTAGACCAGGCTGGCCTTGAACTCACAAAGATCCGCCTGCCTCTGCCTCCCAAGTGCTAGGATTAAAGGCGTGTGCCACCACACCCGGTTATTATTATTCTTTTTATGAATACTTTCTTTTCTTTTTCTTTATTTTTTATGTGTATGTACTGTCTGCATGTAGGCTTATGCACCCGTGTAGTGCAATGCTGTGGAGGTCAGAAGAGGGTGTCAGATTTCCCTGGAACTGGAGTTAAAAACAGTTCTTAGCTGCCATGTGGGTGCTGGGAATCGAACTCAGGTCCTCTGCAAGAGCAGTCGGTGCTCTTAACTGCTGAGCCATCTCTCCAGCCCCAAATTTTTTAAATTCTTATTTATTTTTTATTATTTTTTATTTTTTGAGACAGGGTCTTCCTGTAGCCCCGGTTGGCCTGGAACTCGCTAAGTATATACCAGGCTGGCCTTGAACTCACAGAGACTCATCTGCTTCTGCCTCCCAAGTGCTGGGATTAAAGGTGTACATCACCATGCCTAGCTGAACATGAACTTCTATTTATTTATTTATTTATTTATTTATTTATTTATTATTTTTTATATGTATGAGTGTACTGTCTGCATGTAGGTCTGTGCACCTGTGTCGTGCAATGCCTCGGAAGTCAGAAGAGGGCATGGGATTCCCCTGGAACTGGAGTTAAGGACGGTTCTTTTTTTTTTTTTTAATTTAATTTTTATTGATGGTTTGTGCATTTTGTACATCATTTTCCAATTCAGATCAGGCATATTTCCCTTTCCCTTCCCCCCCACCCCCACCCCATCCCAGATCATGTATTCTGCCATAACTGTCCTGCATCTTTCAGGTTTTTTTTTTTTTTTCATTTTTTAGCTATAAGTGATAATCCATGAGTATAAGCATCCTTCGTGCAAAACCAATCTATAGACTGTTGTGCCCAAACCCCCACAGTCCCACCATTCAGTGGAGGTTGACAGGTTGTTTGTTCAATCAAGTTGATCAAATGAGTGTCCAGACTACATCGCTGTAGTTTCACCGTTCACCCCAATCGCAGCCTTTACATTCTACCACGCCCCCTCTTCCGCAGATTGTTCCCTAGGCTTAGAAAAGGGGCACAGGTGGATGAGAAGTAAAACTGTCCTCTCTCTCTGGAGCTGTTGACTTGGATTCTGGTCAATTCTGGCTGTTTCCTTTCATGGGCTGACAGTTTGTTCAGGAGTAACCTTTCGATCCTACTAATGAAGCACAAGCAATTAGATATATAGGTATTTAAGCAGCACTAATAGTTATGGTAGGTTACTTTGGCATAGACACATATGTTTGGATGATATGTTAATCCATGAATTACATTTTTACCCCCTGATAAATATGACAGGGTCTTACTGTGGCTTATAACATCTCCTAACCTGTAGAGGATGTAGGCTTGTGGCATCAGCCATGGGTTATTCCTCCAAGGAGAGAGCCAAAAGCCAATTAGATTTGGGATATACAGGCACATGGCTGCCTCTGCTGCTCTTAGCTGCCATGTGGGTGCTGGGAATCAAACCCGGGTCCTCTGCAAGAGCAGTCGGAGTTCTTAACCACTGGGCCATCTCTCCAGCCCCAAACTTGAACTTCTTATGCTATTCTTGCCTCCCAAGGGGTAGGGTTAAAGGCAGGCACCACCATGCCTGGCTGTGTTTTTTTGTTTTATGGGACAGGGTCTCACTGTGTAGCCCAGGCTGGCTTTGAACTCATGATCCTCCTTAGTATTCACATGCTTCTTGGTATCTTCACAAAGGAACTGAAAACTTTGTCCCATTAAAACCTGTATGGGCTGGAGAGATGGCTCAGTGGTTAAGCCTAGCGGTTAAGAACGCCGACTGCTGTTGCAGAGGACTCGGGATCAATCCCCAGTACCCACATGGCGGCTGAGAACCGTCTGTAACTCCAATTCCAGGAGAACTCCAGTTCCAGGGGAATCTGAGACCCTCTTCTGACCTCCGCAGCATTGCATGACATGGGTGGAACACCCTACATGCAGACAGCACACTCATACACATAAAAAATAAGTAAAAAAATTAAAAAAAGAAAGCATGTTGAACACAAACCAGAGGAGCAAGCCAGTGAGCATTGCTCCTATGCTTCAGTGTCTGCCTCCAGATTCCTGCCCCATGTTCCTGCTTTGGATTCCCTCAAGGATGAAACCCCCATTAGGGTGTATAAACCAAATAAACCAATTTTCCTCCTCAAGTTGGTTTTGGTCAGGTTTTATCACAGCAACAGAGAAACCAAGCTAGGACATCATGGGAATACATGGAGAAGTTACAGGCGTATTGCTCACACACTGTATGATTCCAACTATGTGACATTCTGAAAAAGAAAAAACTTCTGAAGACAGTAGAGATATCAGTGGTTGCTAGACTTATGTATTTCATACATCATTCACATAGGAATTCACATTTTTTCCTTTTAATTTTATATTGCTCTAAAATATGAATACATACCTTCCACCCATATATGGCAATTACAATGTCTGAAAATAGGTGTTTGCTTTCAGATCAAAAGAAATATAACAATGTTGCTCAGCTTGCCTTTCAACTAGGGATTTGATGCTAGAATCCACAAATGAGGGGTGCCATTCCTGGTGTGTTTTTCTGGGACTGTGTTACTTCACTTAGCATAATGGCTTCAAGTTCCATCCATTTACCTGCAAAGTTCATGATGTCATCTTTCTTTACGTCTGCATAGAACTCATCAGTTGAGGGACATTTGGGTTGGTTCCAGCTCTTTGATATTGTGAAGAGAGCTGCAATAAACATGGCTGTGCATGTATCTCTGTGGTAGGATGAGTATTGCGGATATATACCCAGGAGTGGTATGACTGGGTCAAGTGGTAGGTTCATTTTGAGTCTTTTTAATTTTTTTTTTATTTTTTTAAATTTTTTTTTTAATTTTATTTATTTCTGTATGTGTATGAATGTACTGTCTGCATGCAGGTTTGTGCACCCATGTCATGCAATGCCGCGGAGGTCAGAAGAGGGCGTCGGATTCCCCTGGAACTGGAGTTCTCCTGGAATTGGAGTTTTGGACAGTTCTCGGACGCCATGTGGGTGCTGCGGATCGAACCCGGGTCCTCTGTAAGAGCGGTCGGCGCTCTTAACCGCTAGGCCATCTCTTCAGCCCTCATTTTGAGTCTTCTAAGGGTTCTCCACATTGCTTTCCAAAGTGGTTGTACAAGTTTGCATTCCCACCAGCCTTGGATGAGTGTTCCCTTTTCTCCACAACCTCTCCAGAATCTGGCGGCTTTTGTTTTCTTGATCTTAGCCAGTCTTATCAGAATGAGATGATATCTTAGAGTGGTTGTAATTTGCATTTCTTTAATTATTAACAATGTTGAACACTTTTTGTTCATTAAAATGATCATTTTTACCATATGTTGTGGCACATATCTATAATCCCAGTGCTTGAGAGGCAAAGGCAGAGGCTATATAACAGGTTTGAGGCCAGCCAGGCTTCTTGGAATATCTGTCTCAAAAAACTTCAGAAAAGGAAAGGAAGAAAGAGACAAGGAAAGAGGAAACAGGAAAGAAGTCATCTGTCAGACCTGTGAAACCAATGACCGCTCTGACCCTGACCCTAGCAGCCAAGGGATTCTGGGTAATGCCTTTTGGATTGTTGCTGTCAAGGGAGGCCTGGCTGGGGCTAAGCAGACTTCCCTCCTGGCAAAACATCCCTAATGTGCGTGGCCTATGTAGAATAAATGCAGGGTTTCTGTCCAGAGCAGAGATTGCCTCATCAAAGGCACTGACAATAGAAGCCTTTGCCTTTCTTCTGAGTCTGCTGGGTTTTTGTTATTTTGCTTCCTTGGCATGTGATGCTTTCCTCCCTCCCTGCTGGCTTCCTAGGAAACCCCTCCTGCCAGCTCCTGGACCACAGGGCCACCAGGCAGTCAGCCTCTCTTAGCAGGAGTCTGCCCCTCTAACTCATGGTGGATGGAGAGCTCCCCTCCTGAGAGGAAGTGCCGCTTCTGCATCCAGATACAATGGAGGCTGTATGCACTGCCCCACATTATAGTTGTGGACATTATGTATGTATGTGTGGCACATGTATGTGAGTGTGCACATGTGTATGCATGCCTGTGGAAGCTCTTAGTGAGGTCAGAATGGATGGAGGCAGGCTGCCAGCAGGAACGGCCACAGGAGGCTGCAGTGCATCTTATGGTTTGCATAGGAAGGCCTTGATGTGAGCACTGTTGTGGAATACACGTGCAGAGGAATCTACAGAAAGGATGTATGTTTGAACTTCAACTGTAAATAGAAACTGTGTAATCGAACCAGGTGTGAAACCAGCGGTAACGTGAGCAATTGCTGCTTTTGTGTCTGCTCCAGCTGTGCTATGTGGCTTCTGCTTGTTCCCCATNGAGAGAGAAAGTCTTTTTCTACACCTATGTCTTGTAGGTTACTGCCAACATTTTCTTCTATCACCTTCAGAGTTTTGGGTTTCACATTGATGTCTTTGATCCATTTGGAGTTGATTTTTAAAAAAAATTTTTAAATTAATTTTATTTATTTCTGTATGTGTATGAATGTACTGTCTGCATGCAAGTTCGTGTACTCTTGTGGTGCAATGCTGCGGAGTTCAGAAGAGGGTGTCGGATTCCCCTGCAACTGGAGTTCTCCTGGAATTGGAGTTTCAGACAGTTCTTGGCCGCCATGTGGGTGCTGGGGATTGAACCCGGGTCCTCTGTAAGAGCGGTCGGTGCTCTTAACCGCTAGGCCATCTCTCCAGCCCTGGAGTTGATTTTTGTATAGGATGAGAGGTAGGGGTTTAATTTTGTTCTTCTAACAATGGTGGTCCAGTTTTGCCAGCACCATTTGCTGGAGATGCTCTCTTTCCTCCACTGAGCTTTTTTGGCCCCTTCGTTGAATATGAGGTGGCTGAAACTGTATGAGCTTGGATCTTCAGTTTTGTTCCATTGGTCAACAGGTCTGTTTTTGGGCCAGTACCAGGCTTTCTTTATGACTATAGCCCTGTAATATAGTTTGAAGTCTGGTAAAGTGATCCCCCCTGTACTGCTCTTTTTGCTCAGGGTTGCTTTGGCTATTTGGGGTATTTTGTTTTTCCATATGAATTTAAGGATTTTTTCCCCCAAGTCTGTGTAGAAACTCTTGGGGTGGATTTTAATTGGGATTGCATTGAATCTGTATATTAATTTGGGTAAGATGGACATTTTTACTATATTTCAATCCATGAGCAT
The DNA here is from genome assembly GCA_009823505.1 of Rhizomys pruinosus. Lineage (NCBI taxonomy): Eukaryota > Metazoa > Chordata > Mammalia > Rodentia > Spalacidae > Rhizomys > Rhizomys pruinosus. The sequence continues at coordinate 1,503,931 of VZQC01001008.1, read as the reverse complement.
GGGAGGTCTTTCCATTTTTTGATGTCTTCTTCAATCTCCTTCTTCAGAGGTTTAAAATTTTTGTTGTAGAGATCTTTGGTGTCTTTAGTTAGGTTTGTTCCCAGGTATTTTATTTTTGAGGCTATTGTGAGCGGGAAGGTCTCCTTATATTCCTTCCCCAGTTGCTTGTTGTTGGTGTAAAGAAAGGCTACTGATTTTTCTAGGTTAATTTTGTAGCCCACTACTTTACTGAAACTCTTAATCATTAAGAAAACTAGTTTTAGCCAGGTGTGGTGGTGCATGAATTTAATCCTAGCACTTGGGAGGCAGAGGGAGGCAGATCTCTGTGAGTTCAAGGCCAGCTTGGTCTACAGAGTGAGTTCCAGGCCAGCTGAGACTAAAAGGGAGACCCTGTCTCAAAAAGACCCCCCCCAAAAGAAAGAAAACTATTTTTTAATAAAGTGTCTAGGGCTGATGAGATGGCTCAGTGGGTAAAGGCTTCTGTCACCAAGCCTAGTGATCTGGGCTTGGTCACTCTGGTTTACATGGTGGAAGGAGAAGATCAACTCACGAAAGTTATCCTTTGACCTCCATAAGTGTATTCCCCAATAAACAAATCTAATACATTTTAGATTTCTTTTATTGTTTGAGAGTTTTATACATGCATTCATGCCTTTGGATCAAATCCATCCCCTGTTCCCTCTTCTCTAATTCCTCCCCTCTCTCCCCATAATGTTTCCCTCCCAACTTCATGTGCTCTTCTTTTTTTTTTTTTTAACCTGCTGAGTCCACTTAGTGCTACTGACATGTGCCATAGATGTAGGGCCATCTACTGGACCATGGGTACCTTCTCAAGGGCCACATTCCCTGAACAAAATTGACTCTCTCTGCTCCACCAGCCATCAATTGCCAGTAGCTCCTTAGCTTAAGGGTGGGACTTCATGAGCCCTTCCTCTACTCCTGCTGGCCTGCCTGGTCTTGTGCAGGTCTTGTACATGTAGTCACGATCACTGTCAGTTTATGTGTGCTCCAGTACTGTCATGTGTAGAAATACTGTTCTGTGTAGATGTCTACCACCTCTGAGTTTTATAATCTTTCTGTCCTCTCTTCTGTGATCTCTGAGCCTTGAAGGGAAGGAGTGTGACAAGGCTAGCTTTGATCTCTGCCTGCTTTTGCCTTTTGAGTGCTGAGATTGAAGGAGTGCACCACCATGCCCGGTTTTATTTTATTATTATTAATTTATTTATTTATTTATTTTTGAGACAGAGTCTTCCTGTAGCCCCAGCTGGTCTAGAACTTACTATGTAGACCAGGTTGACCTTGAACTCACAGAGTGCTGTAATCCTAATTTATTTATTTTTGAGACAGAGTCTTCCTGTAGCCCCAGCTGGTCTAGAACTTACTATGTAGACCAGGTTGACCTTGAACTCACAGAGTGCTGTAATCCTAGTCCTTGGAAGGTAGATGCAAGCAGATTTCTGTGAGTTCAAGGCCAGCCTGTTCTCCATAGCAAGTTTCAGGTCAGCTGGGGCTACAGGGAGACCCTATCTCAAAAAGAAAAGAAAAGAAAGGAGAAGAGAAGAGAAAAGAAAAGGAAAGAAAACAGTATTTCTGCTCTCTCTCCTGTGGCTATCCCTGAGCCTTGGAAGGAGAGTGTGGTATAGCTGTCTCATGCAGGGCTGAGCCCTCCAGGTGCTTTTTCTTATTCTCTGTACATTGACCGTTTATGTCTCTGTTAACTGAAATATGCCGCAGGAAAAACTTCTCTGGTGAGAGATGAGACACGCATTGATCTATGGGTATAACGATAAGTCATTAGGAGTTGGTTTAATACCATGTCCATTTAACAGTATAATTGTAGTAGGTTCTCCTCTATGGCCTGTGACCTGTTTAGCCACAGGTTCTTGGCCTCAATAACATTGTCAGGCATGGCCTTCATCTTGTGAAGTGGGCCTTAAGTTCTGCACTAGAATTTTGATGGGATTGCATTGAATATGTTGACTGATTTTGGAAGGCCATTTAAAAATTTTTTTATTTATTTTTGTATGTGTATGAATGTACTGTCTGCATGTAGGTTTGTGCACCCGTGTTGTGCAATGCCTTGGAGGTCAGACGAGGGCGTCAGATTCCCTTGGAACTGGAGTTAAAGACAGTTCTCAGCTGCCATGTGGGTGCTGGGGATCGAACCCAGGTCCTCTGCAAGGGCAGTCGGTGCTCTTAACTGCTAGGCCATCCCTCCAGCCCTGGAAGGCCATTTTTACAATATTAATTTTTATCACTTCATGAGCATGGGACATCTTTTCATCTTCTGGCATCTTCTTTGATTTCTTTCTTCTATGTCTCAAAGTTTTCATGGCCCAAGTCTTTCATGTTCTTATTTAGTTTTACTCCAATATATTTTATTTTTTAGAGGCTATTATGAATGCAGTTGTTTCTTTCTTGGTATGTTTATGGTTGGTACATAGAAAGGCTACTGATTTTTTTTTTTTTTTTTTTTTTGTCTATTTGAGACAGGGTCTCCCTGTAGCTCCAGCTGGCCTAGAACTCACTTTGTAGACCAGACTGGCCTTGAACTCACAGAGATCTGCCTGCTTCTGCCTCCTTAGTGCTGGGATTAAAGGTGTGTGCCACTATGCCTGGCAAAAGACTATTGATTTTTTTGTGTGTTAATTTTGTATCCTGCTACTTTGCTGGTTGTATTCATCAGTTTTTTTTTTTTTTCTGGTCTTTTCAAGACAGGGTCTCCTTGTAGCCCCTGCTGTCCTGGAACTCACTCTGTAGACCAGGCTGGCCTTGAACTCACAAAGATCCGCCTGCCTCTGCCTCCGAAGTGCTAGGATTAAAGGCATGTGCTACCACACCCGGTGATGTATTCATCAGTTTTAAGAGATTTCACACCCTCTCCTCTGAAGCCTCATATTTCTGGTGGAGTCTTGTGTCTTTTTTTTTTTTTTTTCTTTCTTTTTGAGACAGGGTCTCCCTGTAGCCCCAAATGTCCTGGAACTCACTAAGTAGACCAGGCTGGCCCCTGCCTCCTGAGTGCTTGGATCATATCTGCAAGTAAGGATACATTGACTTCTTCCTGTCCTATTTATATACCCTTTATTTCTTTCTCATGTCTTACTGCTGTGGCTAAGACTTCAAGCACTATATTGAACAAGAGTAGAGAGAGTCGTCATCCTTGTCTTGTTCCTGATTTTAGTGGCAAGTTTTTATGTTGGCTGTGGGCTTGATGTATATTTCCTTTATTATGCTAAGTCCCCTATAGCTCTACATTTTCCAAGACTTTTTAATTGTATTGCTACATTTTTATGTGTATGAATCTATTGCCTGCATGTGTGTAAGTGCACCTATGCTGTGCAATGCCCATCGGGGTCAGAAGAGAATGTCGGATCCCCTGGAATTAGAGTTATGGATGGTTGTTAGCTGCCACATGGGTATTGGTTACCAAACCTGGGTCCTCTGCAAGAGCTGAACCATCTCTCCAGTCATTCTCCAAGACTTTTAACATGAAGGGTATTAAAAAAATGCCTTTTGAATGGTAAGTATTCCTCCCACAGGGTGAAGCATTTGAACACTTGATCAGTTGGTGACACTGTCTGGGGAAGGTCCTGGAACCTTTGGGACTTGCGGCCCTCCTGGAGGAAGCACACACAGGGTGTGGGCTTTGGGAGTTCATAGCCTTCTCCCACTTCATTTTATTCTCTGTGCTTCCTGTTTGCCATTGGACAGGTGAGCTCTCAGCTTTTGGCTTTGCTGCTGTGCTTCTGCTGCACTGGTGGACTCTTCTTCCTCTGAAACTGTAGGCCAAAGTAAACCCTTCTATAAATTGCCTTGGTCATGGTGTTTTATCATAGCAACAGAAAAGTTCCTAATACAGGCCTTTACTGCTTCTAATGAGATGATCATGTGATTTCTGTCCTTGAGTCTATTTATGTGGTAGGTTACATTTATTGTTTTACATTTATTGAACCATTTCTGTATCTCTAGGATGGGACTAACTTGATTCTGGTGGATTGTCTTTTAAATTTTTTGTTTTTAATTATGTATATGTCTGTGCATCTGTGTGAGAATATGTGGACTTGAGTGTAGACAATCCCAGAGGCGAGAGGCATGGGATGCCCTTGGAGCTGCTGTTCAGGCAGTTGTGAGATGCGTGACCTGCTGGGAACTAAACACAAGTCCTCTGGAAGAGAAACACGTGCTTTAACTGCTGAGCCATCTCTCTAGGCCAGTGGATGATTTTTTGAAATATATAATTTGGTTTGCAAGTACTTTATTGTGATAGGCCTATAATTCTCTCCCCTTTATTGTTTGGTCTTTATCTTTTAAAAATTTGTATCGAGCATTTGTACATTTCACACAATGGCTCCTAATCAAATTTAGCCTCTCGGTTCCCCAAGCCCCCATCAGAACTCCTGCAACACATCATCTAAGTTAAGCCCTATCCAGTCAAACTTTTGAACCCAGATGTCCTTCTGTGCAAATTCATCCACTGGAGTGGTGGATCTTAGGTAAGGCATACTCTTCCTCACCCAGCAGTAATAGGCCTCCTGTAGTTCTCAGTCCAGGGCCAGTCCCCTAACCATTTCTCTTGCCCCACTCTGAGACCTTTACTGAGTTGGCCTGGGTCCTATGCCTGATGCCAACATTGGCACAAGTTCACATGTGAAAGCTTCCAGTAGCCTGACAGCCTCTGCTTCCCTCTGTTCACGAACCAGCCCTGGCTCTTACAATCTTTCCACGCCCTCTTCCACAATGCTCCCTGGGCCATGGGTGAGTGAGGTTTAGTATAGGAGTCCCATCCATGGACGCACACTCTGGAGGCTCCACTCTTTGGAACTTGGCTAGTCGTGGCCTTCTGTGTGCACTGCACTCTGTTGTGTCAGGAAGCTGTGTGCACTGCACTCAGTTGTGTCAGGAAGCTTCACTGGCAAGAGCTGAGGGATGCACTCATGTTCTCTGCGCTCCTCATTCCGCTGTGTTCCATGAGCCTTAGGTATAGAGAGAGGTTCAACTCTAGATGTGTCTCCTAGGATTGGGGATCTTTCAGATGTCTATTTTCTGTGTTTGATGAATTGTGCAATTCTGTAGTCACCTCCATCTGTTGCAAAGAGAAGCTTCTTTGATGAGTGGTTTATGTTTGTAAATATTCCATATTTTGTGTATGGTAAGAAATTTCATTTGTCTAGTGATATGACAGAGATAGGGTTTTCGCTAGGATCTATGTCCTCTCCTGAGTTTACTCCCATGGAGAAGGTTTTAAGTCCATCTGGAGAGCTAGTGATTGGCCCCAGATAACAGTGCCACTACTGCATCAATAGAGGTAGTTTACTGTGCAGGTCATTATGGTGATTAGGCTGGGTTGGGCCATTGATTGATTTTCTCTCTTAGCAGAGTGCACATTTTCTAGCATTTTGAGTGCTAAACTTCAGGTGGAAGGCTCTTAGGTCAGTTCCTGCTCCATTAATCTAAGTCCTATCCCTGAAGCATGTCCTGTTCTGAACAGTACGTTCTTATTTTCTAGTTCTGGGAGATAATCGAGAGCTTTGACAATAACCTGTGTTATTTTGAGAGTTTCTTGGGCCACTCTCACCAACCACTCAGAGGGAGGGGTCTTCTGTCTGGCACTGTATTCTTTGCCATACAGCCCCAGGTTACCTGCGCACTAATGTTCAGACAGTGTATGTGCATTTCTCATGGGGTCTCAGGGGCATCACATTGCCCTCTGGGTTCCCTAGCCACCCAGTGTCCAATAATCTCTATTATTTCTTTTTCCCTCCCCACCTCCCTCCTCCTTCCCCAGCCCCAGTACTCCTACTATCTCCACCCTCCCCATGTCCTGAGTTCCCTCACCCCTCCCTGTATGTCCCTCCCTGTCCCAAATCAACACTCCCACTTCCTGTACCTCCCCCATAGTAACATCTGTTCCTTACTATCCCCTCTTTTGGGGTCTTTTTTTTCCTTTACCTCCATGTATCCTTTAGATTTTCTTGGCTCCTGGTGTTACATCAGGATATATTCATGTACAGGGGATTGGTGCTACAATACACAAATGAAAGAGAACATACGGAGGTGAGGGTGAGGTCTAAGGCTGGGTGAGAACAGGGCGGTGGAGGATGAGAGTTGCTGAATAGAGAGGAAGTGGGCAGGATCTGACTTACCAGGGACCTCAGTGGGGCAGGTCTGTCAGGCAGGTCTGGAGCCAGGGAGGTTGGGGATGGGGATCACCTGAGGGGGTGCTTAGCAGGGTCCTAGGTAGGGTGAGACTGTCTGACAGGTCAGGTACCAGGAAAGATGGCAGAGGTTTGAGGTCACCTGAAGGGGGACTCAGTAATCTATGCTAGGGCGTTTAGCTAGTCAGGATTACGGTGTTAGTTCAGAGATAGAATTGGTGCCTGCGGAATCCAAGGCTGGGTGAGGACTTTTATCTGGTTTTGATATTAGAGTAATACTAGCTTTGTAAAGAATTTGCAAGTCTTCCTTTTCTATTTTGTGGAAGGATTTGAGAAGTATTACTGTTCTTTGAAAATTTGGTGGAACCTGAAACTGTAACCAAAAAGTTTTTTTTCTCCAATTTTTTATTTTTATTTTTTTAACAATAAGTAATAAGTTATGAGTACAAGCATCCTTCATGTAAAACCAATTTTCAGGAGCTGGAGAGATGGCCTAGTGGTTAAGAGCACCGACCGCTCTTACAGAGGACCCGGGTTCGATCCCCAGCACCCACATGGCAGCCGAGAACCATCCGATACTCCAATTCCAGGAGAACTCCAGTTCCAGGGGAATTCGACACCCTCTTCTGACCTCCGCAGCATTGCACGACACGGGTGCACAAACTTGCATGCAGACAGTACATTGATACACATACAGAAATAAATAAATGCTGGGCGTAGTGGCGCACGCCTTTAATCCTAGCACTTGGGAGGCAGAGGCACGTGGATCTCTGTGAGTTCGAGGCCAGCCTGGTCTACAGAGTGAGTTCCAGGATAGCCAGAGCTACAGGGAGACCCTGTCTAAAAACAAAACAAAACAAAACAAAACAAAACAACCCCCCCCAAAACAAAACAAAACAAAACAAAACAAAACAAAAAAAAACAATTTGCAAGCAGCTATGCCCAAACCCACACAGCCCAAGTCTCCCACCATCCAGCTGGTGGGGCTTTTATGTACAATCATGTTAATCAAACAAGTGTCTAGTCTATGTTGCTGTAGTTTCACCATTCACCCCAATTGCAAATTGTTCCCCAATTCTACCATGCCCCATCTTCTGCAGATTGTTCCCTAGGCTTAGAAAAGGGGCACAGGTGGACGAGAAGCAAAACAGTCTACTTTCTCTGGAGATGTCATTTTGGACTCTGATCAGTTCTGGCTGTTTCCTTTCATGGGTTAACAGTTTGTCCAGGAATAACCTTTCAATCCTACTAATGAAGCACAAGCAACTAGATATATAGGTATTTAAACAGTACTAATTATTATGGTAGGTTACTTTGGTATAGACGCAGATGTTTGGATGGTATGCTAATCCATGAATTATATTTTTTCTGTAAAAGATGACAAGGTTTTACTGTGGCTTATAACTTCTCCTAACCACTAGAGGATGTAAGCTTGTGGCATCAGCAATGAATTATTCCTCCAAGGAGGGAGCTAATAGCCAATTAGATTTGGGATATACAGACATGTGGGTGCCACTGCTGCACAGTATTTCCAGGCAGGTGAGGTGTAGCTGATGCTGATGGAGGAGTCTTGCTTGACTCAAGGAGACCAATTTTTGCTTTATTGGTTTAGTGGCCTTTGGTAACACTCTCTGGTATTCCAGAGACCAACTGTACCCTTGCCTGTGCGGTCTCAATACATCTTTCCCATGTTTACCTCAGGTCTTTGACAGCAGGGTCTTATCACCTCTCTTCTTGCAGGTATCCCAGTTTACAGGCAAGAAGCCTTTACCTTTTGGGGGGTGCAAAAGTTAATAAAAATCTTCTTGGTGAGATGTCTCAGTAAGACACCTGTCATCACCAAGCTTGACAATTTGAGCTTGATCCCTGGGACTCACATGGTAGAAGAAGAGAACTGACTCCTACAAGTTGTTCCCTGACTTGTCTATGTGCCCCCCAACAAATAAATAAATGTAATAAAATATCTTCTAGATAATAAATAAATGTAATGAAATACCTTCTAGATAGATAATGTGTGGTTTTCAAATATCTTCGCCCAGCTTGTCTTTTCATCCTTTTTAACCGGGTCTTTTGTAGAGAGAAATAGTTTTGATTTTAATCAAATTCAACAAACAAATTTCTTTTTCTCATTGGGATTCTCATTTTAAGTCTAAGAGCTCTGTTTAACTTTTCCAACTTCTCCAAAGCTTTATAGTTTCACATTTTATATTTAGGTTGAGGATTGATTATGAGTTAGTTTTTGCATAAAATGTGAAACTTAGGTCATTATTTTCCCATTTTTCTTGAGGATATCCAGTTTTAACAGAATTTGTTGAAAATGGTATTTTTCTTCCATTGAATTGCTTTTTCATCTTTGAAATCAGTCATGCATTTTTTTGGTGGTCTTTTTGAGACAGAGTCTTCCTGTAGCTCCGGCTGTCCTGGAACTCACTGTGTAGACCAGCTGGCCTTGAACTCAGAGATCCGCCTGCCTCTGCCTTCCAAGTGCTAGGATTAAAGGTGTGTATCACCATGCCTGACCTTACATGCATATTTTTGTGGGATGACTTTGGGTTACTGGAGTCAATTTGCTTATGTCTATCCCTTTACAATACAACCTGTCTTGGCAACTATAATTATATTTTAAGCCTCATTATTGGGTGCAGTGATTCCTCTCACTTTATCCCTACTCATTTGTTATTTTGGCATAAGGTTTTATTACATAGCCTAGGCTGGCCTCAAACTTATTGTATAGCCCAGGTTGGCCTCAAACTTGAGATCCTCCTGCTTAAGCCACCTAAGTGCTAGGATTATAGGTATGTATCACCACACCCCTCTTATTTTTTTCTCTTTAAAGACCTTTTTAGCTAATCCAGGATTTGTGTATAGCTATAGGTACTGCTTAATTTTATGTGTCAACTAAACTGGGTCATGGAGTGCTGAGATAACTGGTCACACATGATTTTTTAAGTGTTTCTGTGAGTATGCTTCTGGTAGAGATTAACATTTGTATTGGCTAGCTGAGCAAAGCATCTGTCCATATCCCCAAATGTGTGGTCATCATCCAGTAAACTGAAGTCCCAATAGAACAAACAGGGGGAGTGAAGTTAAATGAACTCTACCTGAGGACTTGAAGTGAGACATGACTTTTTTCTACCCTAAGTGCTCCTGATTCACAGACCTTCAGATTCATAATGGAATCTACATCAATGCTTCTGTGCTTCTCAGGCCTTGAAACTACACAATTGGCTTTCCTGGGTCATCCAGCTAGTTGGATGGGCAGATCATGGGCCTTCACAGCTTCCATAGTTCGGTTATTGAACACCTTATAATGCATTTTTGCATTTATTTATGTACTTATGTTTTAGTAGGTCTGTTTTTCTGGAGAACTCTGAGATTTTTATTGTAATGGAATTAAGCCTGCATGTCAATTTAGGGGGAAGTGACATCTTTACTCTGCTGTTATCTAGCTTGGGAACATATGTCTTGCCATTGATTTGGGTGTCCTATATCAATATTTTCTAATTTTCAGCATATAGATTGGTATTTATTATGTTAATTGATGATATAAATATTTAAGCTTATTTTTCTTATTTTTTCCCTTGGAAACAGGGTCTCAAGTAGCTCAGGGGGCCTTGAACATAACTATGCATGCAGCTAAGGAAGTCCTTGAACTGATGACCTTCCAGCTTCTACTTCCCATGTATTGGAATTAGAAGCATGTGCTGCCATGTCCAGTTTTATGTAGGACAAGGCTTTCTGCATGCCTGGCAGGTACTCTATCAATAGAGCTACATCCCCAGTCTCTAAGTATTTTTCCTGAGAATTTTTCTTTGTATTTAAAAATTATTGAAAATTTCTGTATAATCAAATCATCTGCAAATAAGAACAGTTCATTTTCTCTTTTCTTGTTTGTGTGGCTTTTGTTTTTCTTTATTGCCCAATTGCATTGGTTAGAACTTCCAGTAAAATGTTGAATAGAAGTGATGAGTGTAGATAGCATTGTCTTGTTTGTGGTATTGAGAATGTTCAGGTTATCATTAAGTACCATTCTTTTTTTTTTTTTTTGTCTTTTTGAGGGTCTCCCTGCAGCTCCAACTATCCTGGGACTCACTTTGTAGACCAGGCTGGCCTTGAACTCACAGAGATTTGCCTGCCTCTGCCTCCCAAGTGCTGGGATTAAAGGCATGCGCCACCATGTCTGGCCATGAAGTACCATTATAATTGTAGATTTTTTTTTTTTTGTCTTTTCAAGACAAGGTCTCCCTGTAGCCCCAGCTGTCCTGGAACTCACTCTGTAGACCAGGCTGGCCTTGAACTCACAGAGATCTGCCTGCCTCTGCCTCCCAAGTGCTAAGATTAAAGGCATGCGCCACCACACCTGGCCTAATTGTAGGTTTTTTTCATAGCTTCTCTTTAGAAATCTTTAATATTCTGAAGAGTTTTCTTTTCATTGTGAATGGATGTTGAATTTCACTAAGTTGTTTTTCTGTGTTGATTCATATAGTCAATGTGGTGGACTGATGGATTTGAATGTTTAAGTATCCTGGCTCCCTTAAAATTAATTATATTTTATCATGGTATATAATTACTTTTGTATATTGTTGGGTTTTGATGTGGGATTTTTTTTTTTAAATTTTATTTATTTCTGTATGTGTATGAATGTACTGTCTGCATGCAGGTCTGTGCACCCGTGTCGTGCAATGCCGCGGAGGTCAGAAGAGGGCGTCGGATTCTCCTGGAACTGGAGTTCTCCTGGAATTGGAGTTTCGGACGGTTCTCGGCCGCCATGTGGGTGCTGGGGATCGTACCCGGTTCCTCTGTAAGAGCGGTCGGCGCTCTTAACCGCTAGGCCATCTCTCCAGCCCCTGATGTGGGATTTTTGAGTGTGACAAGGTCTTTCATGGCTCAGTTGTGCACAATCCAAAGACTTAGAGTGCTGAACATTCCTGGTCACCAGAGATTGTCCTGGGGCAGTTGCTCTGAGTCTGTTGTGAAGATTAAAGATGAGGATGCTTTGGGGAACGTGCAAAGAAGAAGCAAGCTTTGTTAAGAATCACATAGGGGCTGGAGAGATGGCCTAGCGGTTAAGAACGCCGACTGCTCTTGCAGAGGACCCAGGTTCGATCCCCAACACCCACATGGCGGCTGAGAACTGTCTTTAACTCCAGTTCCAGGGGAATCTGACACCCTCTTCTGATCTCCGCGGCATTGCACGACATGGGTGCACAAACCTACATGCAGACAGTACATTCATACACATAAAAAATAAATAAAATTAAAAAAATTAAAAAAAGAATCACATAAAAGTGATAATCTGAGGAAAAGTAAGAAAGACTCTTGCCGGGCGAGTCCGGAGTGGCACATGCACTCTTAATCTTAGCACTTGGGAGCCCAGAGGCAGGCGGACTTTGTGAGTTCAAGGCCAGCTGGGTCTTACAGAATGAATCCAGGACAGCTGCGGGTCTACAGGCGCAGACCAAAAAAAAAAAAAAAAAAAAAAAAAAAAAGGACTCTCAAGAAAGCGGGATTTTCCAGGACAGTGGTCTAGTGGTTTTCATAGGGCAGAGGCAGGAACAGAACAAAGGCTGAGGTCATTGTCTGACATTGGTTAGTTCTCCGCTCTATCATGGGTAGAGGCAATGAAGGGTCCATACGTTCTATGCATGTTCTCCTGGCTCAACCAGGGAGATTATCATGCAGTGTCCATGTACTACCCACCCGGTTAGAGATGGTGAAGCCCCCTCTTTGTATCTCTCTGATTCTGGCTTTGTTAGTTGTTGACTTTGACTGCCTAGTGGTTAGGCATTGCCTGGTGTTGCAACCTCCAACCAAGATGTCCCAAGTGCTATTAATTGTACTAAGCTTTTTGTTTCTCACACCTACCAAGAAGAAGCTGCATTTTTCTTAGTTAATTCCTTGTCTATGAGATGGTCTGTGGTCTCTTTCCTGAAATAGGTTCAGGCTCTTTTAGAAGCCATCTATTAGGCTGGGCGTGGTGGAGTATGCTTTTAATCCCAGCACTCAGAAGGCAGAGGTGGGCGGATCTCTGTGAGTTCAATCCCAGCCTGGTCTACATAGCAAGCTTCAGGCCAGCTGGGACTAAAAGGGAGACCCTGTCTCAAAAAGACCAAAAAAAAAAATAATAATAATAAATAAAATAAAATAAAAAAGAAGCATCTATTACAGTTAGCTGTGTTTGAAGCAAGGATATATGGAAAAACATGAATGCCTTACACCTGTTCTTTAAAGGCTTCAGGAATGATGGGGCAGCTGGTCTGCTTGTCACAGCCCAGGGCCCTGTCCTTTCTTTTATATGCTTAGCTTGGCTGTCTCATACCCACCAACAATCTCTCTGATCTTCTTCAGTGCTCCATACTCTGTCATCTTAACCTCCTAATCATCCTTTTAACAATAGCCTCCATTGTCAATGCAACCTATGCGAACAGCTTAAAGTTTTCACCACAGACCCTTTTCCACTAAACTGGAGTGGTTTCTGTTCTTGTATTTTCTAAATGAGATTGTATAAAATTGGTTTTAAAGATTATTCTTTAAACATTTGGTTAAAATTCTCCAGTAAGGGCCAGGCATGGTGGCCTTTAATCCCAGCACTTGGGAGGAAGAAGCAGGTGGATCTGTGTGAGTTCAAGTCCAGCCTGGTTTACACAGTGAGTTCCAGGCCAGCTGGGACTAAAGGGAGACCTGTCTCAAAAAGAACAACAAAAAAATTCTCCAGTGAGGCCACTGAGGCTTGAGACTTTAAGGGAACCTTTTAAATTGCCAATTCAGGGTCAGGCATGGTGGTGCACGCCTTTAATCCCAGCACTTGGGAGGCAGAGGCAGGTGGATCTCAGTGAGTTCAAGGCCAGCCTGGTCTACAGAGCAAGCTCCAGGCCAGCTGGGACAAAAGAGAGACCCTGTCTCAAAAATACTAAAGAAAAAAAAAATGCCAAGGCAATTTATTTAATGGTTCTAGAACTATTCCGCTCATTTATTTCATTTGAGTTGGTATTCATGGTTTTCTGCAATTGACCAAATTCTTCTCAATTGGCAAGTTTATGAGAGCAAAGTAATTGATTTTATTTCCTTGTGAAAAAAAATTTTTTTTGGTCTTTTTGACATAGTTCCAGCTGTCCTGGAGCTCACTCTGTAAACCAGACTGGCCTTGAACTCACAGAGATCCTCCTGCCTCTGCCTTCCAAGTGCTAGCATTAAAGGTATGCACCACCATGCCCAGCCTGACGGTTCTTAGCTGCCATGTAGGTGCTGGGAATCAAACCCAGGTCCTCTGCAAGAGCAGTCAGTGTTCTTAACTGCTGAGCCATCTCTCCAGCTCCATGAATTTTTTTTTTTTTTTGTAAATTGTACATCTACACAATAGTATGCTACTCAGAAATAGAAACAAATGGATATCCAAACATCATAAAGAACCATCAAATGGGGGCTGGAGAGATGGTTCAGTGGTTAAGAGCACTAGGTGCTCTTATAGAGGTCTGAGTTTGTTTCCCAGCATCTATGTGGCAGCAAACAACCATCTGTAATGTTACAGATTTCAAGACCACTGGGAAAAGACCACTCAGATGAAATTAAAATCCAATCAGCCAAATTCTCTATCAGCTGGTGCTGGTGACAGTAGCCTCCAGCTAAAATGGGAAGGGAGCTTTTAAAGACAAAAACCACAATTCATTTCTGCAGAATTTCTGGCTGTCTGTGTATAACATCTCAGTTCCTCTTACCAGTGGATACAGGTGAGTTTACAGAAGCCAGAGCAAGCAGTTATCAGGGACTAACATATTTTGCAAGGGAAAGGGTTATTTTTACAGTTAAAATTCCTGAGGTTGTTTAACAGTTTAAAGCTGCTGACAGAGCAGGTCTCTAAAATGGCTATCTTAAACAAAATGGATTCACTCTGGTCACCACAGTCCCTACTGGCTTTGGATTATGTGTATCAAATCATTGATTCATACTTGTATTGGGCTAGAGGTTGATATTGGTCCTGCAGTGCTAGTATCGTAACAGTGTTGATCCATGTGTATGTGTGTGTGTGTGTGTGTGTGTAATTAGGTAATTTAGAATTCAGTGGCCTATGGTAACTCTGAGAAGTAGCAGGAGGAGGGGCCCTGATATCCCATTTAAGAGAGTGGCAAGTCGTGGAGACCAGGAAAAGAGGGGTTGGTTCTGGTTGGAGGCTTCAGTGTGCTCCTTGGCTCTCTGGTCCGCATTCTGTAACTAGGGCTAAAGTTTCTCTTATGACTCCTGAATTATTAGCATAAAAACAGCATTTTTTGGTCTTTTTGAGACAGGGTCTCCCTATAGCCCCAGCTGGCCTGGAGCTCACTTCATGAAATTTTGATCCCTGAGGGCCAATGCCAAGCTCTGAAGGTTGCAGAGCCTGCAATCCAGGTCCCTATGAAGAGAGAATAATGATGACTAAGGCTGCCTTTTTTTCTCTGAGTGAGAATATCATTTGTTAAGAAATGTTCCCTACCTTCTGCCCCATTGTATATGTTTACCTGGGAAAGGACATAATCTAGGATACAAAAACTTCCCCCAGGGGAAGTTTTAATTCTAAATGCTCGGCAGTTACACATTTAGCAAGACAAAATGCGCAGGCCCAACATGTCCCAGATGGAGCCAGGAAGTATATTCTAACATTTTTAGCCTTATTGCTATAGGCGAGGGAACTGCAAGATAGACTATAAAGGGAACTGGAAAAGGCATAAGTTGAAGACACTAAACATGTACCTCTTCCCTATAGGTCCCCCAGGGTAAGCCTTGTTTTTTGCAACCTGTAATCTGTGTTTCCCTGTAGAGTAGTAGTTGGAGAAATAGAAATGTTGGCTCCTATCTCCATAAAAGGGAGGACTTGGATCTAAGCAGAGCCAACAGTCCTGCCCTAGATCAGGAATGGTATGATTTGTCCAGTTACGCATTCATTTTAATGTCTTAAGTTCAAGGTTTCCAAATAAGGTTAGAGCTATCATCTACCATGAAGGTTCAGTCATAAGGGGAAGTTGGGCTACTCTCAACAGGGGGTCCAGTCTCTTCGGAGGCATGGTCTACCCCTACCAGGGGCTGGGAGATTTGGGGAGGAGAAGGGACAGTGAGTAACCTTATTTTGGGGTAAGGTAACCATTTACTTCCCTTGGGAGTTTCTTTTGGATGGCGATTTCAGTGACAAGGTCCTGGGCAAGTAACATATGCTCAGATCCCCAAGTCCTTACTGTGGCCCAGTATCTATGTCCCAAACGATTCCAAGCTTGAACCTTAATAGAGAATGGGTTGCAGTTCCCTATCAGGCAATTATTAGAGAATGTTAACCTTGAGGTTGTTATGTAGGGGGTCTTGATGGCCCCCCCATGGTGAATCATTCTCACAACTCCATGTGGCCAGATGATATTGTCCATTCCCCTGGAAATGAGAATCCCCATTTTCAGGGCATGCATAAAGTTGTAATTTTTAAAGTCCTTTTCCAAGTCTCTTTTTCCACACCCTGAAGCTATTATGCACTCCTTCCCATACGTTTAGGGCTTTCCACATAAGCTGGCATAAATCTGTTCAGAACTCAGGCATTGTAGTAGCTTTCTGGGACCTGGAAAGGATGATACCATCTGAGGTACGGCTAAGTTCCCAGTCCCAAATCTCCAAGTTCCTGTACTCAGTGGACCAATATGGATATTACCTGTCAGAATTCCCATTACCAGAATCACTGTGAAACTGGTATTCAGTTTCAAGTGTACTTGCAAGGGATGCTGGGAGTCTCTTGATACCTTTCATTTTTCTTTTTTTTTCTTTTTTTTCTTTATTTTATTATTTTATTTTTTTTATTAATTTTATTTCTGTATGTGTGAATGTACTGTCTGCATGCAAGTTTGTGCACCCGTGTCGTGCAATGCCACGGAGGTCAGAAGAGGGTGTCGGATTCCCCTGGAACTGGAGTTTCAGACGGTTCTTGTCCGCCATGTGGGTGCTGGGGATCGAACCCGGGTCCTCTGTAAGAGCAGTCGGCGCTCTTAACTGCTAGGCCATCTCTCCAGTCCCGATACCTTTCATTTTTCACCACCCTGCTGATGGTGTCTGCCTTTAAATGGGAGAGATGAATCCAGGCATCAAGCCCTGTCACTTTAAGGGTTATGGGCGTGGTCAGGATTACTGGGTAAGGCCTCTCCCAGGAAGGCTCCAGGGCCCTGCTGGGCCGACTGCTGATCCACATCAAATCTCCAGGTTGGAACCTGTGTGCCCATTCAGTGAGGACTGGCAAAGGTAGTGGAGGTGAGAGGCGGGCCTGGATATCTGGGGATACCTGTTGCAGAGCTGGCAGAGACTTGAGGAAGGAATAATTAGACATTTCAGTGGCATGTGGCCTTCCTTTTGCAGGGATCAGTGGAGGAAGACAGTCAAACATTATCTCAAATGGTGTGAACTTATTTCTTAGGGGGAGCACCTGATTCTAAAAATAATGGTAGGGAGCAACTCAGTCCATCCCTCACCAGTTTCTGGCCAGAATTTAGTCAATGTTTCTTTGATGGTCCTGTTAGTTCTTTCTACCTGTCCTGAACTTTGGGCACAATGCAATTTCCAACGTATCCCTAGAGTTTCAGCCACTTGGGACACCTTGGCCGTGAAGGCTGGGCCATCATCTGAGCCCAAGGAGGAGGGGAAGTGGAATTGGGGAATGATCTCCATCAGTAACATCTTAGTGGCTATATTAGCTGTTTCTGACCTTAGGCTGTAGAGCAGAACCTCAGAGTTAACAATCTAACTTTATAGAGGTGTCGAGAGTTTCCAGGGGGAATGTAGCTCACTTGTATCCCAGCTTCTTGGTAGGAAAGAACAAAGGGGTCTGGCAATGGGTGGGAACTGAGCGATTTCTGTCTCTGTCATCTATCAGGGCAGATTGGGACCTCAGCTTGTATTTTGATAAGTAGGTGAGTGGTATGTGACCATTGCCAGTCCAGTACCCAGACTGAACCCTCACTGAAGTTTGTGAGTGAGAACAGGGTCAGAAAACCCCACCTCTCAAGGCTTCTATGAGCTGGGAACATTGTAACACATATCAGACCAGGTTAGACCTTTACTGAGGACAGAAGACACATTGTTTTTTCTTGTCAGCCCTTAGTGGTCAATGACCTCGATATGGAACTGCAGGTGGGTGGTAGTGATCACACAGTGACCCCGCAGGAGAGAACATGTCTGGCAGTTGTGGTATTGCCAGTGACACTGGATGAGGTAGATAGCACTGAGCACTTGGCAGTACCGCCAGTGGATGCGCCACATACGAATCAGAGACTGGAGCTTGACCACGGCTCTCTCTGTGCTTGAATAGTTAATCAACATCACCCTCCGCTTCACCTCCAGCATCCGCAGGCGTGTCTTCCGCCACCAGCTCTGGATGATCCAGGCCCTGAGGGCTGTGTGCAGCAGGGATCTGCGTACCAGGGTGCCACGCCACCAGGCTTGGACTCGGATGACTGCTCTCTGTTTTGGGGATTTTTTTGGGAAAAGTATTTCTAGACAAAGTTCAGAGACATAACTCGGGGATCTCTGTGCCACCAGCTTCCAGTGTCTTCCTGGAAGGGGTTTGGTGGGCTCTGGGCTCTGTCCCTTAGCATTGGCCCTCCCTCAGAGAGCTGAGGGGAGTTAGCAGGACTCTGGTCAGGAGCCAGGAGACCTGATAGGGATCTTTTTCTGCTACTGTGGACACTTCACCTCACCCTCAGAGTCAATTTCTCTCATCTCATGTATTTATTCCAGGTTATCCTTGAACTCCCTCCATAGCCAAGGTTAACCTTGAACCTCTGTTCTTCCTGCCTGCACCTCCCAAGTGCTAGGATTACAGTTGTGTATGTACCTCCACTTTTTTTTTTATTTTATTTTATGTGTATGAGTGTACTGTCTGGATGTAAGTAGGTACACCCATGTCCTGCAATGCTGCAGAGGTCAGAAAAGGGTGTCAGATTCCCCTGGAACTGGAGTTAGGACAGTTCTTAGCCACCATGTGGGTGCTGGGAATCAAACCCAGGTCCTCTGCAAGAGCTGTCGGTGCTCTTAACCACTGAGCCATCTTTCTAGCCCCCCTACCACCTTTTACAATGTTCTCTTCCCTATTTCACTGCTGCCTAAATCAAGGGGAAATCAGAGTTACTGTACGGGTTACCCTCGGGGTGTGAGAGGCTTTGTCCTTCGCACATCACACCTTCGGGGCTCACTGATTTGGGAAGGTTTCCTCTCCTAAAGATTTTGCCTAATTTTTCTCTGATGACACGTCCCCAAAACACTGTTGACTTCTCTCTACCATCCTCTTATCTCTCTACCATCTTCTTATCTTTTGATCCCTTGGTGATTTAAAAAAATTTTTTAAATTTATTTTTGTATGTGTATGAATGTACTGTCTGCATGTAGGCTTGTGCACCCATGTCGTGCAATGCCGTGGAGGTCAGAAGAGGGTGTCGGATTCCCCTGGAACTGGAGTTCTCCTGGAATTAGAGTTACAGACGGTTCTTAGCCGCCATGTGGGTGCTGGGGATCGAACCCAGGTCCTCTGCAAGAACAGTCGGTGCTCTTAACCGCTAGGCTCTCTCTCCAGCCCCCAGATTCCCTTGGTGATTTTATAGTTACTTCCTGCATATTCTACAAGCAGCCTTCTTATATTTAAGACATTTTACTCCTTAATTCATTCTTTCCAATCCTTTTCTGGTCCAGGCTAAGGAGGAGATACAGAGGAAATGAGCCGATATTTACTTGACTGCTGGTCATTTTACACTGTGGATGTGGACAAGGCAGAGTCCTAAGCTCCCAGGGCATAGAGGCAAATGGCTGGGATTTCTTTCCACTATGGGGAGTTCTACTCACTTGCTCACTTACCAGTATTCCCTTCTTCCTTCTGGTAGTGTCCTCTTCACTTTGAACTACAATGACAAGCACATTTTCCTGCCACTGTCATTAAATGAAATGAGAAATTCATACATGAATGAAGACTGCTGCTTTTCTCTATGGCCCTGTGCAAAACCACCCATTGCTTTAGTATCCCCCCTTTTTCCCTAGGCCCGTGAAGTCCACGGGGATGCTCAACCATCCCTCCTCTAACTGCCTGGTAGATATGGTCAGGTCTCTTACACAAAAGTCACACATTACGGCCTGCCTCTGGATGGTTCATTAGCCCTGATTTCTCAGCCTCTCAAATTTGACATGAATAATATGAGCCAGGGCAAACTATGAATTCACAATGGCATTATGACATAGGGATTAAGATATCTGCCTTGGGTGTGGTGGTGCAGACCTTTGATCCCAACACTCAGGAGGCAGAGGCAGGCAGATCTCTGTGAGTTCAAGGCCAGCCTGATCTACAAAGGGAGTTCCAGGACAGCTGGGGCTACAGGGAGATCCTGTCTCAAAAAGACCAAAAACCAATCAACCAACCAAAAAAGATGTCTGCTTCATCTTCCAAACTGCTCACATGTCCTTAGTGATTCAAGAAAAGCAGACTGGCTAAGATCAAGAAAATGAAGGACAGAAGATGATGGTAAGGTTGTGGAGAAAAGGGCAACACTCATTCACTGCTGGTGAGAATGCAGGCTTAGTGCAGCCACTATGGAAGACAGTGTGCAGAATTCAAAAGACTAAAAATGAAGCTACCATATGACCCAGTTATACCACTCCTTGGCATACACCCAAAGGACTTGTCATACTGTAAAGACACCTGTACATCCATGTTGCTGCTCTCTTCAGAACAGGGAAGAAATGGAAACAACCTAAATGTCCCAGGACAATTAAAATATGGTATATCTACAGAATGGAGTACTACTCAGCAGTAAGAAAAGATAGAATTATGAAATTCACAGGTTTAGAAAGTCATTTCCTACACCTATGTCTTGTAGGTTCCTGCCAACGTTTTCTTCTATCATTTTCAGAGTTTCACATTTGGGATCTTTGATCCATTTGGAGTTGATTTTTGTACAGAGTGAAAGGTAGAGGTTTAGTTTTATTCTACAAGTGGTGATGCAGTTTTGCCAGCTGAAGATGCTGTCTTTCCTCCATTGTGTCTTCTTGGCCCCTTTGTCAAATATGAGGTGGCTGGAATTGCATGTGCTCCAGTTTGGATCTTCAATTTTGTTCCATTGATCTATGGGTCTGTTTTTGTGCCAGTACCAGGCAGTGGGTTTGTTGTATATGGCTTTAATTACATTGAGGAATGTTCCCTCGGTCCAATTCCTTCTAGGAATTTAAACATGAAGGCATGTTGAATTTTGTCAAAGGCCTTTTGTCAAAGGTCATCTCAATTGAGATGACCATGTGGTTTTTGTCCATTTATGTGATTTGTGACATTTATTGATTTACTTACTTTAAACCATCCCTGCATCTCTGGGATGAATCCAACTTGGTCATGGTGGATGACCTTTTTGATGTGTACCTGTATGCACTTTGCAATTATTTGGTTGAGAATTTTTGCATTTATGTTTATTAATGAAATGGGTCTATAGTTTTCTTTTTTGGTTGTATCTTTGCCTAGTTTTGGTATTAGAGTGAAGGAATTTGGGAGATTTTCCTCTGTTTCTATCCTTTTGAATAATTTGAGTGATAATAGTTGTAGGTCTTCTTTAAATGTCTTATAAAATTCTGCCTTAAATCCGTCTAGGCCTGAGCTTTTTTTAGTTCGGAGGTTTTGAATTGCTGTTTAAATTTCCTCATGTGTTATGGGTCTGTTTATGCTGTCAATCTCTTCTTGGTCAAGTTTTGTGGATTTCCATCATTTCAGATATTCATCCATTTCTCTTAGGTTTTCAAATTTAATAGAGTATAGGTTTTTAAAGTATTCTCATATAATTGTATCTTTTCATTATCTGTTGTGGTCTTTTCCTTGTCGTCCCTGGTTTTGTTGGTTTGGAGGTGCTCTTTCTTTTGGTTAACTGAGCTAGAGGTCTGTCCCTCTTGTTTATCCTTTCAAAGCACTAGCTCTTGGATTCACTGTTCCCTTTGTTTCTATTTCATTGATGTCCACTCTGATTTTTTGTTATTTCTTCTTATCTGTTGGGTTTAGGAATCATTTGTTGTCGTCTCTCAAGTGTTTTTAGGCGCAATGTTAGGTTTATTTGTGCTCTCTTTTTTTTTTTTTTTTGGCCTTTGTGAGACAGCCTCTCCTGTAGCCCCACCTGGCCTGGAATTCTTTCTATAGACCAGGCTGGCCTTGAACTCACAGAGATCCACCTGCCTCTGCCTCTGAGTGTTGGGATTAAAGGCGTGTGCCACCACGCCCGGCCCTCATTTTTTTTTTTTTTGGTCTTTTTGAGACGGGGTCTCCCCGTAGCTCCAGTTGGCCTGGAACTTGCTCTGTAGACCAGGCTGGCCTTGAACTCACAAAGATCCGCCTGCCTCTGCCTCCTGAGTGCTAGGATTAAAGGCATGAGCCACCATGCTCGGCTAATGTAGGCACTTAGGGCTATAAATTTCCCTCTTAAGTTTTAAAGTGTCCCATAGGTTTTGTTGCATTGTATTGTCCTTTTTGTTTAGTTCCAGGAATTCTTTTATTTCTTTCTTTATTTCTCCCTTGACCCATTCATTATTCAGGAGTGTGCTGTTTAGTCTCCATGAGTTCTCGTAGATAGTAAGGCTTCTTCTGGTGGTGATATTACTGCATTGTGATCTGATAGAATGCATGGAATTATTTCAATTTTTTGTATTTGTTGAGGTTTGTTCTATGTCCCAGTATGTGGTCAATTTTGGAGAATGTTCCATGGGGTGCTGAATAGAAAGTATATTCTTTGGTGTTTGGGTGGAATATTAAGAAGATATCTATTAGGTCCATATTAGGGTCTTGAAGTTTCCCACTATTAGTGTGCTGGGATTACTCTGTGCCTTAAAGTCCTGCAGAATTGTGCTTATGAAGTTTGGTGCATCAGAGTTTGATCTATCTATCTATCTATCTATCTATCTATCTATCTACCTATCTATCTATTCATGATTGTGAAATCTTCATGGTTAATTGTTCCTTTGATAAGAATGTAGTGACCTTCTTCATCTCTTCTGATTAGTTTTAATTTGGAAGTCTATTTTGTCTGATATTAGAATAGCAACTCCTGCTTGCTTTTTTTTTTTGGTCTTTTCGAGACAGGGTGGGACTCACCTTGTAGACCAAGCTGGCCTTGAACTCACAAAGATCCGCCTGTCTCTGCCTCCCAAGTGCTAGGATTAAAGGCGTGCGCCACCACGCCTGGCTCACTGCTGCTTTTTGGTATCATTTACTTGGAATATTTTTTTCCATCCTTTCACTTTATGATGGTGCCTGTCCTTGAAGGTGAGATGGGTTTCTTGTAGACAACAAAAAGATGGATTCAATTTCCTTTCTTTCTTTCTTTCTTTCTTTCTTTCTTTCTTTCTTTCTTTCTTTCTTTCTTTCTTTTTTTGGTCTTTTTGAGACAGGGTCTCCCTGTAGCTCTGGCTGTCCTGGAA
This sequence comes from Rhizomys pruinosus, assembly GCA_009823505.1. Lineage (NCBI taxonomy): Eukaryota > Metazoa > Chordata > Mammalia > Rodentia > Spalacidae > Rhizomys > Rhizomys pruinosus. The sequence continues at coordinate 1,481,351 of VZQC01001008.1, read as the reverse complement.
CTCGCTATGTAGACCAGGCTGGCCTTGACCTCACAGAGATCTGCTTGCCTCTGCCTCCTGAGTGCTGGGATTAAAGGCATGAGCCACCATGCCCAGCAGATTCAATTTCTTAATCCATTCTCCCAGTCTGTGTCTCTTAATTGGGGAGTTCAGACCATTAATTTTTTTTTTTTTTGGTCTTTTTGAGACAAGGTCTCCCTGTAGTCACAGCTGTCCTGGAACTCTCTGTAGACCAGGCTGGCCTTGAACTCACAAAGATCCACCTGCCTCTGCCTCCCAAGTGCTAGGATTAAAGGTGTGCGCCACCACGCCTGGCTCAGACCATTAATATTTAAGGTTATTATTGAGAGATGTATATTAATTCCCATCAATTTAGTTTCTGTTTGCACTTTTGGTCTAGGTTTATATATCCACAGTTATACCTTTATTAATTACTTTCTCTTGCTGCTTGGGAACAGTCACTCCTTTCCTCTGTTCTTTGAATTGCCTTGAAGGGTTGGCTTTCTGGACATGTATTCTTTCATCTTGTTTATATCATGAAAGATTTTTCTTTCTCCAACTGTAATTGACATTGTTGCTGGTAAAGTAACCTAGGTTGGTATCTATAGTCATTTAGAACTGGAACTACTTTGGTTCAAGCTCTTCTGGCTTTCATCACTTGCATTGAAAAGTCAGCAGTAATTCTGACAGGTTTCCCTTTATATGTGACTTGTTTTTATCTTGTAGCTTTCAGTATTCTGTCTTTGTTTTGAGCATGTAGTGTTTTTACTATGATATAGTGTGGGGAATTCTTTTCTGGTCTTGTCCATTTGGTGTTCTATATGCTTCTTGTATTTGTATGGGTATGTCTTTCTTTCATTTGGGGAGACTTTCTTCTATAGTTCTGTTGAAGATCTGGTCAATACCATTATCCTGGGATTCTTCTCCTTCCTCTATCCCTATGATGCATATTGGTCTTTTCATGATGTTCCACATTCCTGATTATTCCACTCTTGTGTATTTATTTATTTATTTTTCTATTTTCTCCACTAAGCATTCAGAAAGAGAGAGTTCAGTTCTTTAATCATCCCTGTAGTCTTGTGTGTTTTTTTAATTTTTCATAACCTTTGCTTGAGCATTCCAGTTCTTCCATGTTTTCTTCCAGTCTTGATATTCTATTTTCTGCTTCATTCATTCTGTTATTGAGGCTTTCTCCTATCCTTTCCTGTTGACTGGATGACTATTTTATTTCCTTTTTTATTTTGGCCTGAGATTTCCTCAGTATTTCCACTTCTTTCCAGAGTTTGTCATTCTCTTCTTTTAGGCTATCTCTAGTTCCTCCTAGTTCTTTGATTTGTTTGTCTGTATGTTCTTTATATTCTTTGATTTCTTTGAGTATGTTTATGATATTTCTTCCTTTTTTTTTTTTGGTCTTTTTGAGTCAGGTCTCCCTGTGGCCCCAGCTGTCCTGGAACTCACTCTATAGACCAGGCTGGCCTTGAACTCACAAAGATCCACCTGCCGGGTGTGGCGTGTTTGTGTGGGAGTCTGGCCTTAGGGTGGGTGGAGCTCTGTCCTACCTGTCAGGAGCTGAGCTGGAGCTGAGCCAAAGCGGGAGCAGGGTCCAGGCACAGGTCTGTGGGCGGGTGGGCATGCCTTGTCTTGCCTGTTGGGAACAGGCAGTTGAAGCAAATTTCTACTTGCTTGTTCTGGGCTCCATCTTACCCACCAGGAGCCAGGAGGTGGGCCTCGGGGACAGGGCCCCTAGTTGAGTAAGCTGGAACTGGAGCTATAGGGCATCCGGAACTGACTTTCAGGAGCTGGGTGCTGGGTGCCTGGAGTCTGCTGAGCTGGAACAGGTGGTGGGCACTGCTTCTGGGTCTCTGCCTCTCTGCCTTCATAGCTGCTCTATGGGGTTCCGCCTACACAGGCATCTCATTAGAATTTTTTGGGGGGGATCTTTTTGAGACAAGGTCTTTCTGTGGCCCCAGCTGGCCAGGAACTCACTCTATAGACCAGGCTGGCATTGAACTCACAGAGATCCACCTGCTTCGGCTTGCTGAGTGTTGGGATTAAAGGCATGTGCCACCACGCCTGGCTCATTAGAATTTTTATACTGAGTTGTTTATATATACTAGACACAAGTCCATTATCAGGTATATGATTTGTGAGATATTTTCTCTCATTCTATGGGTTGACTTTTCACTATCTAAACAGTGCTATTTAAGCACAGTTAATTTTTTTTTTCCCTCTAAGGGCACACCTTGTAACCCCAGCACTTGGGAGCCAGAGGCAGGTGGATCTCTGTGAGTTCAAGGCCAGCCTGGTCTACGTAGCAAGCTTCAGGCCAGCCGGGGCTAACGGGAGATGCTGTCTCAAAAAAAGAGCCCCCCCCATTTTTTTTACATTTATTTGTGCACATGTGTTTGTATGTGTACATGTCATGTTATGCATGTAGAGGCAGCACCTTGACTGGCTGAACAATCTCACCAGCCTTCAGCTAATATTTCTTTGCATACCTTATGATTTTTGCTGTCATAGTTGAAAACAGAACATTTGGAATAGCATAATGTGGTAATTCTGGAAGTCAAATTCATTTCTACTCCTGGACTTTCTCTTAGTGGTTCCACCTGTCATAGTTATTGTTCATTTGGTGACTTTTATGAAATCACCACCTTGCAAATCCATATTTTATGTGTGTGGCTACTGAAGTCTCAGAAGTCAGGTAATAAGTGGACAAAGATTTCCTTAAACGTTTAGGTAATAAATCCCCCAGTATTTGTCAAAGAGCTCTGTATGGAGCTGAACTGCCTTCAGTATTCAACTAGCAAGGGCTATGGAGATGGCTCAGCTCAGCTGGTAAAGTGCTTGCTAAGTAAGCGTGGGGGCCGAGCTGGAGCCTCACCATTTACATAAAAAAACCCAGCATGAGGGGCTGGAGAGATAGCCTAGCAGTTAAGAGCACCAGCTGCTCTTGCAGAGGACCGGGGTTCGATCCCCAGCACCCACACGGTGGCTGAGTACCATCTGTAACTCCAGTTCCAAGGGAATCTGAGACCCTCTTCTGACCTCCGTGGCATTGCACGGCACGGGTGCACAGACCTACATGCATTGCACGACACGGGTGCACAGACCTACATGCAGACAGTACATTCATACACATCCAAAACAAAAAAAAAGACAAAAAAAAACCCAGCATGAAAAAAAAAAAAAAGCCGGGCGTTGTGGCATGCGCCTTTAATCCTAGCACTCAGGAGGCAGAGGCAGGTGGATCTTTGTGAGTTCAAGGCCAGCCTGGTCTACAGAGTGAGTTCCAGGACAGCTGGGGCTACAGGAAGACCCTGTCTTGAAAAGACGAAAACAAACAAACAAACAAACAAAAACCCATGGTGGCCTGGCCTATGAGCTCAGTGCTGGCAGATGAAGAGGAGGGGGCCATGAATGGAAGACGGGAGCACAGCTTGCTCTTCAGGATACTTTATTCCCTTTGGATATACATCCTGAAGCATGATTCTGAGTCGTGTGGCAGTTCCATTTTTATCATGTCTTTTAAGGCTCTCCCATATTGTTTTCCATATGGCTGTCCCAATTTTCCTCTATGCCCTTGCCCACACTTTCCTTGTCTTTTTGGTGATAATCATCCTCACAGTTGTCGGGCCACTCACTGCTCATTGTGATCTTGATTTCTGTCTCCAGGATGGCTAGTGATGTTGACCACTTTTTCATGTATCTTTTGATCATTTATGTATTTTCTTTGGGAAAATGTATTTTCAGGTCCTTTGCCTATTTTTAATTTTCCATTCTTTCCCCTGATTTTTGAATCCAGACAGTGTATGTCTCCAACTTCTTCCTTTACAGCTTGTTTTGTCTGTTCAGTCTCTTGTGGTTCTGTCTGTATTTTAGTTGAGATCTTTTTTTTTAAATGCCTAGAACACTCCTATTATATTTGAAATGTTAAATTAAAAAACCTCTCATTTTTAGAAATATTGTATAAAGGGTGAAACGTCACTTGGGGAACTTAGAATTCTGACATTGGATGAAGCTCAAACATTAGAAATGGACACAAAAGGACTCAGAGAGGCTAAAATTATCCTTCACAATAAAGAAGTGTTGACTTTTTGTTTTTTTTGGTCTTTTTGAGACAGGGTCTCCCTGTAGCCCCAGCTGGCCTGGAACTCACTCTGTAGACCAGGCTGGCCTTGAACTCACAGAGATCTGCCTGCCTCTGCCTCCCAAGCGCTAGGATTAAAGACATGCGCCACCACGCCCGGCTAAAATATTTTATTAAAAAGAAATTTCTTGGAAATCTCTTGAGGACTTGCTGGGGTCCTAGCTGGGGTCCTAGCTGGGGTCCTAGCTGGGGTCCTAGCTGGGGTGAGGTTCTCCAGTGTGTTCTCTGCTTCCAGGTCTGCCCACAGGGCTCAGCTGCCATGTACTTCTGTCCTTGCCGTGATGGGAGTCGGTGAGGGAAAAGAGAATTTCCTCGTTATTTCTGTCAGTTATTGTGATCACAGTGCTGGAGAAGCAACCAGGGCAGTACAAATAAGAGCAAAGTGCTGCTGAGCCAGACAGGAACAAAGGCAAAGAGTGGTGGGGGATGGGGAGTGTTTCTGCTTCTACATTATAATCATTTGCACGTTATCTTTCTGTCTTTATCTTTTTTAAGTGTTTTATTATTTTTTTTGGAGGGGAGCAGGATCTGTAAAGCCCAGACTGATCTTGAACTGGTGATTCTCCTGCCTACCTCCATTGTTCCAGGGATTATGGGTATGTGTCAACGTGTCTGGCTCTTTGTCTTAACTCCCTTCCTGGAAAAAATAAATTGTAACTTATGCTATATCTCCAGTGACTGCCATCTAATACAGGTTCTAAGCAGCATGTGTTCAGTTTGGGTCATGACTAGTGTAGCTAAGCATTCAATTTTGTCTGTTTGCTGGTTTAATTCATTCTGAATGTGTTCCAGATTGGCCAGCAGGCTACATAGTTATGCTACATCAACCATGCTGACTTTGAACTCTGACAGAAACTCAGAGATTGATAACTCCAATGATTCCATGAGAAAACAAGCTATAATGAATGAACTGATATAGTTCCAACATATTTTTTGTTTTATGTTGTATTTTGTTTTGAGATAAAGTCTTATGTAGCCACAATTCTTGAGATAGGAGAGATGGTTCAGGGCATGTCAGAAAATGCAGATTTGAACTTTGAAAAGAGCCACAGTAAGGCTGGATGTGGTACTTGCCCAGCATTTGGGAGGCAGAGGCAGGAAAATCTCTATGAGTTTGAGGCTAGCCTAATCTACACAGTAAGTTCCAGGTCATCTAGGGCTACATAATGAGACTCTGTCTCAAAAAAAAAAAANTACCTCCAGTTCCAAGGGAATCTTGAGAGCCCTCTTCTGACCTCCGTGGGGCATTGCACGGCACGCGGTGCCAAACCCTACATGCATTGCACGACACGGGTGCACAGACCTACATGCAGACAGTACATTCATACACATCCAAAACAAAAAAAAGACAAAAAAAAACCAGCATGAAAAAAAAAAAAAAAGCCGGCGTTAGGCTGGGCGGATGACAGTCTTTAATCTTAGCCTCAGGATAGCAAGAGGCAGGTGGTCTTTGTGAGTTCAAAGGGCCAGCCTGGTCTTACAGAGTGGAAGGTTCAGGACAGCTGGGGCTACAGGAAGACCCTGTCTTGAAAGACGAAAAACAAACAAACAAACAACAAAACCCATGGTCGTGCCTGCCTATGAGCTCAGTGCTGGCAGATGAAGAGGAGGGGGCCATGAATGGAAGACGGGAGCACAGCTTGCTCTTCAGGATACTTTATTCCCTTTGGATATACATCCTGAAGCATGATTCTGAGTCGTGTGGCAGTTCCATTTTTATCATGTCTTTTAAGGCTCTCCCATATTGTTTTCCATATGGCTGTCCCAATTTTCCTCTATGCCCTTGCCCACACTTTCCTTGTCTTTTTGGTGATAATCATCCTCACAGTTGTCGGGCCACTCACTGCTCATTGTGATCTTGATTTCTGTCTCCAGGATGGCTAAGTGGATGTTTTGACCACTTTTTCATGTATCTTTTGATCATATTTATGTATTTTCTTTGGGAAAATGTATTTTCAGGTCCTTTGCCTATTTTTAATTTTCCATTCTTTCCCCTGATTTTTGAATCCAGACAGTGTATGTCTCCAACTTCTTCCTTTACAGCTTGTTTTGTCTGTTCAGTCTCTTGTGGTTTCTGTTCTGGTATTTTAAGATTGGATTTTTTTTTAAATGCCTAGAACACTCCTATTATATGAAATGTAAATTTAAAAAACCTCTCATTTTAGAAATATTGTATAAAGGGTGAAACGTCACTTGGGGAACTTAGAATTCTGACATTGGATGAAGCTCAAACATTAGAAATGGACACAAAAGGACTCAGAGAGGCTAAAATTATCCTCACATAAAAGAAGTGTTGTTTTGTTTTTTTTGGTCTTTTTGAGAACAGGGTCCCCTGTAAGCCCCAGCTGGGACTGGAACTCCTCTGTAGGGACCAGGCTTGGCCTTGAACTCACAGAGATCATGCCTGCCTCTGCCTCCCCAAGCGCTAGGTGATTAAAGGACATGCGCCACACGCCCGGCTAAATATTTTTAAAAAGAAATTCTTTGGAAATCTCTTGAGGACTTGCTGGGGTCCTAGCTGGGGTCCTAGCTGGGGTCCTAGCTGGGGTCCTAGCTGGGGTGAGGTTCTCCAGTGTGTTCTCTGCTTCCAGGTCTGCCCACAGGGCTCAGCTGCCATGTACTTCTGTCCTTGCCGTGATGGGAGTCGGTGAGGGAAAAGAGAATTTCCTCGTTATTTCTGTCAGTTATTGTGATCACAGTGCTGGAGAAGCAACCAGGGCAGTACAAATAAGAGCAAAGTGCTGCTGAGCCAGACAGGAACAAAAGGCAAAGAGGGTGGGGGATGGGGAGTGTTTCTGCTTCTACATTATAATCATTTGCACGTTATCTTTGTGTCTTTAGTCTTTTTTAAGTGTTTTATTTATTTTTTTTGGAGGGGCAGGATCTGTAAAGCCCAGACTGATCTTGAACTGGTGATTCTCCTGCCTACCTCCATTGTTCCAGGGATTATGGGTATGTGTCAACGTGTCTGGCTCTTTGTCTTAACTCCCTTCCTGGAAAAAATAAATTGTAACTTATGCTATATCTCCAGTGACTGCCATCTAATACAGGTTCTAAGCAGCATGTGTTCAGTTTGGGTCATGACTAGTGTAGCTAAGCATTCAATTTTGTCTGTTTGCTGGTTTAATTCATTCTGAATGTGTTCCAGATTGGCCAGCAGGCTACATAGTTATGCTACATCAACGGCAATGCTGACTTTGAACTCTGACAGAAACTCAGAGATTGATAACTCCAATGATTCCATGAGAAAACCAAAGGCTATAATGAATGAAACTGATATAGTTCCAATCATATTTTGTTTTATGTTGTATTTTGTTTTTGGAGATAAAGTCTTATGTAGCCACAATTCTTGAGATAGGAGAGATGGTTCAGGGCATGTCAGAAAATGCAGATTTGAACTTTGAAAAGAGCCACAGTAAGGCTGGATGTGGTACTTGCCCAGCATTTGGGAGGCAGAGCGCAGGAAAATCTCTATGAGTTTGAGGCTAGCCTAATCTACACATAAGTTCCAGGTCATCTAGGGCTACATAATGAGACTCTGTCCAAAAAAAAAAAAAAAAAAAAAAGCCACAATTCTTGGGACAGGAGAGATGGTTCAGTCAGTGAACACTTGCTTCACAAGTATGAGAACCTGAACACGTCTCAAAAAGCCAGGTGTAGTGAGTGTGTGCTTGCCACTCCAGCAATATCGAGATGGGAAACAGACAGATAGATTCCTGAAGTGCCCAGGCTAGCCAGCCTGGCCTACATGGTAAAGTTTCAGGCCAGTGAGAGACCCTGGCTCAAACAGAAAAGGTAGAAGACTTGTTAGGTCTGACACTGGAGACTGTCTTCTGAGCCACCCTTGTGAGCACACAGATACACATACACCATAGAAGAAAAACAGGGGCTGTGGCTGAGTGGGCAAAGCACTTGCTACTCAGACATTAGGACTGGAGCTTAGGTCACCAGCACCCAGGCAAATAAAAGCTGTGCAAGGCAGGGTGCATGTGTAACCCCCTGCTGAGGTGGCAGAGGTGGGAGATCCCTGGAGCTCTCTGGATGGTCTGTGGAGTTAATCCATGAGCTTCATATTCAGTAGAAAACTCTGCCTGAAAAAATAAGGCAGAGTGATGAAGTCACCCAATGGCAGCCCCTGGGGTCCATAGGTACACAGGTGTGAGCATCCTGTTACACCTGCATGCACATATACCATATACACACATAAAAATAAAAAATGCAAATCTAAACACTCATTATTTACTCTTTCTTTTTTATGCAACAGGGTCTAACTCTGAGGACCAGGCTGGCTTGGAACTTGCTGTATAGACCAGGCTGGCCTTGAACTCGCAGATTCAGCCTCTGCCTCAGCCTGCCTCTGCCCCCTGAATGCTGGAATCAAAGGTGTGTGCCACCATGCCTGGCTCTTTTTTTATTTTAAAATTATTTTATTTTATTTGTGTGAGTGTATTGTCTACATGTAGGTAGGTGGACCTGTGTCATGCAATGTGTTGGGACCTTTGGAACTGGAGTTTTGGATAGTTGCTAGCTACCATGTAGGTGCTGGGATTCAAACCTGGGTCCTCTGCAAGAGCAGCCGGTACTCTTAATTGCTGAGCCATCTCTCCAGCCCCATTTTTTTTTAATTTGTAATTTTTTATTTTTGTATTTTTATTTTTAACAAATACTATAACATTCTAATTTTTAAATTTTATTTTATTTTATTATTTTTTTCTAGAGTCCAGTGTCATTTCCTGTGTCATAAATTTTATTTATTTATTTATTTGTTGTTTAGGAGTTCACATTTTTCCCTTTAATTTTATATTACTCTAATATATGAATACATACCCTCCATACATATACAATTACAAAGTCTGAAAATAGGTGGTCAGTTAATTCTAGAGCCCATTAAGGAATTCACATTATAACAGTATAGTTGCCTTCAGCTAAAAAGAAATATAACATTAACTTTTCTCAGCTTGCCTTTCAACTAGGGATTTGGTGCTAGCATCCACAAATGAGGGATACCATTCATCGTTTGTTTTTCTGGGACTGTGTTACTTCACCTAGCATAATGGCTTCAAGTTCCCTCCATTTTCCTGCAAATTTCTCTTTCTTTGCCACTGCATAGAATTCCATTGTGTAGATGTACCGCATTTTCTCTATCCACTCCTCAGTTGAGGGACACTTGGATTGCTTCCAGCTCTTTGCTATTGTAAAGAGAGCTGCAATAAACATAGATGTGCATGTATCTCTTGTGGGTATATACCCAGGAGTGGCATGACTGGGTCAGGTGGTAGGCTTAGCTCATTTTCAGTTTCTTGAGAGTTCTCCACACTGCTTTCCATAGTGGTTGCACGAGTTTGCATTCCCACCTGCAGTGGATGAGTTTTCCCTTTCCCCTCGACCTTTCCAGCATTTGGTAGCCTTTGTTTTCTGAATAATAGCTAGATTACTGGCCAAATGAGACTCCCTCTTGAGGTATGCCATTTAGCAAGAGGAGACAAACAGGAGTTCAATTTTGAATACCTTTGATTTTCTCAAAAATCTTCATAAGGCAGATGCCACTGAAATCTTCATAAGGCAGAGGTCATTGAAATCTAGACTATTTCTCATTTCTGTGTTGCAGAAATAGTATTTGTTGAGTTCTTAGTCTTGACTTTTTTTTCTGTGACCTGTGCTTCAATTTTAATAAAGCTAGTATATGTGAACAATATCTGGCCCAAAGATTATTCTTTCATGCAGAACCCAGAGCTGTTCTTGTGGGTGGGGGTGCATTCTACCCTTGACCTATATATCCCAGTCCTGGGAGGTTTTTAAAAAAACCCATGACTTCCAGGGCATGATGGTACACATCTTTAATTCCAGCACTTGGAAGGTAGAGGCAGGCAGGTCTCTGTGAGTTTGAGCCAGCTTGGTCTACATAGTAAGTTCCAGACTAGCTGGGGCTATAGGGAGACTCTGTCTCAAAAAAGATAACAAAAACCCTATAGCTTAGTGATATATTAAGAAATTCCCAAATAACTAACTGGGAAAAAAGCTTTCAATTTTCCTTTCTGTTTTTCAAAATTAACTTTTAATTTTTATTTATTTATTTATTTATTTAGTTAGTTATAGTTAGTTAGTTATATTTTTTAGTCTTTTTGAGACTGTAGCCCCAGTTGTCCTGGAACTTGCTATGTAGATCAGGCTGGCCTCGAACTCACAGAGATCCACTTGACTCTGCCTCCACTTGGGAGCCTGGGAATAAAGGCCTGTGCCATCATGCCTGGCTCCATTTTTATTTATTTTTTATATTTATTTTATTTTTTCTAAGCTTTTTTCTTTTCTTTTTCTCTTCTTTCTCTCTCTCTTTCTCTTTCTCTTTCCTTTCTCTTCCTTCCTTCCTTCCTTCCTTCCTTCCTTCCTTCCTTTCTTTCTTTCTTTCTTTCTTTCTTTTTCTTTCTCTTTCGACAGGGTTTCCCTGTAGTCCCAGCTGGCCTGGAACTCACTCTGTAGACCAGGCTGGCCTTGAACTCACAGAGATCTGCCTGCCTCTGCCTCTCCCGGTTTAAAGACAGTTCTCAGTCATCATGTGGGTGCTGGGAATTGAACCCGGGTTCTCTGCAAGAGCAGTCGGCGCTCTTAACCAATGAGCCATCTCTCTAGCCCCTACAGTATGCAATTCTGTTGCTTAAGCATGTTCACATCATTGCGATCTAGTTTTAGGATATCATTCCAAAAAATAAACAAAAAGGAAAAATACCTTGTAGCAATCATTACATGTCCACTTTCTCCTGGATATTAGCAGCAGCTAGTTTATTTTATACCTCTGTTACTTGTCATTTTTTGTTAGTGAAATCATGCAATATGTGAACTTTAAAATAATTAAAAAATTTTGTGTGTATGAGTGTTTTGCTTGCACATATATATGTAAGTGCACCCATGTTACACAATGCCCGTGGAGGTCAGAAGAGGTTATCAGATCCCCTGGGGCAGTTAAGAGCACTGAGTACTCTTGCAGAGGACCCAGGTTTGATTCCCAGCACCCAAGTGGTGGCTAAGAACCTTCTTTAGTGCTGGGCGTGGTGGTGCATGCCTTTAATCCCAGCACTCTGGAGGCAATCTGTGAGTTCAAGGCCAGTCTGGTCTACAAATCGAGCTCCAGGTCGATTTGTAGACCAGACTGGCCTTAAACTCACAGAGACCCTGTCAAAAAAAGAATTTCATTATTGTTGGTTTTTAAAATTAATCGTGTGTGTGTGTGTGTGTGTGTGTGTGTGTGCGTGTGCGTGTGTGTGTGTGTGTGTGTGTGTGTGTGTCACAGTGTACATGTGGAGGTCAGACAACTTGTGGGAGTCAGTTCTCCTTCCACCATGTGGATTCTGGGAATCTAACTCGGGTCGTCAGGCCTGAAGCATGTGCTTTTACTTGTGAGCCATCTCACCACCTTTTTTTCTTCTTTTAAAGACAAGATTTCACCATGTAAGCCAGTTAGGTTTTCCCTGCCTCAGCCTCCCAAGCTCTGGGGTTACAGGTGCACCACCACATCTGACTTCTCTTTAGTTGTTTGAGGCATTGCCAAACTGTTTCTAAAGCAGATACATAGTTTCCTTACCTCTCAGAGTTATTATGACAAGAAAGGTAAATTAAGCCTTTAAGCTACTACCTCCTCATTGAAATAATCAAAAACCATATAAAAGCCTGTTAAGAGCCGGGCGTGGTGGCGCACGCCTTTAATCCTAGCACTTGGGAGGCAGAGACAGGTGGATCTTTGTGAGTTCAAGGCCAGCCTGGTCTACAAGGTGAGTTCCAGGACAGCTGGGGCTACAGGGAATCCCTGTCTCGAAAAGACCAAAAAAAAAAAAAAAAAAAAAAAAAAAAAAAAAAAAAAAAAAAAGCCTGTTAAGAAAGGGAGATTGTTCTGAAAGGTCTGATGTGCTGGTCTTTATTATGTCATTTAATTCCTGCATGTCCCTGACAAAACTAGGATTTCAACAGGTATTTGTAGGTAAGTGAATGAGTTAAACTGTAGCTCCAACCAGAGCTTCTCTGCCAGATGCTGTGTTTTATCACATTTTTACTTGTGTGTGTGTGTGTGTGTGTGTGTGTGTGTGTGTGCACCCATGTTACACAATGCCTGTGGAGGTCAGAAGAGGTCATTAGATCCCCTGGAGCAGTTAAGAGCACTGACTACTCTTGCAGAGGACCCAGGTTCAATTGGATTCACACACTGTGGGACATGCATGAAGGCCAGGATTCTGTTTTTTTAAAAATTATTTGATTTTTTATGTGTATCAGTGTTTTTACCTGCATGTATGTAAGTGCGTCTATGTGTGCAATGCCTGTGAAGGCCAGAAGAGGGTGTTAGATTCCTGGAACTGAGGTTACAGATGGTTGTTTGCTGCCATATGGGTGCTGAGAACTGAACCCCGGTCCTCTGCAAGAACAGCCAGTGTTCTTAACCCTGAGCCATCTCTGCAGCCCTGGGATACAATATTTTTATTGGAACTGATTAACACAGTTTCTGTCACTGAACTCTTTTAAACTTGTATCAGGGCTGGCAAGATGGCTCAGTGGGTAAAAGTACTGTGAAAGCCTAACAGCATGAATTTGATCCCTAGCACTTACATAAAGGTGAAAGGAGAGAACCAACTCCACAGAGTCATCCTCTGCCCTCCACATACATGACATGGCACATGTACTCTCCCAACATAATAAAGAACACAAGAACATAAACAGAATCAAAACCAGTTCAAAATCAATGGGTGGAAACACACCCTTAGGCACACCCCAGGGCTCTTGTTCTAGGTCTGCCCATCACATTATCATCTAAAAGTTCTGATGGGCAGAATGTGTCCCAGAGCATCACCCTAGTTCTCTACATGACAGAGCCAGCTGCCAAAGTCGAATGAAACCTGAATGGGGGAGTTGGAATTGAGAAAAACACACACACACATGTCACACACATGTGTCACACACACACTCACACCAAAGGGGTAGAGCTGGGAGAGGCGACCAGTGAATACTGGAGCCCTGAAGTTTATTTTCCAAGGCCTTTTATACACGCAAGATAAAAAGGACTTTTCTGCAAATTTCACATGGGGTAAAGGTACAGTAAAACTTTGTTTACATTTGAAGGACAGTTTCAAAGGTACAGATAAACTTTGTTTTACATACCAAAGACAGACTTAAGGACTATTGCCTAGGCTGCAAGGACATTCCCTCCTACTGTATCACATCTGCTTGTACAGTATTAATCCATGCATGCCAAGAACTTGCAGCAATATCTAGGTCAATCTGAATTCACCATGGGGTTACTCATGCCAGGTCCCCAGATCTACATGCTAATTGGTTGGTAAGTGACATGCTTGCCAAAATCTGGAAAATTATCACAAAGATTTAGGAACTTACCATATTAGTGAAAGCTTAAAAAAACCTTAGATTTGAGGGACAAGTCGTTGCATGTTGTACCTCTTACCACTGAGAAAGAGGCACAATGTTAGTTGGTCCCTTTTGATCTTGGAGACAGAATACATCATACCACACTTGGGAATACCACTTGGCTTGTTTTTACATCATTTGGAAACAGTCTATTTTGAGAGCAACTTAGAAAAAGAGACAATAATTACAACCACCTTCACACTATGGTATAAGTGGTCTGCAGTGTGGATCTTATCAGTCAGTAGAGCCATGTGCTAGAAAGAATATATAAGGATGCTGTGTGGGTTCTCCGGCACACCCTAATTGAAACCATAAGGTTCTAAAGTAATGTCATACCATATTAAGCAGAGATCCGCCCAGCATTAAAACCGCTCATTCTTCAAGGTCCTGTCAGAAGTTGACATGAGTCAAGGGACTGTGTGGTTGGAGATGCACATAATGAACTGGCTTCAGTCACATCTGCCAGGCATAAGGGCTGGACAATTATAGTGCCAGATGAACATGGGGGCTGCAGAGATGGCTGTGTGTGGAGTGTTTGCTGGGCCAGCACAAGGGATCCCTGAGCACCCACATAAAAGTGAGTGGTGGCACACGCCTTTAATCCTAACACTTGGGAGGCAGAGGAAGGTGGATCTTTGTGAGTTCAAGGCAGGCCTGGTGTACATAGAGACTTCAGGACAGCTGGGGCTGCAGGGGAGACCCTGTCTCAAAAAGACAAAAAAAAAAAAAAAAAAAAAACAAAGACAAAAGCTGAGTGTGGCAGCCATGTGGGCGTGCTGTTGCAAGCCTTTAATCCCAGCACTGGGGAGGGAGAGGCAGATGGGTGTCTGTGAGTTCAAGGGGAAGCTGGTCTACAGAGTGAGTTCTAGGCTAGCTGAGACTACAGGGAGACCCTGTCTCAAAAAGACAAAAAAATTAAGTATGAAGAAATTACAGTAGAGGCCAATGAACTTCAGGAAATCATGAAGACGTACCTTGAAAACTTAAATGATGTGAAAAATCTAAAAAAAAAGATGAGTGTGGTTACAAGTGTCTGTAATCCTCTGTAATCCCAGCCCTGGGGGAGTAGAGACAGGCAGATGGCTATGGGAGCTCCCTGGCCAGCCTAGCAGAAATGATGAGCTTCAGGTTCAGCAAGAGAGCCTGTCTCAAAAAAATAAGGTGGAGAATGACTAGAGGAAGCCACTCAAAGTCCTCTGGCCTCATGTGGGTATGTGCATTTGTACACACATGTGTACATGTAGCCCCCTTCCATCCCCCTGTGCACAAAATACTGTTTATACCAAGTGCTTGGAACAAGGGAGAGAAACTAGATATCTGAGATATTGCACTAGGAATGTGGAGCCCACTGAAGTCATTTTCAATTCTAAGATCAAAAGACAAGTCCCAGGATTATGTAATGGCACACCCAGCTTTGCATAGATACAGGTGCTTGGGGCCTCATTTCTTGGTTCAGGGGCACCAGGCACTGCGGGGATGGGGAAGGTACCTGCATTGAAGTCTTCCCCCAAGGAGAGAATGAGGTGTAGAGTGGGGTCCCTTATGGTATGGTCATCACCGGATTTGCACAAAACCAAGTCAGATATTTATTGAGGCGCTGGAGCCAATTCTTTGGGCTGCAGGCTTTTAGAGCGATAGGATTTCAATGTGAAACTCTGGTTTCTTTGAAACGACTTCAGATCGAACCTGCAAAATATTGTTCCCGCAAGTAAGGCTGTTTTTGAAGGGACGGACCACACAGAGTGTGTTGCACATCTCACAGAAACATTGGCGGCATTGCCACATGCGAACCCAGGACTGGAGCCTGACAGCTGCTGCTTCTTCCATTGCATAGATCCTCAGCATGGCAACCCGCCGTTTCTGTTTCTCTTTAGTAAGGATGGTTCTCCACCAACACTGAATCACCCAGGCATTGAGGGCAGCATTAAGCAGAGTTCGTCGTACAAGGAATCCTCGCCAGAGGGCCTGGATCTTCCTAGCTGCTTGGATCCTTTTTACATGGTTTCGTTTGGCATAATACAACTAACCAAAAAAAAAAAAAAAACCAAAACAAAACAAAAACAAGATGCCCACAAAGCATAGGTGGTTCTTTCAACAACCATCCCCTGTCTTGGTGTTT
>VZQC01001008.1:1380680-1460680 GCA_009823505.1 Rhizomys pruinosus | reverse complement strand
TTTTCAGTAGCCATAGGTAACTCACTATTTGCCTATGCCCATATAATCCAAACCTGTAATAGGGAGACAGATTCAAACCAGGAGAGGACTGAAAATTAACAACTCTGTATAGTCACAATCCTATTCAGGCCACTAGTAAACTAGTTTGAGTGTTTATACCAATTTAACTTAATACAGGTATCTTATCATTTTACTAAACCTTGAAGTGCCATGTGATATGCATATGAAGATTGGACAAAACCTGAACACTCTTAAACAAACCTTGACTAGATATACATTTTGATTTTTAATTTATTTTTGTATGTGTATGAGTGTACTGTCTGCATGTAGGTCTGTGCACCCGTGTCATGCAATGCCGTGGAGCTCATAAGAGAGTGTCAGATTCCCCTGGAACTGGAGTTCTCCTGGAATTGGAGTTACAGACAGTTCTTAGCCACCATGTGGGTGCTGAGGATCGAACCCGGGTCCTCTGCAAGAGCAGTCAGTGCTCTTAACTGCTGGGCTATCTCTCCAGCCCCTACATTTTGATTTTTTTTATTAATTTTTTTATTTATTTCTGTATGTGTATCAATGTACTGTCTGCATGCAGGTTTGTGCACCCGTGTCGTGCAATGCTGCAGAGGTCAGAAGTGGGTGTCGGATTCCCCTGGAGCCAGAGTTCTCCTGGAATTGGAGTTTCAGATGGTTCTTGGCCACCACGTGGGTGCTGGGGATTGAACCCGGGTCCTCTGCAAGAGCGGTCGGCATTCTCAACCGCTAGGCCATCTCTCCAGCCCCTACATTTTGATTTTTAAACTAGTTGTCTGAACCTTACAAATTTAAGCCTATTTATATAGTGTCCTTTTTACCTGTCACAACAAACCTCCTCAGACTTTTATTACTTGCATAGACGTTTTCATCATCTCCACATAAATCCTTACTAAAAATATATTTTTAACATTTTTTCAGTTTTTTATATCCCCTTTTGATACCATGAAGCATAGCACTCATAATCAGATTAATCCTTAATTGTGCAGATTTACTAAGTAATTAACATTTATTTCCCATGTAATGAGATGGGACAGTTATCTCAAATACAATAGTTTGAAAAAATCACAGAAATACTCAATAAAAATTGAGCTCTTAGTTTCAAACAGCTCAGGACTAAACACCCTCTATATCCACCCAGGTAACCATGCTGCTTGCTTTATGGCAGGGATACAAATGGTCAATGACAAACAGCTTCACATAGCAACTTTTTAAACTTTCCTTCTGGGCCAAAGACTATGTCTATGAGGATTCAAGTAGGCCTCCAATAGCAGATTGTGAAGGGCCTAAAGTCTGCCCTTCCTTCCCAGACACAATGTCAGACACATAAAATCTGTTATGTTACATTTTACATTTTGAAATATGGAAGAATATTTTAAATACTTTTAAGGCATTTATTTATTAAAACATTCTCTGCCAAGATTTCACATTAGCTTAAAATTCAGTTCAGTCGTTATATGTCGCTGAGGTTACCACCTCAATGCCACAAAGAATACCTTTTCCATCATTCAGTGTGACCAGCATCCACATGGAGAGTCCCATGGTCAGCCTCTGTTCTCCTGGTGAACCAACTAGATGTTAATACTGATCTGCTACAAGGTAACAGCTCCTAACTCAAACTCAATGGAAAAGGAGTGAAATGTCTGCAGAATGCACTTTTAAGAAGAGGTACGTTTTGCTTATGAAAAGAAACCAGTGAATCTTCTAATAATAATAAAAAGGGAATGTTTGACAGTTTTAGCTCACATGACAGTTTACTTGTGAATCAACTGATATCAAATAAATCATTAGCATTAGATGCAAGCCTATTCATTTAAACAGCTCCATAAAACAAATATGTTTAACAAGTTTCAAACCCAAAACTTCAGCACCTTGATGAAAACTCTAAATTAAAGATGAAAACTTAAATTGTTAGGACCAGGTCAGAAAGAGTTGAATCTAGTTGAAGCAAGTCTGGTTCCCATGACTACCTTAACCACAAGAATACAGTCCAACCCTGAGTTCCTAGTTCCCACAGCTACCTGAGGTCAGGATGAACTTTCCCAGCCCCGAAGGAGTGGTTCCTACCCCCTAAGAAGCCCATTCCTCTCCAAGGGACTTCACGCTGCTAAACACAACCAATCAGCTTAAAGGTCACCACTGCTTGCATTGTGTTTCTATAGCCTTGCAGTTGTGTATGTATGATGTCACCAAATTCCTCTAGTTTCTGGCTTTGGCTTTAAAAGTTCTCTGTAACAGACAGTCAGGGTAGTGCTCATCCCTGCATGGAATGAGTTGTGTCCCTGGCACATCAACAATTTGGCTCCCTTGATGTGTCAGTTTTCTTAATTGGGTTCTGGTGCACCAGCAAATTAAATGAATTTCACATCAATCTGTGGCCCCTCGTTGGTTAATTTTGTGAGTGTGGCAGTTTGAGTCCAACATCTGGAGGTTCCACCGAGATACACCACCTCCACCTCGAGGGGCCTCTCCCTCTTTGTGGGACACTGGCCGGCCTTGGAGAACAAAGCACTTTGAAAGGTACCTAGCATAAGCTCCTGTTTTGGTTTCAGTTTTCTGTTTCTTTGGCACCAGGGCTGCTGCCTTAGAGGAAGGTCGGACATGACTAGTTCCTCTGGGCATGAGAGAAGGAGGACACTCTGACTCACCAGTAAACAAACAGGGGTTTCCTCCAATACTAGACTCAGGGACGGTCTAATATCCTGGTTTTGGGGCACGGACAGTGGGTCCAGCCCTTCGGTTCTGGTCACAGCAGACAGCCCCTGCCATCTGAGTCCTTTCTGTGTCCTCTGTGTCCTCACCGTGTTCGTTTGATTTGTGGTCTTTGTGTTTTTCTCATTACCGCTTTTGAGTCTGTTCTTCTGTACTTTGATTCTAACATGGGACAGTCTTCTTCTAATCCCCTACTCCCCTCTCTCCTGTGCAGGCAAGCATGCACACAAAGGGCCCATGCTGCAAGCTCCAAGCAGCTAGAGCTGTTACTGCTCCACTCCCCTAGAAATACAAGATCCATCATAGTAAGATGCCAGGCAGATGGCCCTCCTTAACAGGACTGTAAGTTAAGGTGGAACAGGCATTTAGTGAAATCAACCCAGCATTTGGGGGCTTTGAGTACAAAAGTGTTTTAATGGAGTTAACTAAAAAATGTCTTAAACTCTAAATGATTGTGTGTAAATGTGATAACGAAGAATTAATGGTTCCATAGCCCTGCACAGCCAAGGTGTGCAGCAGACCAGAAAACAGAATTTTCTGTGTCTTGACATCATGTTATTCTATGATATTTTAAAAAGAAAAAGGGAATCTCTCATTATATTAAGTCATATGTCTGTGCAAGCTCTCTCTGTGTTAACCATTTTCCCATGTGTCTGAGATTCATGTCATGTGTGTTCTTCTGTGTTGGTTTCTGTTAAAAGTGGCCACTTCAAAGTTCTTTCATTCTATATTGTGCACATAAATTAAGTTTACTTTTGGCATGCCTCTTAAACTTTTTCAAAGGCTTAATTTGAACCCGGGTTCCTAAGTTCCTACAAAGAAAACTTCTAAACTGGTTATCTAAAGGTTTTGTTTGTTATCTGTTAAGACTGGATTTGTTCTCCAAATTAAACTGTTTTAAAGTTGCAGGTATTCTAACTTCAGTTTCCTTTCAAGCTGTTTTCCAGATATTTGTTTTCTTTTCTTCTACCTAGCCAGGCTTTTGACAGCTGTGCCACCATAAACAGCAGCACACAGCTTCCTCTGGATGCCTGTAGACTGCAATCTCTTCCCTCCAATGAAATAGTCTAAAATGTTTTTTGGTATTGTTCATTGCTTAATTGTCTTGGTTTTGTACTGCCTTGATAGGATTGAATATTTACTGATACCTTATTCTTCAGCTTCTTCCTTGGTGAAACTGTTTTTAATTACTGTATTGTGACTTCAGTTATGGCTAGCCTTCAGTACAAACTGGATATATAATTCTGTTTTTCATTATCTGTTAAAATATTTTAATAAGTTCATAGTTTAAAACTAAAGGTGTAAAGCATCAATGACAGCATGGTAAGAAAACTGTATTAACTACCTCAGCCTTGGGAATGCAATTGGGGCTGTATGCTTTAAATGACATCTCTGAAGAATGAAAACATCTCTGACAACAAGGTATGTGAGTCTGTTCAATACAAACACTAGGATAAAAATCTCTTGTGGGGGCTGGAGAGATGGCCTAGCGGTTAAGAGCACCGACCACTCTTGCAGAGGACCCAGGTTCGATCCCCAGTGCCCACATGGCAGCCGAGAACCATCTGAAACTCCAATTCCAGGAGAACTCCAGTTCCAGGGGAATCCGAGACCCTCTTCTGACCTCTGCGGCATTGCACGACATGGGTGCACAGACTTGCATGCAGACAGTACATTGATACACATACAGAAATAAATAAAATTAATAAAAATAATTAAAAAATCTCTTGTATGAATGTATAGATAAATGCGTATATATGTGGATGATACTGTTAACAACTCTGTAATAAACTTACAGCATATTAGAAATCTATCAGACCATTGATGGACAGTATATGGTTTTTTCTCCAATGTGTGTGTATGTCTGTGTATGATAACAATGTATGTCTGTGCCTCTGCTCAGTACAACCTTTATAAACTGCCATCACCAAAATTAAGTTTTAAAACCTTATGTATGAGTGTGGGTATAAAGTACTGCTCACTTTTCAAAATTCTATAATGTGGTTATAGCACATAGAAGAAATTGTGTTCCACAGCTGGAGATTCTCAGTACTATGCAACATGTGGACAGTCTATAAAAATTGATTTTGTGACTACCAATCGGTTTGATATTCAAGGGTGAAATAAAAGTTATTCAAAAGTTTTAAAAAATTGTCTTAGACCTGAGTATTAAATAGGTCATTTGGATTTCAGAGGTTCAAACTGCCCTTTAAAGTTTTGTTTATTTGTTTACACTGTCACCCATCCCTTAAGACAGTTTAAAATTTAAGGTAAGGTAAAAAAATGGTTAAAAAAATCAATGCACAATTTCTTAGTGAATAAAGGTGTAACCGTAAATAAAATATCCAAGTTCACATTCTGGTATTTTAAAAACAGCTCACGTGAAAAACCATGTCATGTTAATTTGTTTTAAATTTATACCATTATTATAGTTCTATATGGTGTGATGATTCATTTTTTTCCCTTTAGGGATAGTTTATAGCAGTGAGAATTGTCCCTTATGTTCCTGGGTTATATGTGTACAAACTGAAGCTATAAATTGTGAACACTAAAAAGCACTATTGTGATGTAAACATCATAATAATATATTAAAGGTAAATATACATTACTGTGAAACTTATCTTCCAGCTCTTTAAGTTTTAGAGATTTGTGCTAATGGGTAACTGTTGAGTTTTGAGAACACTGCACATTTTTGTGAACCAAAATTATTTACTTTGTAACTTATGCAGCTTGGCAAGTGCTTTTGATCTGATGGGGTTAATAGCATGAAATAAAATTTGGGTGAAACTTTAGGTCCTTTAAAACATTTAATAATCATTAGCTACAGCTATGATAAAAGTGTTTATTCTGGTTTGCTTACAAAATGCTACAATTGGCAAAAATGATAAACAAAGTGTTAACACCTTATGGATGCAGTGGATTAATAGAATGAACATTTGATAAAAATCACTTGGTAAGGATTATAAACTCTATTTTGCACTTAAAGTGAAACATACTTTTTGTTTTCTTTAAATGTGTAGCAGATATAGTCTTTAGTTTCTTGTATGTTTATTGTGACTTGCTGTTGATACATTAGCTTCTATAATTCTGCTATATATCTGTTATACTTGGCACATGTTACTTTTAACATTTTAAAGAAAAATTAGGTTTCACTTCTGGGGACCATACGAGAACAGTCTGAATGAAACCAATTCTGGTAAGCTTGATTTAAGCATTTCCTGCCTTCTGTAGGCATGTGATAATGCCCCCCCTCCTTTTTCTTCTCAAAGCTATAATTCAAAATCTGGAGACAAGTAACATGGCCATCATTTAAGATAGTCTTAGAAGGTATTGTTTTTAGTCTCTTTATTATCTTGGGTTTGTTTCCCAGACTATGTTAAAGAACAAATTGTATGCTTTACTCGATAGGTTTAATACCAACTTGACACACCTGAGCTAAGAAATCTCAATAATTACCTTCATTGGACTGGTCTGAGCCCATTGTGGGCAATGCCATCCTTGGCCAGATATTTCTATAGTGTATACAATAGGTTAAACATGAGCCAGTAACACAAGCCAGTAAGCAGCATCCCTTCCTAGCCTTTGCTGCAGTTACTACCTTCAAGCTCCTGTCATGAGCTTTCGCTATTAGTCAGAATGCTTTGCAACAGCAATTAAGAATTCATAAAAAATATTTACATCAATGTTCAAGGTTTTTTTATGTGTTATATAGGAAAGCATTCAACTGACCCTCTTGGAGGCTTAACAACCATACTTAAAGCTCTGATCTGATTTGGCAAGAGGGATTTAAAGGGACAATCTTCTGGCTCTTACCCTCTAAGGTCGAATTAAGTCCTAGGGTCCTGCATGAGAACCTCTCTACATGTCCTATGGCAGTGAGTCACCAGTCATCCTGAGCCAGGGAGGTCTTGGAGAATCACTTTAGAGGACTTCATCTGGCCAGTGTCCAGTCAAGGAAGGAAAGTCAGTATAGAGGAGAAACTCCTCATGCTTCAAAAGGAAGTTCTGGTCAAGCAAGACCTGACTTTATCCTCACATAGATGGAACTGGTAAAAAGAGCACAAGGCCTGAATGACCCTTAAGTACCAGAATCTCAACTGACCTTAACACCAAAACTAATTTAATTTATCTGAGCTGTGTGGTTTTAAACATCCCAACAGGAAAGTATGATCAAAGGAATACCATAGAGATAGGTAAAAGATCTACTGTACCATACCAAGAAAATAACTCAGAAATAGGTTAAGCTGGCTCTCATTCTGGAGCCCTGAGCATTCAAAATACTTTTTTCAAATTCCTCTCTTCCTCTGGAAATTCTAGACAGGGACTCTCCAATCACTAATACATCCACTAGTCCCCTTGTTGGTACCATGAAGTCTGTGCACTGGTACACTCACATAAGACTTAACCAGCTTGTCTTTTCAGTTGCAGAAAAACTGTACACTAACTACTGGCCACTATTGATCTGGACCAGAATACCAGGCAACTAGAACAGCCAAGATGGGAGACCAGATTCTAACCCTCCAGCCTGACACCTGTTCCCTCAAGACTTCATCCCTCCTCAGCTCTGAAGCAGATACAGAAGAGAGAACAGTGTCACATTCCCTTATAATCAAAAGACTGGAATATTAGGTCTGAGTTTCCCAGAATTCCAAGGGACACACAGGTGTCCACTTCTCCAGAGGCTGTCAGTCTTCTGACCTCTTCCCCTTACCTGAGGTTCCACCCATTCCCTATAAAGGAATGTACCTTAGTAGCCATCTTGTTTGCTGACTGCCCACAGATGCCATGCCTCAGTTAATCTCTGCAGTCCAGCTCATAGTCCTTGGACCCGTTACTACAGATGAGTCCATGATTTGACTCATGATCCTAACTCAAAGGGGGGAATGTTAGGACCAGGTCTGAAAGAGTTAATCTAGTTGAAGCAAGTCTGGTTCCCATGACTACCTTAACTGCAAGAATACAGTCTGACCCTGAGTTCCTAGTTCACACAGCTACCTGAGGATGAACTTTCCTAGCCCTGAAGGAGTGGTTCCTACCCCCTAAGAAGCCCATTCCTCTCCAAGGGACTTCACACCGCTAAACATAACCAATCAGCTTAAAGGTCACCACTGCTTGCATTGTGTTTCTATAGCCTTGCAATTGCGAACGTGTGATGTTACCAAATTCCTCTAGTTTGTGGCTTTGGCTTTAAAAGTTCTCTGTAACAGAAAGGGTCGTGCTCATCCCTGCGTGGAATGAGTTGTGTCCCTGACACATCAACAATTGTCTCCCTTGATGTGTCAGTTTTCTTAATTGGGTTCTGGGGCACCAGCAAATTAAATAAATTTCATATCAATCTGTGGCCCCTCGTTGGTTAATTTTGTGAGTGTGGCAGTTTGAGTCCAACAAAATCAGAGTAAAATATGACTTTTAAATTTATAACCATCAACATAACAACACTTTAAACTTCACAGTTTATACAGTACTGAGGTCATCCAGCTGTGAGGTAAATTTTTCCTATTTTTAATTTAGGATTAAATTGGGTCAGTTATTTGTTTCTGACTCAGAATTTCTACAGTAATGATTTTTATGTTTTTAAAACCATCTGGGTAGATTTTTGTAAACACATGCTTTAACCAAGGTTCTGCTCATGAAGCAGTCTGCTTCTCATAGCTACTGACAGGCACCCTACTGGGTCATTAAAGACAAAGGAGGTCACCTTCCCACATAAGCCTGCTGGAGTCTGGATCCAGAGTCTAGTGTGGGGCCCTTGACCCCCTAGTGTATGGCCTGTCCTAGCCATTGGTCTCTGATTTGTACAGCTTGACAGGATAGATCTGTATTGTACAAAAGCATTAGGAAAATCACCTAGAAACCTTGGCTGTGCTAGGATTGAAGGCATGCTAGGATTAAAGGTGTGGCCCACCACACCTGGCTGTGGAACCTCCAGGAGTGTCCAGACCAGCAGGACAGCAGTTCAAACCTAGGGAGGTGTGTTCACTTACAATGGGGAGGAAGGGGGAAGGGGGGACAGATAGGAAACTCAATAAAGCCCATTAGCTATCCCAGGCTGCCCTCTTCCACCCCTGGAGGCAAGAGCCTATAATGCACTCCTGGAAGCCATGTAGCACCCCAACAGACCCAGGTGCCAGACCTCAAAATGGGTCTCTAGCAGAGACCGAAATGTTGCCATGTAGGCACTCCAGAGATCTCAGGAATTCCCCAGCTCTAAAGACCTCCTCCTAAGCTGGACCAGGATTCCTGACTAACTGCTGATGCAATTTTTACTAGCTAGAAAGAGCCAGTTTATTTCTGCTCCCTTGAGATAGAGTTTCTGAATAGTAGCTGGGAAGAAACTCACCAAAGAACACCAGATGGGCTGACCTTGAGCTCACAAAGAACTGCCTGCCTCAGACTCCCAAGGATTGGGATTAAAGGTGTGTGCCACCACACCCGGTCCAAAAATTCATTCCCAGTCCCAAAGGCTAGTTAAATCAGGGATACATCCACCCAGAGAATCTGGCCTGCAGAGGTCTCAAGAAAGTAGATAATTCCAAAGCAAGCAAATTACCTCATAGAATCCCTTTTGAAAGCAGACACAAACCAAAATGTCATCTTAGAAAATAGGATCCTTAAAAAGCCAAGTCAGGGGCTGGAGAGATAGCCTAGTAGTTAAGAGCACCGACTGCTCTTGCAGAGGACATGGGTTCGATCCCCAGCACCCACATGGTAGCTAAGAACCATGTGTAACTCCAATTCCAGGAGAACTCCAGTTCCATGAGAATCTGAGACCCTCTTCTGACCTCCGAGGCATTGCACGACATGGGTGCACAAACCTACACGCAGACAGTACATTCATACACATACAAAAATAAATAAAATAAAAAAAGCCAAGTCATAGGTTAATTCCTATAAAAATTACCATCTGGTGTGAAGCATTTGATAGACTCAGAGATAATAAATTTAGAGATGTATATAGTATCCAAATTTTAGGCCTTTAAATGTAATTTATTATTTTTGGTCTTTTTGAGACAGGGTCTCCCTGTAGCTCTGGCTGTCCTGGAATTCACTCTGTAGACCAGGCTGGCTTTGAACTCACAGAGATCTGCCTGCCTTAAATGAATTTTTAAATATCAATTTTTAAATCTTTTTTTCTTTTTTGAATTATTTATATATATTTTTATCAAATCTAGACCCGTGTCCCCCACCTTATCCCCCCACCCCACCAGAGCTCATGCATTCTGCCAAACATGCTTTTCATCTCTTTCTCAGTCTTTCTCAATATTCTCCATGTGGAAGTTGACTGTTTTGAGCAGAAGTTCACTGTTTCAGTCAGTTCTTTGATGCAGTCCTTTCTGTTGTTGTTGTTGTTGTTGTTTCCAAAATGCATCACTTCCCAACTACTTGACAAAAGTCAAGGGGCTGTGCACAAGAAATGCTTACAACTGGTAATTGGCACTAGCATCCACAATGAGGGATACCATTCATCGTTTGTTTTCTGGGACTGTGTTACTTCATTCAGCATGATGTCCTCTAGCCCAGCTATTTTCCTGCAAAGCTCATGATGTCATCTTTCTTTACTGCTGCATGAACTCCATTGTTGTAGATGTACCATATTTTCTCTATTCACTCATCATTGAGGGGCATTTGGTTGGTTCCAGCTCCTTGCTATTGTGAAAAGAGCTGAAATAAACATGCCGTTATGTATCTCTATGGTTGGTGAGTCTTGAGGGTACATGCCTCAGAGTGGTATGGCGCTGGTGGGTGGCAAGTTCATTCCAAGTCTTCCAGGGTTTCTCCACACTGCTTTCCATAGTGGCTGTACGAGTTTACATTCCCCCCAGCAGTGGATGGGTGTTCCCTTTTCCCCACAACCTCTCCAGCACTTGGTATCATTTGTTTTCTTGATCCTAGCCAGTCTATTGGAGTAAGATGATATCTTAAAGTGGTTTTGATTTGCATGCCCTTAATGATTAGTGATGTTGAAACACTTCTGAGGTGTTTTTCAGCCATCTCTAATTCCTCCTGTGAAGTCTCTGTTCAGTTCTTTGCTCCATCTATTGAGTGGGTCATTTGTTTTCTTTTTTCTTTGTTTTTTGAGTAGTTTATATATTCTCGAAATCAATGCTTTCTCAGATGTTTTTGCGGTGAAGGTTTCCTCCCACTTTGTGGGATTTCTCTTCACTTCCTTGATCGTTTCTTTTGATGTACAGAAGTTTTTGAGTTTAATGAGGTCCCATTTGTCAATTGTTGACCTTAATTCTTGCACAGCTGCTGTCTGATTTAGGAATTCTTTTCCTACGCCTATGTCTTGTAGTCTGCTGCCAACTTTTTCTTCTATTGCCTTCAGAGTTTGGGGTTTCATGTTGAGGTTCTTTGATCCATCCTGAGTTACTTTGTACAGGGTAGAGGTAGGGGTTTAATTTCATTCTTCTACAAGTGGTGATCCAGTTTTGCCAACACACACTTGATGAAGATGCTGTCTTTCCTCCATTGTGTCTTCTTGGCCCCTTGTCAAATATGAGATGGCTGAAATTGTATGTCTCAGGTTTGGATCTTCGGTTAGGTCCCATTGGTCAACAGGTCTGTTTTTGTGCCAGTACACCAAGCTGTTTTATGACTATAGTCCTGTAGTATAGTTTGAAGTCTGGTATAGAGATCCCCCCTGTGTAGTCTTTTCAGTCAGGGCTTGTTTTGGCTATTCATGGTCTTTTTTTTTTCCAAATGAATTTAGACTTTTTTCCCCAAGACTGGGAGAAAACTCTTGGGATGTTTATTGGGATTGTATTAAAAATTTATTAAAAAAAAATGGACATTTTTTTTTTTGGTCTTTTCGAGACCGGGTCTCCCTGTAGCCCACTGTCCTGGACTCACATTGTAGACCAGGCTGGCCTTGAACTCACAAAATCCGCCTGCCTCTGCCTCCCAAGTGTTAGGATTAAAGGCCTGCGCCACCACGCCCGGCTGAATGGACATTTTTACAATGTTAATTTTTCCCAATCCATGGCATGGGAGGTTTTTCCATCTTCTGTGTCTTCTTCAATTTCTTTCTTTAAGGGTTTAAAATTTTTGTTGTAGAGATCTTTGGTTGTCTTTGGTTAAGTTCGTCCTAGGTATTTTTTTGCTTTTGAGGCTATTGTGAGTGGGAAGTTCTTGAATTTTTTTCTCCAGTTGCTTGTTGTTGGTATAAAGAAAGCCATTAATTTTTTTAGTTTAATTTTGTATCCTGCAACTTTGCTGAAGCTGTTAATCAATCTAGGAGTTTTCTGGTGGAGTTTTTAGAATCCCTATGTAAACATCATATCATCAGCAAATAGTGATAGCTTGACTTCCTCTTTTCCAATTAGTACTCCTTTAATTCTTTTTCTTGCCTTATTGCTCTAGCGAGTGTTTCAAACACTGTATTGAAGGAGTGGTGACAGGGGCAGCCTTGTCCGAGTTCCTACCTTTAAAGGGAATGTTTCTGTCATTTCCCCATTTAGGATGATATTGGCTGTGGGTTTCTGTATATGGCTTTGTTTCATTGAGGATGATCCCTCCAATCCAGTTCCCTCTAGGACTTAAGCCTGAAGGGATGCTGGATTTTGTCAAAGGCTTTTTCAGCATCATTGAGATGATGGTTGTGGTTTTTGTCTTTGATTCCGTTTTGTGTTTGATGATGTTTATTGATTTTCGTATGTTAAACCATTCCTGCATCTCTGGTATGAATCCAACTGGTCATGATGGATGATCTTCTTGATGTGGGTCTGATGATTTTCCAGTATCCTGTTTAGAATTTTGGTATCTGTGTTCATTAGAAATGTGCGACAGACCAACTGAGTCAGGAGCGATCAGTCTGACGGGAACAGGGAGAAGAGAAGGTGGACAAGGGATTCGGCGAAGGGAATGACACACAGACACAAGCAGGCTTGGTCTGAGTGCAACTTTACTTTCAAAATCTCAGTGATTTTATACGCTATTTCATGGGAAGCTAATGGTTATTTGATTATATTACAAGTTTACTAAGAATAGAGCAGTTAACACTTTAATAGGAAGACTGAAAGAACATTAGTTTCTAGATCATTAGTTTTTAGGAAGTTATGCATTTTTAAGTTTGTCAAGTTATCAGTGGTTGCCATCTGACCAAGTTTCCTGAAGAGTTTAATAATTTGGCTTGCTTACTTATTTAGTTGGTTGCCCTCTTATGTCTGATCATAAGTGCTTGCATACTTTTAGGCAAATCAATGACTAGAGGAGGAAATGGTGTGGTATCATTATTTAGGTCAGTATCCGGACCATGTATCCTGCTAAGAACAAGGTAACGCATTGATCCAAACAGATCATAGCACAGAGAACAGTAACATTAACAAAGTACAGCCTATTCCAAGAAAAAGCTGAGGGCACAAACTGCTCTGGGAGGCAAACTTCCTTGAAGACTTCTGCCTCGCTCTGGTGATCATGTCACTCAGATTCAACCAAAGCTGCTGTGGCAGAGATGGGTCTATAATTCTCTTTTTTAGTTGTATTTTTGCCTGGTTTTGCTGGCTTCGAAGAAGGAATTTGGGAGAATTCCCTCTGTTTGTATCCTTCTAAACAATTTCAGTCATAATGGTAGTAGGTCTTTTTGAAATGTTTTATAGTTGGGAGCAGAGGCGGTGGATTTCTGTGAGTTCAAGGCCCGCCTGATCTACAGAGTGAGTTCAGGACAGCTGGGCTACAGGGAGACTTCTCTACAGACAATAAAAAACCAAAAAAAAAAAAAAAAGAAATGTTTTATAGAATTCTTGCATGAAACCGTCTGGGCCTGGGCTTTTTTTAGTTGGGAGGTTTCTTATTACATCTTCCATTTCTTTATGTATTATGGGTCTGTTTAAGCTGTCGATCTCTTCTTGGTTGAGCTTTGGTGATTCCCAGGATTTCAGATATTCATACATTTCTTCTAGGTTTTCAAACTTGGTAGAGTATAGGTTTTTGAAGTATTCCCATATGATTTTCTGGATCTTTTCCTTGTCTGTTGTGATATTTCCCTTTTCATCACGGATTGTATTGATTTGGAGTTATTCCTTCTTTCTTTTGGTGAACTGGGCTAGAGGTCTATCTTGTTTATTCTTTCAAAGAACCAACTTTTGGATTCATTGATTTTTTTTTTTGTATTGTTTTCTTTGTTTCTATTTCATTGATTTCTGCTCTGATTTTTGTTATTTCTTCCTGTCTGTTGCATTTAGGGTTCATCTGTTGTTGCCTCGCAAGTGCTTTTAGCTGCAGTGTTAGATCATTCACTTGTGTTCTTTCTGTTTTTCTAATGTAGGCACCCAGGGCTATAAACTTCCTGTTAGGACTGCTTTTAAGGTATCCCATAGGTTTTGTTGTGTTGTATTGTCATTGTCATTCAGTTCCAGGAATGCTTTTCTTTCTTTCTTTCTTTCTTTCTTTCTTTCTTTCTTTCTTTCTTTCTTTCTTTCTTTCTTTCTTTCTTTCTTTCTGTCTCTCTTCCTTGACCCATTCATTATTCAAGAGTGTGTTGTTTAGTCTCCATGTGTTCTTGTAGGCAGTAGGCCTTATCCTGGTGTGATGTTGAGCTTTATTGCACTGTGGTCTGATAGAATGCATGAAATTGTTTCAATCTTTTTGTATTTGTGGAGGTTTCTTCTGTGTCCCAGTATGTGGTGGATTTTGGAGAATGTTCCGTGGGGTGCTGAGTAGAAAGTGTATTCTCTGGTATTAGGGTGGAATATTCGGTAGAGGTCTGTGAGGTCCATTTGGTGTATCATATCGTTCAGTTCAGTTGTCTCTCTGTTTATTCTTTGTCCGATTGACCTGTCCAAAGGACTCAGTGGGATATTGAAGTCCCCTACTATGAGTGTACTGGGGTTAGCCTGTGACTTGTGGTCTTGGAGAATTGACTTTATAAAGTTTGGTGCACCAGAGTTTGATGCATATATATTCATAATTGTGAAATTTTCTTGGTGAATTGTTCCTTTGATAAAAATGTAGTGGCCTTCTTTGTCTCTTCTGATTTCTTTTACTTTGAAGTCTATTTTGTCTGATATTAAAATAGCAACGCCTGCTTTCTATTTGGTACCTTTTGCTTGGAATATTTTTTTCCATCCTTTCACTTTCAGGTGGTGCCTGTCTTTGAAGGTAAGATGTGTTTCTTGTAGACACCATATCAATGGATTCTGTTTCCTAATCCAATCTCCCAGTCTATGTCTTTTGATTAGGAAATTTAGTCAATTATTATTTAAGGTTATGACTGATAGTTTGTGTTGCTTCCTTTTGCCTTATCCATTTGTGGGTTTGGTTAGGTTTCTACTTCTGCAGTTATGCTTTTATTGATTTCTCTTTCTAGGTGCCTGGGGATGGTTGCTCCTTTCTTCTGTCCTTTGAATTGCTTCAAGTATTCTCTGAAGGGTTGGTTTTCCAGACATGTATTCTTTCATCTTGTTTATGTCATGGAATGTTTTTCTCTCCCTTCAACTATAATCGACATTTTTGCTCGGTATAGTAACCTGGGTTGGCATCTATTGTCCTTTAACACTGGGAATGCTTTGCTCCATCTTCTTCTTGCTTTCATGTTTTACATTGAGAAGTCAGTTGTAATCCTGATAGGTTTCCCCTTATAGGTCACTTGTTGTTTTTCTCTTGTAGCCACAAGGATTTTGTCTTTGTTTTGGGTGTCTAGCATTTTAACTATGATGTGGCATGGAGAGTTTCTTTTCTGATCTTGTCTGTTTGCAGTTCTATGTGCTTCTTGTATTTGTATTGGTTTGTCTTTTTAGTTTGGGGAAGTTTTCATCTATTATTCTGTTGAAGATCTTATCAATACCATTCTTTTGGGATTGTTCTCCTTCCTCTGTTCCTGTGATGCAGAGGTTTGATCTTTTCATAGTGCCCCACAGTTCCTGGTTGTTCCACTTTTGTTTATTTTTAAATTTTTCATAATCTTTACTTGAGGTTTTTAGTTGTTCTGTGTTATTTTCCAGGTCTGGTATTCTTTGTTCTGCTTCTTTCATTCTGCTTCTGAGGCTTTTGCCATTCCTTTCCTCTTGATTGGATGAGTGTTTGATTTCCTTTTTCATTTCCTCTCTGATTTCTTTAGTATTTCTACTTCCTTTTGGAGCTTCTCAATCTCTTCCTGTAGCTCTTTGCTTCTCTGGTTGGTTTCCTTATCTTTTTCAGCATGACATCTTTTCAGTGTTTCCACTTCCTTCTGGAGTTTGTCATTCTCTCTCTCTAGGTCCTTCTTGAGTTCTTCATTCTCTTTTCTTAATTCTTTGATTTGTTCTTTATAATCTTGTAGTTCTTTAAGTATGTTCCTAATTGTGTTTCTGATATCTGTGTCCTGGGCCATCCCCAGGGGCATCCCACTGTAGGAATCTTCCATAGGGTTGGTAGAGCTTGGTGAAGGATTATCTGCTCCTTTCCTGTGTTGTCTCTTCTTTGTGTTCCTGGCATATGGGCTTCTCCTTTCCTGTATTCCAATGTAAGTCACAAATGCCTCTTCACTGTGTTGAAGGCTCACTTTGCTTGCCTCCTTCAGATGCCTTCATAATCCTAGTTGGCAGGTGAGGGTGGGGGGTTGGGGGGAGTTGTGCTCTTTAGCCCGCACCCTGTTACATTCACTTCAGCTGGTCTTGGGAGATCTCAGATCTCAAGGCTCACACAAGCCTTCCTTTTATACCAGCTGGGAGGATAACTCTGCCCCCACAGCCACAAAAGCCAATTAAGCCAAAGACAACTGGATTAACTAGATTAAGCCAAACAACAATCAGCCTTGCTGAAGCACCCAGCTCCTACCTACCTTCCTGTGCTTCAGCTGGTCTCGAGAGGTCTCAGATCTCAAGACTTACACAACCCTACCTTTTATACCAGCTGGGGGGATAACTCTGCCCCCACAGCCACAAAAGCCAACTAATTCAAAGACAACTGGATTAACTAGATTAAGTGAAACAACAATCAGCCTTGCTGAAGCACCCAGCTCCTACCTACCTTCCTGTGCTTCAGCTGGTCTTGGGAGATCTCAGATCTGAGACTTAAGTTCTTAGCTCTAATGTGTATCATATCCTGTGGGAGGAGGCGAGTATCCTTGGTCTACAAGAAGTCAGAACATGAGCATCGTGAGGAAGATCACACAGATGTCCTGACATGTTCTTTGTTTGGTTGGTGTGTGTGGGGGGCCCATTTAATCCCAGGACGATCCATGTGGAAACACACACAGGAAAGCTCACCACATGGACACATGTTAAGGTAAAAATACAGAGTTTTATTCCAAAATGTCTGGTTATATAAACAGCATGACTCAACTCCCAGGGCCAAATCCTAAACCTTTTCATCACTATATCCCACCCCTTGGGTTTGGCCAGGAAGGTCCCATTGGTTTAGAATGCTACCCATCTTAACTAAATTTTCAATTTTATTATTTTTTAATTTTTCTGTGAGGCAGGGGAGCCCATGGGCAAGGCTAACAACACAAAGCAAACTGAGTTTTGAATAGCCAGCTGCTCAAGCCTGTTTTGAGTGCTAGGCAGTTGGGGGCAGGTCAGACCTGAAACTTTATTTTCACACTAAGGCCAATTAATATCCAAAAAAACAAATCATGAAGTGAACCAATTGTCAAGCATAAGCAATGAATGTAAGTAGCATTCACATAAAACCAATTAGCAAGTACCTACATCCAAATTTTGAACAACCCAATGTTTCCATAGTCCAATTGGAGAAGCGTGTATGCACAAGCATGTTGATCAAATAAGAGTCCAGTCTATATTGCTGTAGTTTCACGATTCACCCCAATCTCCACTGCCCTTACATTCTATCATGCTTCTTCTTCTGGAGGTTGTTCCCTAGGCTTTGGGAAAGGGGCACAAGTGGGTAAGAAGCAAAATATTCTACTTTCTCTGGAGATGTCATTTTGGACTCTAGTCTGTTCAGGTTGTTTCCCTTCACGGGTTGACAGTTTATCCAGGGGTACCTTTTTAATCCTACTAACAAAGCACAAGCAATTAGATGTACAGGCATTTAAACAGTACTAATTATTATGGCAAGCAAAGTTGTGGACATAGAGATGTTTGGATGGTATGCTAATCCATAAACTGTGGCTTTCCTGTAAAGGGTGACAAGTTCTTATTGTGGCTTATAAAATCTCCTAATCACTAGATGATGTAAGCTTATGGCATCAGCCATGAATTATTCCACCAAGGAGAGAGCTGTGCAATATCTCCAGGCAGTTGAGGTGTAGCTGATACTGACAGAGGAGTCTTGCTTGAGTCAAGGAGACCAATATTTTGCTTCATTGCTTTAGTGGCCTTTGGTAACACTCTCTGGCATTCCAGAGACCACTGTACACTTGCAAGTGTGGTCTCAATACATCCTTCGCATGCTTACACCAGGTCTTCAGCAGAAGGGCTTAACCAACACTCTTCTTGCAGTTATCCCAGGTTATAGGCAAAAGGCCTTTATCTTTTGGGGGTTTAGATCCCCTAGCCAACTTCTCTTTGTCAGAATAGTCCATTGCTGATATCAGAGCTCTCCTGTATTAATATATTTTGCTTAATTACACAGCTTCTAAAGACTTTACTATTATATTTGGCTCTGAATAGAGAATTATCCTTTCACAGTTCCTATGTCTATCAGTCAATTAAAGAAAGTAGTTATATCTGTTTTATAAGAAATTACCACTGTAACAGTTGGCTCTAATTTACAGATAGGGAATGACTTCATTACCATTATGTTTTTCTTTTTCCTATAAAAGGGAGAGGTAAGAAGCTTTCTTAGCATCTGGAAGGTAAACTTCATTAGGGAACATTATAAATAGTGATCCCAAGTAGAATTCAGAGAGCTGCTCAGTGTCTGCAACTCAGGCAGTCTGAGGTTCCTCTTCCTTTTAATGTTCAGATGGGCCAGCCTCTCTGCTGGCATTTCTCAGTCCATCCTGCACAGCCAGAAGTCATACATTTTCAGGAATTTAGGTTGGTGTACCTGTGGGAACATACAATTCTCCTCCATTGTTAGTTTCAAGATCTCAAAATTGAAAATTTATCAAAAGGTTTGGAATACAGAGTTTTCCATTTGTATCCCAGAGGGAGTACTCCACCACCTCCCTCTTTTTGTTTTTTAAATTTTTATATTTTGACGTATAGATGCCTAAGTTGTATTACACTTACCTATAAACAGGAATCAAGGCATACGTTTTCATCAAATTCACCCAAACTTTATCATTGACTATGCTATTTATTTGGGAAGTAAACTTAAACTTAATTCTTTTAAATTATCCTACAGGTAAAAGAAAATGTTACAAGGTGATATTGCATAACACAGAAAAATATAGAGACCATTTGTATACCTTAACCCCAAATTATTGTTGGAAATTCAATTCAAATTATAAATAAAACAATTAACATTTTATATTCCCAATTAGTCCAAATGTATTACCGTTCCCACCAAAACCTTCAACCAAATTTAACTAATATAGACATTTTTATTAAGTCTTTTACTAAGTCTACTAATATCCTATAATATGTAGATAAAGCTTGGGCAAAACTGAATACATGCCAAATAAATTTTAACCAAATATACACTTTGTTCTTTAAAACTTGCCGGGCATGGTGGCACACGCCTTTAATCCTAGCACTTGGGAGGCAGAGGCAGGCGGATCTTTGTGAGTTCAAGGCCAGCCTGGTCTCCAGAGTGAGTTCCAGGACAGCTGAAGCTACAGGGGGACCCTGTCTCTAAAAGACAAAAAACAGAAACAAAAAACCCCCCAAAACCAAAAAACTATATAACTAGACTATGACTTCAGAGAAATCAAGTCCATTAACTTATATTGTTTATTTTGTATTTCTGTATAAATCTCTACTAAAATACCTCTCTATATAAATATATGTTATTTTTAAATATACCATTTTAAACTGCAAACCTTACAAAGTGGATTTTAATGACTATCTTCCTCCAAGCTCTTGGAGATGCCTTCTCTTGGCCTGGCATGAAAACCTGCTTTAAAGATTTTTCAATATCTAGCTCTTAATAAAATTTTCTTTTACAGTTCTTATGCCCATTAGTTAATTAAAGACTGGCTATATATCCCCCATGAGAAATTGTTACCATAGCAGTGGTTGTTTTGTACTTAAGGAAAAATTTCATTAGCATCTTGATTTTTTTTTTATGGGTGCTTCTAGGAAGCTTCCTTTCTCATGAGTAGGTACAGCATGGTCTTGCTAAGGGAAGGGGAACACAGTGCCCACTGGGCACTGTGGGGAGCTGGCTCCTTGGCACAGGGACCAGCCGGCTACTTCCCATAGCCCAACCTAAGTAGTAACTCCAACTTAGGCTCTAAGCCTGGACCCACGAGACATGGGTTTGACTCTTGGCCGTGACTTCCCAGAGCCGGGACAGGAATTTCATTCACAACACCAGCTACCCAGGTTGGTGGTCCACAAAGGGAACCTTTTTCCAATCCACCGGCCACCCAAATGAAATGTATACCTGAACACCAGCTTCCCAGATTGGTGGTCCGCACTGGAACCTTTTTCCAACCCACTGGCCATCCGAACAAAATTCAGGTTTGCCTTAGCCTGTACGAGCACAATAATTTAAAAAAGTGGCGGCCAGGAATTCTGTAATGATGTTAATGGGAATTCACAATTCTTTTTTAAATTTTTATATATTTTTTATTTTTTATTTCCAAAGGCCCAAACTTACTAACACTCTAATACTATGAAAATCTGGTTGTATCTTTGTTTCAGATGTTGAAAGGGTGTAATCAGTAGGTGGCAGTGTAGATCCATTAAGATGTTTAATGATTTAAAAAAAAATTTTTAATAGATAACCCATAACCTTTGTTGAAATTGAATTATGTGTTGGCTGTTTAATATAAATCTGCGTCTTGAGAAGGAAGGGCCAAATTCCAACTCAGAGGCAATGCTTTAACTGGTATTATAGCTATTAACATTAAAATATATTTAGAACACAAGTACACACATCCATATACAGATGTGCATGCACATATACATACACACACACATACATAATAAAGAAAAGTTCATTAGGTTGACTTGCAAGAGAGGAAAGCCATGTTATTGTTTGATGTTCAATGAGGAACATGAAATTTTTATAATTTGTCATAGGGTTATTTTTACATAATTAGAATAAATGTCCTAGTAACACACAAAACAGCTGAGATCCATATGCCACCTCATAGGCCCATTCCCAACCACTTGCCTTCAATGAACTATCCCTAAAGTCTACTCCTATTCTTTCCCTATCTTGTCCCTCCTGGTTAACTATCCCTAGGCTGTCCTTATGCCAAGTCTAACTGTCCCTACCCTATTTACAAATCCAAAGATTGAGGAGGGTGCCCAAAAGTAGACAAGGTCAAAGTTGTTTGTAGTCTTGTCTTATTATTAAGGACTTTGGAAGAATAAAAATTATCCATAATCACAACAACAATCACAATAATAAACATTATTAATTATTATCAATTATCATTATTGTTAACCATTATTAGTCACAATAACCATCATTAATAATTATTATGAATAATAATTGTCAGTAATAATAGCCAACAACAATGAATAATTTATTATTAGACTGAATTATTATCAATCATTGTTAGTAGTTATATTCAATAGCAATAATTAAACTATTAATAACAGTTACCAACAATAATCGACAACAGTTTATCATTAAACTGAATATTATGCATACTATAAACCCAATTAAAAATTGTTCACACTAAGGGATATAAAACAAACATTCTTTTATTTTTATTATTTTTATTTTTATTTATTTCTGTATGTGTATCAATGTACTGTCTGCATGCAGGTTTGTGCACCCGTGCCGTGCAATGCCGCGGAGGTCAGAAGAGGGTGTCGGATTCCCCTGGAACTGGAGTTCTCCTAGAATTGGAGTTTCAGACGGCTCTCGGCCGCCATGTGGGTGCTGGGGATCGAACCTGGGTCCTCTGTAAGAGTGGTCGGCGCTCTTAACTGCTAGGCCATCTCTCCAGCCCCAAAACAAACATTCTTTATGAGTTGAATCTTTCTTTACAGTTGGCTCCTAATTAGATTTAAACCTGTAGGATTATAATGAATTAAAAGCAGGAACTTGCATTCACTCACATATGCACACAGTTTGAAGATGGGCTTAAAGTAACATAAAACAGTTTTATTCAAAAAATTTTTCATTTAGATCGAACCAAATTATCAATTCATGTTGTTAGAGTGTTTTACTAATAGTTCTTTTTATTTTATTTTATTTATTTATTTTTCATGTGTATCAATGTACTGTCTGCATGTAGGTCTGTGCACCCGTGTCGTGCAATGCCTCGGAGGTCAGAAGAGGGTCTCAGATTCCCGTGGAACTGGAGTTCAAGATGGCTCTTAGCCACCATGTGGTTGCTGGGGATCGAACCCGGGTCCTCTGCAAGAGAAGTTGGTGCTCTTAACTGCTAGGCTATCTCTCCAGCCCTACTAATAGTTCTTAAAAAAGAGAATTTATTGAAGTGAGTTTCTTTTGTTAGAACTCCAGGGCCTATAAACTCTCCTAGAAATCCATCTATTTTGTCTTCAAAATGCTGAAATTAAAAGACTGTTACTTCCAGTTAAAATTTAAAGAGCATGATTTAAAAAAATTGTTAAGATACCATGTTTTCCGGCTGGTATGTGCACAACAGGCAGGCTGGTGGCACCAGAGCACAAACCAAGTGTGATCAGGAATTCTGTGGGAAAAAAATCTTTAAGGCAAAAACACATTTTAAAAGATCAAGATAAAATTAAATCAACCAATTAATTTTAATTGTGCACATATATTTACTCAAAAGATATCTAGGGTACCCAGGGGTTAAGTAAAAATATGACATTTTAAGTTAAGCATGCTGAAATGGATTTGAATTACTTAAGTGATACAGCTAGCTGAACCCCAATTTTGAATCCACACATACCTGGCAGGTTTAGGTAGGAAGAGTTAGATTTAGAAATAGTTACCAAAAAACCACAAGAAGACAAGAGAGCAATAAACTTTTATCTAAAAACAGATTTTGTATATGTGCTGGATAGCTTTAGTGTCAACTTGACACACCTGGGTTGAGGGAGCCTCAATCGGGGAATTGGCTCCATTGGATTGGCCTGTGGCCACATCCGTGGAGTATTGACTTGATTGTCAAGCAGTGTGGGAGGGCCCAGCCCACAATGAATGGTTCCACTCTGGGCAGGTTGTTGTGTACCGTATAAGAAGGCAGGCTGGGCATGAGCTGGTGGAGCAAGCCAGTAAACAGCCTTCCTCCATGGCCTGTGCTTCAGCTCCTGCCTCCAGGTTCCTTCCCTGAGTTCCTGCCTTGGGCTCCCTAAGTGATGAACTGTGACCCAGGAGATGTGAGCTGAATAAACCCTTTCCTCCCCAAGTTGGTGTCGGCCAGAGTATTTTGTCGCAGCAATGGAAGACAAACTAGAACAGTATACAAAATTTAAGAGAAAGGTATTAAGTTGCCATGGCTTAAAATTATCTTTAATCCTAGCACTTGGGAGGCAGAGGAAGGCGGATCTTTGTGAGTTTGAGGCCAGCCTGGTCTACAAAGCAAGTTCCAGGACAGTTGGGGCCACAGGGAGACCCTGTCTTGAAAAGACAAAAAAAAATTATCTGGAAAAAAAACTGCTCTTGGTAGGATGGTTCTTGTGAAAGGCCTTAATTTGCATCAGAAAGAGGTGGGCTCCAGGAGAAAATTTACATATGAACAAGTTGAAGGTGGAACTGAACCTGAAGAACCGGTTCCTCACAGGAGGGGATGAAGTCTAGTTTTTTCCTTTGGGGGGGAGTTAAAGCCAGAAAGTTCTTTTTTTGAAGCCAGAAAGTTTTATTTTAGACCTGTAGAACTATGAAAAATGGTTCCAAGGCCAAGTATGGCCTTGATATTAAACTCAGCCTTGAAGTCACTGGCTTTTATAGCCTTCAGGAGTGACCAAGCCAGGAGGCACATGCCTGGAGGGAATGGGATACTCTCTCTGAGCCAAATCAGAACCTGGCAGTTTTCCTCCACATGTGCAAAGCCACATGTTCT
Source organism: Rhizomys pruinosus (assembly GCA_009823505.1). Lineage (NCBI taxonomy): Eukaryota > Metazoa > Chordata > Mammalia > Rodentia > Spalacidae > Rhizomys > Rhizomys pruinosus. The sequence continues at coordinate 1,436,937 of VZQC01001008.1, read as the reverse complement.
CAGATCACCCTCCATCCACTGCAACCAGCAGGAGAGAAGGCTCCACCGCAAAAGACAGATATCAGGAGAGAGAGAAGAAAGAGAAGAAAAAGGCAAGATTTACAGGTTCGCTTACCTAATTTGTCAAGGTTTCCTCCTGCCCTATGTCTGGGCACCATTTGTGGGGAGGCCCATTTAACCCCAGGTTGATCCATGTGGAAAACATGTGCAGAAAAGCAATCCACATGGATGCATGTTAAGGTCTAAATTCAGAGAGTTTTATTCCAAAATGTCTGGTTATATAAACAGCATAACTCAATTCCCAGGGCCAAATCCTGAACCTTTTTGTCACTATATCCCACCCCATAGGTGTGGCCAGGGAGGTCCCACTGGTTTAGAATGCTACCCATCTTAACTAAGTTTTCCCAAAGGATGGATGAAAGGGAGCAGGTCAGCAGCCAAACAAAGAGATAGAAGCCTCATCCCTGAGAGGACCATGTCCACAGGTAAAGGGGTGCCTGACACAATGCTGGGGCCTGAGGAGGAGAGAAAGGCATCCACCTGGGTGGAGGATTGATAATGAGAGAAGTGGAGTGGATAGGGTAGGTGTCCACAGAAAGGGACACTGATGCATGGGTGTCAGAGCCTCGGCAGGGGGAGGAGAGCCCATGCACGGGAGTAGGGCAGCAGTGGTTATGGTGTAGGTGATCACAAGAGGTGGGAAGAATGACCACATAAACCTTACTATGGGTGTTTACTAATGATTAAAAATAAGGCTCCTTGAGATCAGGGATTTCCCAAGACCACCTGAAGCACAGGTAGGAGCTGAGTGCTCCAGCCAGGCAGATTGTTTGGTTTGATCCAATTGTCTTTGGCTTGATTGGCTTGTGTGGCTGTGGGGGCAGAGTTGTCCTCCCAGCTGGTATAAAAGGTGGCCCTGTTGCCACTGTGAGCCTTGAGATTAAGGATTTCCCAAGACCACCTGAAGCATAGGTACAAGGGCGTGGGCTAAACAGGAATTCCGGCCCTGCCCCCGCCCCCGCCCCCACCCCCCAGCCAACTGGGGTCACAGAAAGAGTGTGCAAGTGGATTCTTTGGAGAAACTTCAGAACAGAAAGGGAAGAGTGAGTTAGACTTCCAATAGAAAGCCTAAAACTTAGACTAGTCAACACTCCATAAGCAAGGAGAAAAGAAGAAAAACAAATCAATCAAACAATGAAGGCATCTGAAGGAGGCGAGCAAAGCAAGACTTTGACACAGTGAAAAGGCATTTGGGATTCACATTGGCATACAGGCAAAAAGAAACCCACATGCTAGGGACATGAATAAGAGACAACATGGGAAATGTGCAGGATAATTCCACACCAAGCTCTACCAACCCTGTGGAAGACTCCTACAGTGGGATCCCCCTGGGGATGGTCCAGGACACAGATATTAGAAGTACAATTGTGGACATAGTCAAAGAAATAAAAATCTATAAAGAACAAGTCAGAGAACTTAAGAGAGAGAATGAAAAACTCGAGAAGAACCTAGAGAGAGAGAATGACAAACTCGGGAAGGAAGTGGGAACACTGAAAAGATCCCGTGCTGAAAAAGTTAAGGAAACCAACCAATGAAGCAAAGAGCTACAGAAAGAGATTGAGAAGCTCCAAAAGGAAGTGGAAATACTAAAGAAATCAGAAGAGGAAATGAAAAAGGAAATCAAACACTCATCCAATCAAGAGAAAAAGAATGGAAAAAAACCTCAGAAGCAGAATGGAGGAAGCAGAACAAAGAATACCAGACCTGGAAGATAACACAGAACAACTAAAAACCTCAAGTAAAGATTATGAAAAATTTAAAAATACACAAAAATGGAACAACCAGGAACTGTGGGACACTACGAAAAGATCAAACATCCGCATCATTGGAATAGAGGAAAGAGAACAATCCCAAGAGAATGGTATTGATCAGATCTTCAACAGAATAATATATGAAAATTTCCCCAAACTAAAAAAAAGACAAACCAATACAAGTACAAGAAGCACATAGAACTCCAAACAGACAAGATCAGAAAAGAAACTCTCCACACTATATCATAGTTAAAACGCTAGACGCCCAAAACAAAGACAAAATTCTGAAAGCCACAAGAGAAAAACAACAAGTTACATACAAGGGAAAACCTATCAGAATTACAATTGACTTCTCAGTTCAAACTATGAAAGCAAGAAGAAAACGGAGCAAAGCATTCCCAGTGTTAAAGGACTATAGATGCAACCTAGGTTACTATACCCAGCAAAAATGTTGATTATAGTTGAAGGAGAGAGAAAAATCTTCCATGACATAAACAAGATGAAAGAATACATGTCTGGAAAACCAACCCTTCAGAGAATACTTGAAGCAATTCAAAGGACAGAAGAAGTACCTAGAAAGAGAAATTTATAAAAGCATAACTGCAGCCAGGCGTGGTGGCGCATGCCTTTAATCCTGGCACTTGGGAGGCAGAGGCAGGAGGATCTTTGTGAGCTCAAGGCCAGCCTGGTCTACAGAGGGAATTCCAGGACAGCTGGGGCTACAGGGAGACCCTGTCTCAAAAAGACCAAAAAAAAAAAAAAAATCCTTTTTTNAGGTTTCCCCTTATAGGTCACTTGTTGTTTTCTCTTGTAGACCACCAAGGATTTTGGTCTTTGTTTTGGGTGTCTAAGCATTTTAACTATGATGTTGGCATGGAGAGTTTCTTTCTTGATCTTGTCTGTTTGCACAGTTCTATGTGCTTCTTGATTTGTATTGGTTTGTCTTTTTAAGTTTGGGAAATTTTATTTTGCAATCCTGTTGAGGATCTGGTCAATACCATTCTTTTGGTATTCTTCTATTTCCTCTATTCTTTTGATGCAGAGGTTTGATCTTTTCATAGTGCCCCACAGTTCCTGGTTGTTCCACTTTGTTTATTTTTAGAATTGTTCATAATCTTTACTTTGAGGTTTTTAGTTTGTTCTGTGTTATCTTCCAGGTCTGGTTTTTTTTTCTGCTTCTTTCATTCTGGCTTCTGAGGCTTTTTGCCATTCCTTTCCTCTTTGATTGGATGAGTGGTTTTGATTTCCTTTTTTCATTTCCTCTCTGATTTCTTTAGTATTTATCTACTTCCTCTTTGGAGCTTCTCAAATCTCTTTCCTGTAGCTCTGGCTCTCTTGGTTTGGTTACTCCTTATCTTTTTTCAGCATGACATCTTTTTCAGTGTCTCCACTTCCTTCTGGAAAGTGTCATTCTCCTCTCTAGGTCCTTCTTGAGTCTTCATTCTCTTTTTCTTAATTCTTTGCTTGATTTTGTTCTTTATAATCTTGAGTTCTTTAAGTATGTTCCTAATTGTGTTTTCTGATATCTGTGTCCTGGGCCATCCCCAGGGCATCCCACTGTAGGAATCTTCCCATAGGGTTGGTAGAGCTTGGTGATAGGATTATCTGCTCCTTTCCCTGTGTTGCCTCTCTTTGTGTTCCTGGCATATGGGCTTCTCCTTTCCTGTATTCCAATGTAAGTCACAAATGCCTCTTCACTGTGGCTTTGAAGGCCACTTTGCTTTGCCTCCTTCAGATGGCCTTCATAATCCTAGTTGGCAGGTGAGGGTGGGGGGTTGGGGGGAGTTGTGCTCTTTAGCCCGCACCCTGTTACATTCACTTCAGCTGGTCTTGGGAATCTCCGATCTCAAGGCTCACACAAGCCCCTTCCTTTTATACAGCGGGAGGATAACTCTGCCCCCCACAGCCACAAAAGCCCAATTAAGCCAAAGACAACTGGATTAACTTGATGAATTAAACAAACAAACAATCAGCCTTTGCTGAAGCACCCAGCTCCTACCTACCTTCCTTCACTTCAGCTGGTTCCGAAGAGATCTCAGTTCTCAAGACTTACACAACCCTACCTTTATACCAGCTGGGGGGATAAGTCTGCCCCCACAGCCACCAAAACCAACTAATCCAAAGACAACTGGATTGATGGATTAACTAGATTAAGTGAAACAACAATCAGCCTTGCTGAAGCACCCCAGCTTCCTTACCTACTTTCCTGTGCTTCAGCTGGGCTCTTGGGAGATCTCAGATCTGAGACTTAAGTTCTTAGCTCTAATGTGTATCATATCCTGTGGGAGGAGGCGAGTATCCTTGGTCTACAAGAAGTCAGAACATGAGCATCGTGAGGAAGATCACACAGATGTCCTGACATGTTCTTTGTTTGGTTGGTGTGTGTGGGGGGCCCATTTAATCCCAGGACGATCCATGTGGAAAACACAACACAGGAAAGCTCACCACATGGACCCCTAAAAAAAAACATGTTAAGGTAAAATACAAGTTTTATATTCCCAAATATGTCGGTTATATAAACAGCATGACTCAACTCCCAGGGCCAAATCCCAAACCTTTTCATCACTATATCCCCACCCCTTTTGGGTTTGGCCAGGAAGGTCCCATTGGTTTAGAATGCTTACCCATCTTAACTAAATTTTCAATTTTATTATTTTTTAATTTCTGGCTGACAGGGGAGCCCAGGGCAAGGCTAAACAACACAAAGCAAACTGAAGTTTTGAATAGCCAGCTGCTCAAGCCTGTTTTGAGTGCTGGGCAGTGGGGGGCAGGTCAGACCTGAAACTTTATTTTCACACTAAGGCCAATTAATATCCAAAAAAAACCAACCATGAAGAGAACCAATTGTCAAGCATAAGCAAGAATGTAAGTAGCATTCACATAAAACCAATTAACAAGTATCTACGTCCAAATTTTGAACATCCCATGGTTCCCATAGTCCAGATGGAGAAGCGTGTATGCACAAGCATGTTGATCAAATAAGAGTTCCAAAAGGGTTTTTTCTATATTTGCTTAGTTTCACCCGATTTCACCCCAATCTCCCAACTTGCCCTTACATTCTCTATTTATGCGTTCTTCTTCATGGAGGTTTGTTCCCTAGGCTTGGGAAAGGGGCACAAGTGGGTAAGAAGCAAAAGATTCTACTTTCTCTGGAAGATGTCATTTGGACTCTAGTCTGTTCAAATTGTTTCCCTTCATGGGTTGACAGTTATCCAGGGAGGTACCTTTTTTTAATCCCTACTAACAAAGCACAAGCAGACAGGCATTTAAACAGTACTAATTTATGGCAAGCAAAGTTGTGGACATAGAAGGATGTTGGATGGTATGCTAATTCCATAAACTGTGGCTTTCCTGTAAAGGGGACAAGTTCTTATTGAGGCTTACAATATCTCCTAACCACAAGAAGACACAAGTTTGTGGCATCAGCCATGAATTATTCCACCAAGGAGAGAGCTGTTGCAATTATCTCCCCAGCAGTTGAGGTGTAGCTTGATTACTGACAGATGAGTCTTGCTTGAGTCAAGGAGACCAATATTTTTGGCTCATGCTTTAGTGGCCTTTGGTAACACTCTCTGGCCATTCCAGAGACCATCTGTACACTTGCAGTGTGGTCTCAATACATCCTTCGCATGCTTACACCAGGTCTTCAGCAGAAGGGCTTAACCAACACTCTTCTTGCAGTTATCCAGGTTATAGCAAGAAGGCCTTTATCTTTTGGGGGTTTAGATCCCCTAGCCAACTTCTCTTTGTCAGAATAGTTCCATTGCTGATATCAAGCTCTCCTGTATTAATATATTTTTGCTTAATTACACAGCTTCTAAAGACTTTAACTTTTATATTTGGCTCTGAATAGGAGAATTATCCTTTCACCAGTTCCTATGTCTATCAGTAAAATTTAAAGAAAGTAGTTATACGTGTTTTATAAGAAATTACCACTGTAACAATTGGGTCTAATTTACAGATAGGGAATGACTTCATTTACCATTATGTTTTTTTCTTTTCCTATAAAAGAGAAGAGGTAGGAAGATTTCTTAGCATCTGGAAGGTAAACTTCATTAGGGAACATTATAAATAGTGATCCCAAGTAGAATTCAGAGAGAGCTGCTCAGTTTCTGCAACTCAGGCAGTCTGAGGTTCCCCTTTCCTTCCTTTAATATTCAGATGGGCCAGCCTCTCTGCTGGCATTTCTCAGTCCATCCTGCACAGCCAGAAGTCATACATTTTCAGGAATTTAGGTTGGAGTTTTTACCTGTGGGACATACCAATTATCTCCTCCCATTGTTAAGTTTCAAGATCTCAAAATTGAAAATTTATCAAAAGCTTTGGAATACAGAGTTTTCCATTTGTGTATCCCAGAGGGTAGTACTCCACCACCTCCCTCTTTTTGTTTTTTAAATTTTTATATTTTTGACGTATAGATGCCTAAGTTGTATTACACTTACCTATAAACAGGAATCAAGGCATACGTTTTCATCAAATTCACCCAAACTTTATCATTGACTATGCTATTTATTTGGGAAGTAAACTTAAAACTTAATTTCTTTTTTAATTATCCTACAGGTAAAAAAAAAAAATGTTACAACGGTGATATTTGCATGAACACAGAAAAATTTAGAGACCATTTGTATACCTTAACCCCAAATTATTGTTGGAAATTCAATTTCAAAATTATAAATAAAACAATTAAATTTTATATTCCCAATTAGTCCAAATGTATTACCGTTCCCACCAAAACCTTCAACCAAATTTTAACTAATATAGAACATTTTTTATTAAGTCTTTTACTAAGTCTACTAATATTCCATATAATATGTAGGTAAAGCTTGGGCAAAACTGAATACATGCCAAATAAAATTTTAACCAAATATACACTTTGTCCTTTAAAACTATGTCCGGGCTGTGGCACACGCCTTAATCCTAGCCACTGTGGGAGCAGAGCAGGCGGATTCTTTGTGAGTTCAAAGCCAAGCCTGTCTCCAGAGTGGAGTTCCAGGACAGCTGAAGCTACAGGGGGACCCTGTCTCTAAAAGACAAATAAAACAGAAACAAAAAACCCCCCCAAACCAAAAAAAAACTTATATAAAAAAAAAAAAAAAAAAACTAGACTATAGACTTCAAGAAATCAAGTCCATTAACTTAAATTGTTTATTTTGTATTTCTGTATAAATCTCTACTAAAATACCTCTCTATATAAATATAGTTATTTTAAATATACCATTTAAAACTTGCAAACCTTACAAAAAGTGGATTTTTTAATGACTATCTCCTCCCCAAGCTCTTGGAGATCCCTTCTCAAGGCCTGGCATGAAAACCCAACAGCTTTAAAAGATTTTTCAATATCTAGCTCTTAATAAAATTTTCTTTTACAGTTCTTACTGCCCGATTAGTTAATTAAAGGCTGGCTATATATCCCCCATGAGAAATTGTTACCATAGCAGTGGTTGTTTTGTACTTAAGGAAAAATTTCATTAGCATCTTGATTTTTTTTATGGGTCTTTGGGAGCTTCTCTTGCTATGAACAAGTACAGTGCCGTCTTGCTAAGGAAGGGGAACACAATGCCCACTGGGCCACTGTGTGGGGAGCTGGCTTCTCAGTGCAGAGACCAGCCGCTACTTCCCATAGCCCACCAACCTAAGTAGTAACTCCAACTTAGGCTCTAAGCCTGGACCCACGAGACATGGGTTTGACTCTTGGCCGTGACTTCCCACCAGAGCCGGGACAGGAATTTCATAACACCAGCTACCCAGGTTGGTGTGTCCGCAAAGGGAGCCTTTTCCCAAAGTCCACCCCGCCACCCAAATGAAATGTATACCTGAACACCAGCTTCCCAGATTGGTGGTCCGCACTGGGAACCTTTTTCCAACCCACTGGCCATCCGAACAAAATTCAGGTTTGCCTTAGCCTGTACGAGCACAATAATTAATAAAAAGTGCGCGTGGCCATGAATTCTGCAGTGATGTTAATGGGAATTCACCAATTCCTTTTTTAAATTTTATATGATAATGATTTTATTTTTTATTTCCAAAGGCCCAAACTTACTAACACTCTAATACTATGAAAATCTGGTTGTATCTTTCTTTCAGATGTTGAAAGGGTGTAAACAGTAGGTGCCCAGTGTGGATCCATTAAGATGTTTAATGATTTAAAAAAAATTTTTAATTAGATAACCCATAACCTTTGATGAAATTGAATTATGTGTTGGCTGTTTAACTATAAATCTGCGCTCTTGAAAAGGAAGGGCCAAATTCCAACTCAGAGGCCACATGCTTTAAACTTGAGTATTATAGCTTATTAACATTAAATATATTAGAACAACAAGTACACACATCCAGTATACATGTATGCACAAATACATACATACGCAAATACATAATAAAGAAAAGTTCATTCAGGTTGACTTTGCAAAGAGAGGGAAAGCCATGTTATGTTTTGATGTTCAAGAGGAACCATTTGAAATTTTTATAATTTTTTTTTTTGGTTCCCTCATTTTTTTTTTTAAAGGGGGGGTTATTTTTACCATAATTAGAATAAATGTCCTAGTTAACACACAAAACAGAAGCTGAGATCCATATGCCACCTCATAGGCCCATTCCCAACCACTTGCCTCCAATGAACTATCCCAAAGTTACTCCATATTCTTTCCCTATCTTGTCCCTCCTGGTTAACTATACCTAGGCTGTCCCTATGCAAAGTCTAACTGTCCCTAACCTATTTACAAATCCAAAGACTGAGGAGGGTTCCCAAAAGTAGGACCAAGGCAAAGTGTTTGTGTAGTCCTTGTCTTATTATTAAGACTTTGGAAGAATAAAAATTATTCATAATCACAACAACAATCAAAACAATAATAAAACATTATTAATTATTATCAATTATCCATTATTGTTAAAAAACCCCCCCCCATTAAATTAGTCACAATAAACATCATTATAATAATTATTATGAAATAATTGTCAGTAATAAAGCCAACAACATGAATTAATTTATTATTAGACTGAATTATTATCAATCATTGTTAGTAGTTATATTCAATAGCAATAATTAAACTATTAATAACAGTTACCAACAATAATCAACAACAGTTTATCATTAAACTGAATATAATGCATACTATAAACCCAATTTAAAATTGTCACCAAGGGATATAAAACAAACATTCTCTTTATTTTTATTATTTTATTTTTATTTATTTCTTATGTGTTATCAATGTACTGTCTGCATGGCAGGTTTGTGCACCCGTGCCGCTGCCAATGCCGCGGAGGTCAGAAAGAGGGTGTTCGGATTCCCCTGGAACTGGAGTTTCTCCTAGAATTGGAGTTTCAGACGGGACGGCTCTCGGCCGCCATGTGGTGCTGGGGATCGAACCTTGGTCCTCTGTTAAGAGTGGTCGGCGCTCTTATAACTGCTAGGCCATTCTCTCCCAGCCCCAAAACAAACATTCTTTATGAGTTATGAATCTATTTTTGTTTACAGTTGGCTCCTAATAAGATTTAAACCAGTAGGATTATAATGAATTAAAAGCAGGAACTTGCATTCACTCAAACATAACACACAGTTTGAAGATGGGCTAACGTTAACATAAAACAGTTGTATTCAAAAAATTTTTCATTTAGATCGAACCAAATTATCAATTCATGTTGTTAGAGTGTTACTAATAGTTTCTTTTATTTTTATTTTATTTATTATTTTTCATGTTGTACAATGTACTGTCTGCATGTAGGTCATGTGCACCCGTGTGTTGTGCAATGTCCTCGGAGGTCAGAAGAGGGTCTCAGATTCCCGTGGAATTGGACTTACAGACGGCTCTTAAGCCACCATGTGGTTGCTGGGATCGAACCCGGGTCCTCCTGCAAGAGCAAAGTGGTTGCTCTTAACTGCTAGGCTATCTCTCCAGCCCCTACCTAATGTTCTTAAAAAAAGAGAATTTATTGAAGTGAGTTTCTTTTGTTAGAACTCCAGGGCCTATAAACTCTCCTAGAAACCCATCTATTTTGTCTCCAAATTGCTGAAATTAAAAGACTGTTACTTCCAGTTAAAATTTAAAGAGCATTATTTAGATTTAGATAGTTAAGATACCATGTGCTCAGTTCAGGGCTGGTATGTGCACAGCAGGCAGGTTGGTGGCACCAGAGCACAAACCAAGTGTGATCAGGAATTATGTGGGAAAAAATCTTTAAGGCCAAAAAAACAAATTTAAAAGATCAAGATAAAATTAAATCAACCAATAAATTTTAATTGTGCACATATATTTACTCAAAAGATATCTAGGGTACCCAGGGTTAAGTAAAAAATATTACACCTTAAGTTAAACATGCTGAAATAGATTTGAATTACTTAAGTGATACAGCTAGCTAAACCCCAATTTTGGATCCACAAATATCTGGCAGGTTTAGGTAGGAAGACTTAGGTTTAGAAATAGTTTACCAAAATAACCACAAGGAAGGACAATGAGAGAACAATAAACTTTTATCTTAAAAACAGATTTTGTATATGTGCTGGATAGTAGTTGTCAACTTGACACACCTGGTAGAGAGAGCCTCAACTGAGGAACTTTGGTCCATGGATTCCTGTGGCCACATCTGTGAGTAGTGTCTATATTGTAAAGCAGTGTGGGAGGGCCCAGCCCCACAATGAGTGGTTTCCACTCTGGGGCAGGTTGTTGTTACCGTATAAGAAGGCAGGTCTGGGGCATGAGCTGGTGGAGCAAGCCAAGTAACAAGCCTTCCTCCATGCGCCTGTGGCTTCCAGGCTCCTCCCTCAGGTTCCTTCCCCCTGAGTTCCTGCCTTGGGCTCCCTAAGTGATGAAACTGTGACCCAGGAGATGTGAGCTGAATAAAACCCTTCCTCCCCAAGTAGGTATTGTACGGCCAGGAGTATTTGTCGCAGCAATGGAAGACAAACTAGAACAGTATACCAAAATTTTAAGAGAAAGGTATTAAGTTGCCATGGCTTAAAATTTAGTCTTTAATCTTAGCACTTGGGGAGGAAGGAAGGCGGATCTTTGTGAGTTTTGAGGCCAGCCTTGGTCTATAAAGGCAAGTTCCATGGACAGGTGGAAGGAGGGGGGGGCCACACAGGAAGATGACCCTTTTGTCTGTGATATTAAGTATCAATCAAAGGGAGCCATAACAATACTAATTCTGGGAGGAGAAAAAAGACTGTTCTCTTCTGGTATGGATGTTCTTTGTTGAAAGGAATGGGGCCTTAATTGGGGGCGTGCGGGATCATTCATAAGGAGGGGTGGGCTTCCAGGAGAAAATTTTGGTGTTGATGTAGGCGCATTGGGATGGAACAAGCTTGAAGCGTGGGAACTGGAGGACACTAAGAAGAAACACGAGTTGCAATCTCCTACTTAGTTAATGTATAGGGTGATGGAAAAGTCATAAGTTAATTCCTTCCTTCTGGGAGTTATGTGAGAGTGTGAGAGAGACCAGAAAGTTCTTTAATTTTTTATAGCCAGAAAAGTTTTTTATTACTTAGACCAATGGTTAGAACTATGAAAATGTGCCAAGGCCAAGATAATGGCCCTTGATATTAAACTACAGCCTTTGAATAAGAATCGGGACTGGACTTATTTACTTAAGCCTTACAGGAAGGGTGAACCAACCAGGAGGACACAATAGCCCTTAGAGAGGGAAATGGAGTAGATTATCTCTCTTCTAGAAGGCCGAGGAAAATCAGGGAAAGAACCTTAGAGTCAGAATTGATTCCTACCACAATGTGCTATAAGCCACATAGGTTCTACAGGAGCAGGCCCGTGCGCTCCACTGCATACCGAGGGCAGAGGAAGAAAGCATCCACCGACAAAGGACAAGGAGTTATAACAGGAAGATAGAGAAGGTAAAGGAGAAAGTGTGGGAAGAAAAGGCAAGCATATTACAGGTATCGCATTACTTTCAGGAGGAGGTGGACAATTTAGGATTTTGGTTTCACTTAAAGTCTTTTCATAGGAGAAATTTAACCTCATTAGCATCTACAGTAGTAGTCGGAGGCACCATTGTTGGAGGAGGCACCATAAACCCCAGTTCTGATCCAATGTGGAAAACAGTGTGCAGAAAGCAAATACCACCAATGAGATGCATGATTAATAAGGTCAATACAAATTCAGAGAGTTTAAATTAGATTCGCAAAAATGTCTGGGAATTAATATAAACAAGGAGGGCATATAACAATACAACAAATTCCGGCGAGGGGCCAGAATTCGAACTGAACCGTTAGTTTTTGTTCAACAAGTAAATATCGCCAACGCACAATATTGAGATGTGGCCATGGGAGGTCCACTGGTGGTTTGGATAAGAAATTGTTCTACCCATCTTATACTAAGAGTGTGTGCCCAAAGAATGTGTGTCGGAAATGAATGAAAAGGGGGGAAGCGAGGAAAGAAAAGTCAAGCAGAGCCGAAGGGACGAAAGAAGATATGAATGCCTCAATAAACCCTGAGAGGACCATGGTCCACAGTAAAAGGGGAATGCCTGACCACAATGCCTGGGGCCTAGGAAGCAGAGAAGAAAGGACAATCAACAAACCTGGAGTGGAGAACATTAGAATAACCTGAGAGAAATAGTGGACGGGTGGGAGGAGGGTAGAGGTAGGAATGAATCCAGCAGGAAAGGACACTAGATGACTCGAATGAGGGGGTTTTGTTTCAGCAGCCCATGGCACAGAGAGAGGGAGGGAGAGCGCGAGGTGGACAATACTGAGAGGAGAAGAGATAAGGGCAGACGGCGGAGCAGTAATAACGTAATATGGGGTGAATAGGTAAGAATCACAAGCACTGGTTGGGCGAAAAAAGAAATAGCACAACAACATCAAACAGCTTACTGGTATGGGAGGATACAATAAATAAGTTTTTAGATTATTTTGTTGAATACTAAAAATGTATTAAAAATAAAGGAACCCACTTGAGATCAGGATTACCCAAAAGACACACCTATTGAAAGACAAGCAGGGTTTAGCGCAAAGCATTAGAGATGACAATACCAGCCAGGCCAGATAAGTGTTTGGAAGGTTTTGATCCTAATTTGTCTTTGGCGTGATTGGCTTGTGTGGCTGTAGAGGCGGAGTTATCCTCCCAATCGGTATTAAATGCACGCTTGTGCCACGTGTGGGGAAGAGCCATTGAGTATTAAGGAATTTCACACAAAGAAACCAGGCACTGAATTGTGTCATTAAGGTACAGGTTCTTTTCTGGTGGCGGGGGAGTCTACAGAATAATCCGCGGCCCTAGGCCCCCCGCCCGCCGCCCACCCCCCCCCAAGCCAGAACTGGAAGAAAGGTCGACAGAAAAGAGTGATGCAACGTGGAGTTCTCTGAGATATACTTGCAGAAACAAAAAGCAAAGTGAATATAACTAAAATACAATGAGAAAGACGCTAAAAACGTGTAAGACTATTCAACGACTCTCAAAGCGAGAGAGTGAGAAAAGACAGTGAAAATACAATCCAAGATCAAAAAATGGAAGGCATCTGAAGGAGGCGAGCAAAACAAGACTGTTGACACCAGTGAAAAGCTATTGGGGAGCAGCGAATTAGGGCATACAGTCCAAAAAGAAAGCCCACATGCTAAGAGACAGAAAATAAGAAGACAACAATGGGAATATAGGAATGGGGAGTGCCAGAGATAATTCCACACAACACAGCTTCTTTATCTCAATCCCTTCCTGTGGAAGACTCCTACAGTGGAAACCCCCTCTGGGATGAGTCAGGCGAGGACGAGCAAAAGAAATATTAAGAGCTACAATTATCGGACCATAGTCAAGAAATAAAAATCATAAAAGAACAAAAGTCAGAGAACTATAATAAACGACAGATGAGAACATGAAAAACTCGAAGAAGAGAAGAGCTGTAGGCAGCAGAGAAGAACATTGTACAAACTCGGAGGAAGTAGAGGAACACAATGAAAAGATCCCATTGTGTGTGGCGTGCGCAAAAAAAGTTAAGGAAACCAACCAATGAAGCAAAGAACTACAGGAAAGAGAATTGAGAAACCGCCCAAAAGGGAAGCTGGATTTCAGAAGAAACAAAAGAAATCAGAAAAGGAAATGAAAAAAGGAATTCAATATCTTATTTTCATTCCAATCAAGAAAGCAAAAAGAATTGGGGAAAAGAAAACCTCAAGACAAGCCAGAATGGTGAGGAATAGCAAGAAAAGCATAATGAAAATTAACCAACCAAATGTGGAGAGGATCCCAACAGGGCGAGAGAGCACATCTAAGAGAACCCTGCAAGATAAAATTCATTGAAAGGAGATTTGAAAATAAACACAAAAAAATGACAACCAGAGAACTGGTGGGAACAACTACCGAAAAGATCAAACATACCCATCATAGGAATAGAGGAAAGAGAACAATCACAGAATAATAGTAATTAGATCAAAAAATCTTTCCACAGTAATTAGAGGGGGGGTATATGTATATTCACCAAAACGTGAAAGAAGAGAAAGGAGCAAGAAAGCCGAAAATACAAGCGACAAGAGAGCACAAGAAAATCCTCCAAAAACAGACAGTATCAGGAAATAGAAACTCTAACACCACTAAAATCATAGAATAAATAAAACGCAAATAGACGCCCAAAACAAAACAAAATTCTGAGAGGGAGGCGCACAAGAGGAAGAAAACAAACAAAGAAACATACCCAAGCGGATAAAACTCTAATCAAGAAGATTGGGAGACAGAAAATTGAACTTCTCAGTTCAAACTACCTTTGAATCCTACTAGCTACAGATTATGTAAAATTCTGGTGTTAGCTAATATCATCACTTCTTCCTAGTTTGTGTTGTAGTGTAGGATTAAAGGACTATAAGAGTATGCAAACCTAGAAGAGTTAAAGCCTGATTATTCCAGCCAAACAACATGTTTGTATTATAGTTGATAGTGATAGGGTCGAATGAAGAAACTAGATCTTTCCTTGTATTGATCTTATTATAATTCCAAGTATTGAGTTAAGAAGAATACAATGTAGGAGAAAGCCAACCTCTTCTAGTCCTTTGATTTTTATGATTGATTGATCTTTTGAAGCAAATAAACAGAGATTTATTAAGACAAAGACTTATAGTTAGGGATCCTGTAGGACAACGAAATAATAAATAAATGAAAGAGCAAATAACTTTCTTTTTGCTTTTTATGCCAGGTCTTGGAAATTCTTTTTTATTTCTGCGTCTGTTTCGTGAGTTTTATGTGGGGGGCTTGGTTGTTTGCGTGCATGCCGTAATTTATTAGTCCTAAAGTCTATCTTTGGGGGTTTGTGTAGGCAGATTTTGTGCTTAGTGTTGCTTTAGTGATCTTTTTGGGGCTATTGGGGATGTGTTGTGGCTCAAAAGGACCAACTCTGGTTCTTCCTACAGATTTTATAAGGTTGATATTCCAGTGGTACAGTGCTGGGGGAGTGGTCTTACTAGGTGTGTGTTTTTGCAGAAACCCTGTCATATCTTGAATAAGACAAATAAAAATAAAAATAATAAATAATTAGTGGGGGAATCATATAATGCTTTGTTCTTAGTGAGCCAATTCACGTTCACTACCTATGTACCATATAAAACACTGGATATGGTTTGAGTAATCAGTGGGTGGAGAAGAGGGTATAGATTGAATTTATCTCTTTTATTGTTCATTCAAGTTGTGTATAACCTTAAAGATATTGATATGGTTGGTGTATTAAGTTACTTATTTTCTTTTACCCAAATCTTAATATGACAATTTACGACTAATGGTTTGTAGTGATTGTTGTATAGGTAATTATCAAGAAATCCTATTTCGAGTATGGTTTATGTCTGATGTTGGCTACAAGATATGATCTACTACGCTTGACCGTTCTAAGGTGTATTAGGTGCTACCAACCATGAAGAGGAGTGTATTCAACTGTGATTGGATAATAAAATTATTCCAATGCTAAATGGTGTGTTTTCCTGATCGAAACATGATAAGCATGGCCTGTTGTATTCTTAATAGTCAGTACTAAAATTTTTTTAGACACATTCACAAGTATAAAGACAATTTCAGTCATTATGATTGTACTCAAGAGAGGAATTTTGGCTTTTCTTTTACGAGTTCTTAATCAAAGGAATACAATTCTATTCATGAAGTTTTTCCACAATTGTTGTTCATAATTATGTATATGCACCAAACTCTTTAAGGACAATTCTCCAGGACCGAAAGGCACAGATTAACCCCAGGTCACTCAAAGTGGGGGACTTCAATACACAACTCGGACTGATTGTCCTCTTTGCGATTTCGAGGATCTTATTACTTGGACAAAAGAACTTATATACAGAGAGACTTTATCCTGAATTTTCTTGTATATGTCCATATCTATTACTGACAAACATAACGTGTATATCTCACCAGTTTACAAAGGATCTACCCTAAAAATTTTCTTCTTACTAACCTAAATACCACCGTGATGAATACTATCTTTTTGTTATTTTGGGGTCAGCAAACCCGCCATTGTAACATTCTCTTCCCAAAACTCGACTCTATCACTATCCTGTGACATTCATGAAGTCTATGAACACCTCCACATAGACACAAAAAAGGATTGATAATTTAACTTTTCTTGGATGGCGGTTTCTATTTTTTTTTTTTGGTTGGTTTCTTCTTATTTTTTTTTTTTCAGGTGGGGTTGAATCTTTTTTTTCAGGGTGTTTTCTTTCTTTTTTGGGAAGTTTGTCAATTTCTTCTTTTTCCTTCTTAGGGGTTTTTTTCTTGGGAGGTTTTTCTTCATTTTCTTTTTTTTTTTCTTTAAATACTATCTTATTTACCATGCAATTTTTCATATTAACAGTTCTCATTATCTTAAACCAAACACCTTCAGCCGATTAGCTGTCTCTAAGCGTTATTCTACCATTGCCAACTATCTAATGAAGAAGATAACTAGGTTATACATATCACGATCTCTTCTTCATGGTTAGTTACTGAATAAATGAATGGGTTCCAAGGAAGAGATAAAGAAAGAAATAAAAGCATTCCTGGAACTGAATACAATGAGAATACAACACAACAAAGCCTTGTGATACTTTATTTTTTATTTATTTTTTTTATTGATGCGTTGTGCATTTCATACATCATTTTCCAATTCAGTTCAGGCATATTTCCCTTTCCCTTCCCCCCTACCCCCCCAACCGAGATCATGCATTCTGCCATAACTGTCCTGCATATTTCTCTCAGTTTTTTTTTTCCATTTTTTAGCTATAAGTGATAATCCATGAGTACAAGCATCCTTCATGTAAAACCAATTTGCAAAGCCTGTGGATACTTTAAAAGCAGTCCTAAGAGGGAAGTTTATAGCCCTGGGTGCCTACATTAGAATAACAGAAAGAGCACAAGTGTATGATCTAACACTGTAGCTAAAAACACTTAACAGACAAGAACAGATGAACCCTAAATGCAACAGACAGGAAGAAATAACAAAAATCAGAGCAGAAATCAATGAAATAGAAATAAAGAAAACAATACAAAAAAATCAATGAATCCAAAAGTTGGTTCTTTGAGAGAATAAACCAGACCTCTAGCCCAGTTATCCAAAAGAAAGAAGGAACAACTCTGAATCAATACAATCGTTGATGAAAAGGGAAATATCATAACAGACAATGAAAAGATCCAGAAAATCATATGGGAATACTTCAAAAACCTTTACTAAGTTTGAAAACCTAGAAGAAATGGATGAATATCTGAAATCCTGGGAATCACCAAAGCTCAACCAAGAATAGATAGACAGCTTAAACAGACCCATAATATATGAAGAAATTGAAGATGCAATAAGAAACCTCCCAACTAAAAAAAGCCCAGGTCCAGACGGTTTCATGGCAGAATTCTATAAAACATTTCATAAAGACTTGCAACTATTATTACTCCAATTGTTTAGAAGGATACAAACAGAGGGAATTCTCCCAAATTCCTTCTATGAAGCCAGCATCACTATATTACCAAAACCAGGCAAAGATACGACCAAAAAGGAGAACTATAGACCCATCTCCCTAATGAACACAGATGCCAAAATTCTAAACAGGATACTGGCAAATTGAATGGAAACCCACATCAAGAAGATCATCCTTCATGACCAAGTTGGATTCATACTAAAGATGCATACGAAAATCAATAAATATTATCAAGCATGTAAATGGACTGAAAGACAAAAATCACATGATCATCTCAATTGACACAGAAAAAGCCTTTGACAAAATTCAGCATCCCTTCATGCTTAAAGTCTTAGAGGGAATTGGATTGGAGGGATATTCCTCAATGTAATCAAGGCCATATACAGGAAACCCACAGCCATTATCATCCTAAATGGGGAAATGACAGAAGCATTCCCTTTAAAGGTAGGAACTTGGCAAGGCTGCCCCCTGTCACCACTCCTCTTCAATATAGCACTTGAAACGCTTGCTAAAGCAATAAGGCAAGAAAAGGAAATCAAAGGAGTACTAATTGGAAAAGATGAAGTCAAGCTATCTCTATTTGCTGGTTATATGATTGTTTACTTAAGGGATGCTAAAAACTCCACCAGAAAACTTCTAGAAATGATTAAGAGCTTCAGTAAAGTGGCAGGATACAAAATTAACCAAGAAAAATCAGTAGCCTTTCTTTACAGCAACGAGCAACTGAAGAAGGAATTCAAGGAGAACTTCCCACTCAAAATAGCCTCAAAAACAATAAAATACCTAGGAACAAAGCTAACCAAAGACACCAAAGATCTCTACAACAAAAATTTTAAACCCCTGAAGAAGGAAATCAAAGACATCAGAAGATGGAAAAACCTCCCAAGCTCATGGATAGGGAAAATTAATATAGTAAAAATGTCCATTCTACCCAAACTCTTGTATAGATTTAATGCAATTCCAATTAAAATCCCCAAGAGTTTCTTCACAGGCTTGGAAAAAAAGGTCCTTAATTTCATTTGGGAAAACAAAAGACCCTGAATAGCCAAAAAAACTCTGAGTGAAAAGAGCAATACAGGGGGGATCTCTATAACTGTCTTCAAACTATACTACAGGGCTATTGTCATAAAAACAGCTTGGTACTGGCACAAAAACAGACCTATTGACAAATGGAACAAAACTGAAGATCCAAACTTGAGCACATACAATTTCAGCCACCTCATATTTGACAAGGGGGCCAAGAAGACACAATGGAGGAAAGACAGCATCTTCAGCAAGTGGTGTTGGCAAAACTGGATCACCACTTGCTGAAGAATGAAATTAAACCCCCTACTTCTTGCCTTTTGCCCTGGACAAAAGTCAACTCCAGATGGAATTAAAGACCCCTCAACGTGAAACCCCAAAACGCTGGAGGTGATGAAGAAAAAGTTGGTAGCAGACCACAAGACATAGGAATAGGAAAAGACTTCGCTCAATCAACAGCCTCTTAGGCATAAGAATTAAGGTTTGACAATTGACAAATGGGACCGTATTAAACTCAAAAAGCTTCTGTTTTCAAAAGAAACAATAAGGGAAGTGAGAAAAAACCCACAGAGTGGGAGGACACCTTCACTGCAAGAAACATCTGACAAAGCATTGATTGTCCAGAATATATAAAATTTACTCAAAAAAAACAACAGAGAAAGAAAAAAATTGACCCACTCAATAGATGGAGCAAAGAGCTTCATCTTTGTGAGGAATTAGAGATGGCTGAGAAACACCTTAAGAAGTGTTCGGGGGCTGGAGAGATGGCCTAGCGGTTAAGAGCACTGACTCCTCTTGCAGAGGTCCTGGGTTTGATGCCCAGCACTCACATGGCGGCTGAGAACCATCTTTAACTCCAGATCCAGGGGAATCCGACACCCTCTTCTGACCTCTGCGGCATTGCATGACACAAATCTACATGCAGATAGTAAGTTCATACACATAAAAATAAATAAATAGGGGCTGGAGGGATGGCCTAGCAGTTAAGAGCACCTACCGCTCTTGCAGAGGACCCAGATTCGATCCCCAGCACCCACATGGTGGCTGAGAACCGTCTGTAACTCCAATTCCAGGGGAATCCGACACCCTCTTCTGACCTCCGTGGCATTGCACAACACCAGTGCACAGACCTACATGCAGACAGTACATTCATACACATACAAAAAAATAAAATAAAAAAATAAAAAAATTTTAAAAGTGTTCAACATTGCTAATAATTAAGGAAATGCAAATTAAAACCACTTTAAGATATCATCTCACTCCAATATTACTGGCTAGGATCAAGAAAACAAATGATACCAAGTGCTGGAGAGGTTGTGGGGAAAGAGGAACACTCATCCACTGCTGGTGGGAATGTAAACTCGTACAGCCACTATGGAAAGCAGTGTGGAGAACCCTTGGAAGACTTGGAATGAACTTGCCACCTGACCCAGCCATACCTCTCCTGGTTATGTACCCACAAGACTCATCTTACCACAGAGATACATGCACAGCCATGTTTATTTCAGCTCTCTTCACAACAGCAAGGAGCTGGAACCAACCCAAGTGCCCCTCAACTGACAAGTTGAGAGAAAATGTGGTACATCTACACAATGGAGTTCTATGCAGCAGTAAAGAAAGATGACATCGTGACCTTTGCAGGTAAATGGATGGAACTAGAAGATATTATGTTAAGTGAAGTAACACAGTCCCAGAAAAACAAAAGATGAATGGTATCCCCCACCTGTGGATGCTAGCACTAATTACCTAGTAGTATTTCTTGTGCAGGTCTCCTTGAGCTTTTGTCCAAGTAGTTGGGAGTGGAGCATATTGGAAAGAACAACAACAACAACAACAACAACAACAACAGAAAAGACTGTGTCAAAGAACTGACTGAAACAGTGAACTTCTGATTGAAAGTCAACTTCTATATCGAGAATTTTGTTATATATATATATATATATCAATAAAAAATACAGTAAAAAATAAGGCTCAGATTTTGTCTTCTTTTCCCTTACAAATATTTCTTTTTTTTTCAATAAATACATGTTTATTGATTAAATTGAATTATATAAAAAAAACAAAAAAACCCCAAAAAACTTCCTTCTACTACTAAGCCATGCAGGCAGAGTCCACAAAGACAACTTCCTTGTCAAAACCCAGCTGATCCACCATTACCATGATCTTAGAAAAAATGATCCATCCAAAGTCAATGTGCAAAGGCCAGAAACCCAGCTGTGCTCAGGCTGTGCCTGCTGCAGAGACTACCAAAAAGGGTTAGGTTGTAGACAGAAGTGACCAATTATAGTTCTCCAACTTTCTCAAAGGCAGAAGGTTGGCTTAAGTCCAGTCCATCAATAAAATGGCATTGGACAAAAAGCTGTGGAAGGGAAGCCCAGGTAGATGCTTAGTGCGCTTTTCTGATGCCATGGGTTTGGATCTGGCCAAACTCCTGGGACTGCTCCCGTTCACTATATTATAGTGTGTTGGGAGTTTAAAAAACAAAATGGGGAGCCGGGCGTGGTGGTGCACGCCTTTAATCCTAGCACTCGGGAGGCAGAGGCAGGTGGATCTTTGTGAGTTCAAGGCCAGTCTGGTCTACAGAGTGAGTTCCAGGACAGCTGGGGCTACAGAGAGACCCTGTCTCGAAAAGACAAACAAAACAAAACAAAACAAAACAAAACAAAACAAAACGGGGAGAGGAATGGGTGGCAGCAAACGATCACACCTGTACCACCAGGCTATCACACCTTGAACCTCCCAGTCCGTGAAACCTATTAAATAGGGTCACCTAGAAAAAGAGTTTATAAATACATTTCCCCTCATTAAATGTTCCACGTATGTACACTCTAACGATGAACATTTACAAGCTTGTGCAAACATTTCAGCAATGTTTCCCTCCTTGGCTCACAGGAGGGAAACATTGCTGAAAGCCTCAGGATGGATAAGTGGTCTAGCTGTGGGAAAGGCAGACTTGGTTTTCTGCTCTTTCTCTCTATGGTACAGGACATTCTGGATTATAACCATGAGTACATAGTCTTCTTAAAAATATCCCTCATGCAAACTGTAGAAAAAAAATTTTTCCTTGAAGCTGGCAGTGAAAAATAAAGATTCATGTCTTTTTCTTTGTGTACATGTCCACACTTTTCTTCATATCAGTTTCTTCTCTAAGCATTGAGAGAAACGGGAAAGCCACATGTAAGCAGTTCAAGTGGTCTGTGTCAAGTCCAACATTTAGAATATGACAGCTCCCGTGATTTCTTGAACAGGTAAGATGTCCGATTAACAGCATGAAGTCCAACAAAGCGGGAACTGCCCCAGGGGGCTTGCAGGATGAAGACACATAAACTGGCAATGGCTTCGGCCTGAATGCTGTCTGACCACCTCGGTACATCTTGCTGGCTAAGGACATAGGTGCTCCTTTGTCCAGAGTATGGACAGTATGAAAATCAGGGAGAGGGCCAAAGATCACAAGTGCAAAAAAATATTGTTTGTTCTGTTTTTGTTGGAGGTGGTGAGGAAAGGTAACTCTACTCATTCTGGATGATTAAAGGTGGTTTTCATGCATCTTTAAAGCCACAAATTTTTATCTAGAATTTCTGTAGAAACCAACATCTCTGGAGAGGGAAGGAAAGGAAGGAGAAGGAGGAGTTCAGTGGGATTTTTTTTTTTCATTTTCATTTTTATATAAAAGTGTTAAGGCCACAACGAAAAAAATTTTTATCCCACATATATAGTAAACCAGTTTGTGAGCTACATATTTTTGTCTTTCCCATCTTCAGAAAAGTTCTCACATTAACAATGATTAGATAATAGCATGCCCAAAGACATTGGCCACACAGTGAAACAGAAAGCAGAAGCACTTTGATACAATTGAGGTAAAGGGAAAACAAACAATTTAACATTTGTCCACAAAGGATTTTCCCCCCTAGATTTTGAAAGAAAAATACCAAACACAGTGATTTAAAAACAAAAAGGTCACAAAAACCTGTTTTTAGCAGAAGTGAATAACTACTGGGCCAGCTCCTCAGCTCAGAAGAAATCACCACTGCTTCCCTAATCCACAAATTCACAGAGTAGTAGAAGTCAATGTCGGGGCAGGAGGGAGTGATGACATGAAATTAAAATATAGACCAAGTACTCCACTGGTATACCCCGTTCCCTAAATCCCTCTACCCTCCCTCACCTTCCTATTCCAACTCCACACGCTCTTTTAACCCCAACACTTAAATCTCCATCAGGTCTAGGTCAGCTTCCTCAAAGCCATAGAAAGACTCCGTCTCACTTTTCCCCTCAAAGACCTGGTGAAGGCTCTTGGGCTCGACTGTCTCTTCTGGAGATGATTTGGGTCGGGGGGTGAAAGCTGAGGGCCCCTCAGACTGTTCCCCACTCAGCTTCAGCTGCTCCTCGAGGGAGGCAATGAGTTCCTCTTGCATGTCAACATTGCGTGTAGGTGAGTTAATGTTGCCATCAGGGCCAGGCAGAACACTAGCCACAAGGAAGGACCGCTGAACAAGCTCTGGAGAGTCCCCAATAACAGCCAGCACCTCGCTCAGCCAGACCAACACCAGCTGAAGCAGGACTTCGGAATCACACGCAGTATCTATCATTTCCCGAGCCTGCTCCTTCCATTTTTTTGTGCAGGAAGTTCTTAACAGTTCGTTTGATGCATACATCTAGTGGCTGGATTTTGGAGCTACAGCCTGCAGGGACTACTGCAGGCAAAGGGCTAGAGGCACTGAGCAAAGCCAGTACCTCTTCTGACAAGTGAGTACGGTGACAGTCCATCACCAGCATGCCTTTGCTGCGCTGACAAGCTGTGTGTTTTTTCTATACGCGTGTCGACCAAAGCTCCATGATCTCATCATCGCTGTAGCCACCCTCCCTGGCCTCTAGTAAAATAGAGTCTGGCACATTAGCAGGCTGATCCACTTGTCCTCGGTAGAAAACCAGGGTGGGAAGGACAGTGCCACCTGCCAGGATGGCCAGCACCACGTCACACCAAGGCTCTCCTATGCCCACTGTCTGCAGAGCATTCTCCTTTCGGTCATCACTGCTCATCACCTCTGTGTCCAGGAACAAGGAGATCTCATCAGTGGCCACAATCATAGACAAGGGTAAGTTCTGGTTATGAATCTGCCGCTGTACAAATTCAATGAAGAGTCCGCATTCTCTGCTATCTCCTTTGGTAATATGTGGGCTACCGCGCGTCAGGCATGGGGAGTGAGGTGGTGCCGCAGCATGAAACGCACAGCCCACTCGTAGGACATCTTAAATCCCCCCTCTAAAGAGCGTCCTATTTTGGTGGCCTTCTGGAACAAGGTCTCCTCATTTACAGGTAGGTGCTGTTCTCGCTGGGTCAGCACCCACTCAGCTAATTTCTCTTCTGCCTCAAAGCTGAGATATTTGCCTTCTAGATTCTCCCCCTGAGAGGCCTGGAAGTGTCGGAGCCAACAATGGATGTGTCGCTGGGGGTTTCGGAAGTGCTCGGCTGCCTGTTCTGTATTGCAGCACAGGGCAAACAGTACTACCCGAAGCTTCTTCACAGACAGATGTTCCTTCTTGCCAAGCCCACTACTGCCTCCACCACCCAATGCTGGTTCAGGCTCCTGGGTGACTGGGCTTCCTTCATCTTGGTCATCAACATTCAGACACTCAGCCCCCTCTGTGGCCAAGGGTGGAAGGGCTGAAGGCTGTGGGTGGCTGGGAATTGGTGGTAGGGTTGCAGTTGAGGCTGGCGATGGAAGTGTCTCGGGCACAGGAACTGGGAGCTCTTGAGGCTCAGGTGGGGTGGCTCCTACAGATTTCACAGTGGCAGCTTTGTTAGGGAGGAAGGGAGGAGGAAGAGGAGGAGGAAGAGGAGGAGGACATGTATTCTTCAGGTTCCTGTCATGTACTCTTTCATGAATCTGGCCAGGCCTTAAGTGAGACACACAATTGAGCGCCCGTGGTAGGATACTGCTGGATCTGTGGGAGGGGTTGTAGGACAAATGCTTGGCCATCGCATCCCCCACAGTGGTAGAGAAGGTACATGAAGTGCAGGCCAGCTTGATTCCACTCACAGAATTTTTGAACAAGGCCAAGTATTTGGGGCTCTTCCGTGGAACATGATTGTTGATCATGTGGTTGGCATAAGCTCAAGAGCAGCAGGTGCTGTAGCGACAGAGAGAGCAATGGATGTAAGTAGGGAAATGATTAGGGAAATCTGGGATCTCAAAGCTGCACTCCAGACATGTCTGCCGGCCCATGACACTCATTTTCCTAACAGCTCTCTTCTGTATGTTGCGCTGCACAGGAGGGTAAAGGAAGACAGGCAGGGGGTCAGTAGAGGCCAGTGGTGTGGCCTCCTGCAAGGCGCTGGAAGGTGCATCTTTGAAGACAGAGGAACAGTTCGTGGCTGCCCCCGGGAAGCTCAGATTGTGACCTTGATGCCTGGTTTCAAGCCTTCTAGCTGCTTGGGTTTCCGGAAGGTTTTATGGTGCTGCAGCTTGTGTTCAATTTTGTCCTTGGCAAAGAGAAACTGCAGCCGGCATTTGTTGCAGTGATAAACATTTCTCTTCTGCTGCCTCATGTAATGCTGCTGGAATGCATTGCCGTTTTTGAAAACCTTCAGGCAATAGGGGCAGAGCAAATGCCGAGTGTCTTCACGGATCATCCGAAAATGGACATCTACCTCAGAGTAGAGCGAGGAGTGATACTGACAGACCTGACAAACATAAGGCATCTCTCCAGGCTTATGAGTGTTCTTCATATGCTGGAGAAACAGCAGCTCACTTTCTTTTTTTTTAAATTTTTTTTTTATTTTATTTATTTCGGTATGTATATCAATGTACTGTCTGCATGCAGGTTTGTGCACCCGTGTCGTGCAATGCCGCGGAGGTCAGAAGAGGGTCTCGGATTCCCCTGGAACTGGAGTTCTCCTGGAACTGGAGTTTCAGACGGCTCTCGGCCGCCATGTGGGTGCTGGGGATCGAACCCGGGTCCTCTGCAAGAGCGGTCGGCGCTCTTAACTGCTAGGCCATCTCTCCAGCCCCCAGCAGCTCACTTTCAAATGCCCACTCACAGATCTTGCACTTGGTCGTAGATTCATAGGGACTATGAAAATTTTCCAAGTGGCACTGGAGGTGGAAGGGAGTGGAAAACTGGCGGTAACAGTGTTGGCAGATAGTATGACCATCCACCTCGCCACTCTGCTGATCAAGTTCGACGTGGTGTTTCATATGGTTCATGAATCGAATGTTGTTTTTGAGCCTTTTGGTACAATGAGGGCATCGGAAAGATGTGGCAACCTTAGGAAAGTTTGTGAGTTGGGCTACTTTGCCCCCATCCTGTCCATAATAAAAGTCATCTACCAGCATAATAAGCTTGGTCTGGACAGCATCACCAGCCTTCTCATTTGGCTCTGGTACTTTGGTAGAGGGGTGACAGAGCAGGAATAGGTGTAGAAGAGGGTGTGGAAGTAACAGGAGCTGTCTTCTCAGGGGCTGAGGGCTTTGCTGCTGATGCCACACTGGGCTCTGAATCCAGGGTCCTTCCTTTCTTCTGGTACTCAACCATTTCAGGGCAGCAGTAACACATATGACCTCTCAAAGCTTCAGTAACGCAGAACTGAGCATTACACCGTGGACAAGATTTCCGTCCAGCACTTTCCTGCACGTCATACACTGGCATGGAAGAGGTCACTTTCATTGAAGATTCAGATCCACTGCTTCTTTGAGCACCGTGGGCAGAACTGTTGTTGGATGCAACCACTGTCCCAGGACTCTGGCCCAGGGAAGGGACGGAGTTAAGAGTATTCACCAATTTGGCCACTTCATTGCTATTTTCACCCGTAACCCCAGGTCGTTTCACAGTGACGAAGCTGGCAATGCTCACTGCAGGTGGAGAGGGGAAGGAGGGAGCTAGCTTGGGATGCAAGGTCTGGTTGGACTGGCCCGGAGGCTGAACAGCTAGCTGTCCCAATGATGTTGGCTGTGTGGCAGTGGGAGTGGTGGAAGTGCTGGCAGTGGACTTGGTCTGCTGTGACTGTGACTGTGGGATGGTGCTTCGAATGGTGAGAATAGCTGGGATGACGGTGATAAAGGTGTTGGTGGTGGGCGTCACAGGCATTGTGGAACCTGGCCTCACTGGGGTCATCTGAGAGAAAACCTGTGGGACTGCAACTGTCAGCTTAACAAACTGCGTACCAGGGGCTGGGACTAGTGAAATTGGCCTAACCGTTTGGCCTTGTTGTACGTTCAGCACAATCCCAACCTGATTCATTGCATTTTGTACAGGCCGAACATTCCTTACAGGAAATCCTTGGGTAGTGATGAAGATCAGTTGTGAGGCCACAGGAGAACTGGTCACATGATTAGCATTCTGCATGACCTGGACAGGCCTCAATACTGGTTGCATAACCACTGTACCTAGCTAGGCTGGGGGCTGGATTTTGGGTCAGAATGAGAGGCTGTCCACTTTGCTGGACCAAAGGATTACCAGCTGGGGTAGATTTATCCACTGAATTATAATCTTCAAGTACAGAGTCCTCAATGACATCACTGATTTTCTGCCATGGCTCCAATTCTTCCTCCTCACATTCCATAAACAGGTCGGTGTCCGCCATGCTCCCGTGGTCGTCGCCGCAGGTAGTCTCATCCTACGAAGGCGCCTTAAAGGGACCTTGCACCCGGCACTGGGAGTAGGGGGTGGGAGAAGGGGAGGGGACGGGGACTTGGGGGGAGATGGAGAGAGACCCGTTGGAAGCTTGTCTCCCCGAGGGTGAAAGGAAGCCTCCCTCGGGTTCGAGTGATTGGGGTGGATTTTTTCCTGAGGGGGCGGGGGGGCCCAAGGGAGGGGGTGGGGGGGGAAGGAATGCGGCTCCGTGTACAGGAGCTGGCGCGGGGGAGAGAGACTCCGGCTCCCCCCACCAACCCTCTCGCCCCGCCTACAGATATTTCTTAGAATTCTTGTTTATTGTTTTACAAAAGTGGTCTGTGAAGGATCACACATTTTAAGAAGATTATACATTTGTGCAACCACGGCCCATGGTGTAATCTGTAGCATGGAGGGCTGAGGCGGGATAGAAGCCCAAGTCACTGGGTGGTGAGAGGTAAGTGCCTTGTGAGCACCATCCGTTGATTCTGCAGCCTTGAAGAATGTCATGCACAGGGAAGATGCCAGCACAGGCAAGCCCTTTTGGTCCTCACCCTGGAGAATTTGGCACCAAGGAGGCGGGGGGGATCCAATCGCGAGCTGTGGACTGGTTTCTTCTGCAGAATTTTGCAAGAAACAGCTAAACAAACCAAGCATGTGTGCTTCGATGACTGTCGCAGTCAAGCACAGGCGGCTCTCCTTCCCTGGTGCTTCTGAGGACACAGGACAGATGGATACACTTTTACCTGTACTTTTTTTGTCTTGTCCATTGCCATGGGCCATATCAGCTCACCCTCTGAGCCACAGTATTACCAAGTGGGGATACATTTGCCCTGTGTGCCCTATGAACGTCACTAGGGGAATCAGAGGAAACACATTTTTATGTGTATCTGAAGCAAGGGTGCTTGCAGGGAAGAAACGTTCAACCTATGGCCCGAGACTCAGTCCTGAGCTCACATGTTCAGCCCATGCTGCCGTTCAGTGCAGCACCGCACAGTGCTCTAGCCATCTGCGGTCCTTCCCTCACTTCACTTCTGTTGATGTCCATTCCTGCTTCTTGAACCACTCCATAACCTTGAGGGCCCGGTCCTACCTTTGTCGACCTTTTCATTTCCCACGGCACCATGCCACGCCTTCTGTGTGTTTTGTGCACAGTTCACTCAGGATTGAGAAGTGACTGAGGAGAGAGGAGAGCAATGCTGTGCCCGCCTGGTTGGGGCCAGGGCTGCCCTCCAAGTCTGGGCTCTATGAGGTCATGCGCTTAGTAATCTCTGTTCTTACCTACCTTTTCTTGCTCCTTGTCTTCTGTTTTTTTTCTGCCTTTTTTCCCTGGTGCTTCTTTTTCAGACTTCTGCCGTCAGAATTGGGTTAGGTCATGGGTGAAGACTAGTTTTTCTGGAATGTATTCACTGCGCGCCCCAGCCCTTATTCTGTTCCTGGACTGCATGGAGCTGTCTAGAGCTTCTGTCAAGGGACAAATCCCCATCCCGGGGAAGGTGATCTGACAGAGTCTTACACAACATTGATTCCCCATGGTAGGAGGGCAGGGGTTCATATGGTTATCTTCCCATTGGTATTGCTCCTCTAACTTCATCAGGGGCAGCTGGTAAAGAAGGAGATGGCTATAATGTCACAAGGGCATCTGAGACCCATGGACAAGGTTTTCTCCAGGCTCAAAGATATGGTATAAAGAAGAAATACTTGACCATTACCTTCCTGCCAGGATGGATCAGGGGATCTTGGGGCCTGTGAGTTTGTATCACCCCAACAGTGACCTCTATTCGGGCCCACTTTGTATTATCACAGGAAGCGCCTTGTGTTGTTACAGGATAGGTCATGGGCCTTCCCACTCTACTAATTCAGGCTGGCTCCACCAACCCTCTGGTTTCCTTTCACAGTGCCTGAGACCCTTATCCTTTAATGCATTCTAGTACCAAGGACCATCAGTTCCTCTTCACTCATTATTTTCAGCCTTGCGTTGTCCTCCTGTTTCTACCTTGGCTACCTTCTGGAACTGTTGAGGTGCATGCTGACGTTACGGCCACTGTCATGGTTGCCACCACAGGCAAAGACGCCACCAACACCCTTTGCTGCTTCTGCTGTTCTTGTCATTGCCATCACCAATGCTGTAGCTCTATCGCCACCACCTCTCCTGCCGCTCAACTGTAGCTCCCGTCATAGCCGTTGCCGCTGCTGTGGACTGCTCCAGCTCTGCCACTCCGCACCCATGGCTCCCATCCATTGTAGGGTTCAGAACCTTCCGATGTGCCTTTCTTGGCAGGGAGAGCAAGAAAAACAAGAAGGCTCTAGAAACTTAGATGTGATTCTTCCTCCACAGCTCAGAAGGCTGTCTGCTTCACTTTTCCTCCACAGTCTCGAGTTCTCACCTGACAAATCTATCCCCAGACACCAGGACTGAACATTCTGAGAATGAAGTTTTTAGGAAAATATATTTTATTGTTTTTATTTTATGTGTATGAGTGTTGTGCTGGATAGCTTTAGTGTCAACTTGACACACCTGGGTTGAGGGAGCCTCAATTGGGGAATTGGCTCCATTGGATTGGCCTGTGGCCACATCTGTGGAGTATTGTCTTGATGGTCGAGCAGTGTGGGAGGGCCCAGCCCACAATGAGTAGTGCCACCCTGGGCAGGTTGTTGTGTACAGTATAAGAAGGCAGGCTGGGCATGAGCCAGGGGAGCAAGCCAGTGAACAGCATTCCTCCATGGCCTGTGCTTCAGCTCCTGCCTCCAGGTTCCTGCCCTGAGTTCCTGCCTTGGGCTCCCTGAGTGATGAACTGTGACCCAGGAGATAGATGGAAGCTGAATAAACCCTTTCCTCCCCAAGTTGGTGTTGGTCAGAGTGTTTTGTCACAGCAATGGAAGAAAAACTAGAACAAGTGTTTTGCATGCATGTATGTAAGTGAACCACATACATGCAATGCCTTGCAGAGGCCAGAAGAGGGTGTCAGATCCCTGCGGACTAGAGTTACAGATGCTTGTTAGCAGTGAGCCTGGGTCCTCCAGAAGAAGGGCAAGCTTCTTAACTGCTGAGCCATCTCTCGGGCCCCAAGCACGTAGCTTCTAACAAGTGTTTCTTCATCCGTACTCATGCTTTCTGTGTTGCTGGCTTACCTTTTACACGATGATCTTTCCTGTGTCACCAGAACACTGTCCTCCACACCACACCCCCCTTTCCCATGTAGTTTTCTTTTCTTTTTTTCCATCAATGTTTTATTGAAGCTCTGTGCATTTCATACAAAATTACATTACAAATCAAACCTAGACCCGTGCCACCCTCCCTGACCCCCTACCCCATCAGAGCTCATGCATTTTGCCAAACATGTTTCTCATCTTTTTCTCAGTCTCTCTCAAAATTCTCCATGCAGAAGCTTACTGTTTCAAGCAGTTTACTGTTTCAATCAGTTCTTTGACACAGTCTTTTCTGTTGTTGTTGTTGTTGTTGTTATTCCTTCCAAAATGCATCCCTCCAAAATATGCACATATGAATGCCACACATGTGGTTTTCATAGAGTGCACCCTATGACCAAAAGTGTAGAGGGTATGAACTTATAGAACAACCATCTCTAAAAAAGACCATTTGACTCACAAACCTGACTGATACTTTTAAATACTATCAAAGTTTAGATTAGTTTCCCTTCAGAATTTAAAGGCTCTGTTTCAATTTTTTAAAAATCTTCTTTTCATCTGTTTCCTTTGTAAGATGTGACCTAAATTTCCCCCCTTTGGAAACATCTAGAAACTTCTCTTTATCCTTAACGTTCTGAATGTACAGGATGAAAACCAGACAGGAGTTAACTGTTTTCTACATTTGTGCTTGATGAGCCTTTTTTGATTCTAAATTCATTTCATTTAATTCTGGGAGATACTATTTTTAAAAATATTTATTTTTGCTTTATGTGTATTAGTGTGTTGCCTGCACGTATGCATGACACGTACGCCCATGTCATGCAATGCTACAGAGGTTAGGAGAAGGCATCAGGTCCCCTGGGGCTGTAGTTACAGAGGGTTGTGTTAGCTAAATATTGCTTTAGCTGTGTTTTGTGCTTCCATAAAAATTCTAGAATGACATTGGGATTCAGAGGGAGATGACACTGAATCTGTAGATTTCTTTGGCAAAATAGCCATTTTTACAATATTAATTCTTCCTAACCATGACATGGGTGAGCTTTCCATCTTTGGGCATCTTGTTCAATTTCTTTCTCCAGTGCCCTAATATTTTTGTTGTCTTGAATATACTTGACTAGATTTATTACTAGACATATTTTTTTGGTCTTTTGGGGACAGGGTGTCCCTATAGCTCCAGCTGGCCTGGAACTGTTATGTAGACCAGGATACTCCCCTCCTCCCGCAGGATATGACACACATTAGTGCTAAGAACTTAAGACTCCTGTGTGGTCTC
Source organism: Rhizomys pruinosus (assembly GCA_009823505.1). NCBI lineage: Eukaryota > Metazoa > Chordata > Mammalia > Rodentia > Spalacidae > Rhizomys > Rhizomys pruinosus. The sequence goes on along the minus strand of VZQC01001008.1, from coordinate 1,405,202 downwards.
TTCTTGTCTTGGCTGGGGCTCCCGGCTGGGCACCCTCCTACACCAATGCCTTCCTCACCCAGATTGGGATTTCCTGGCTTTGTGCTAGGCTGACTCTCTCCCCTGTAGTCCAGCCTATTGATTTTAGCTCCAGGAGGAAAGATAATGAAACGATAAAGGATTAAAAGAAACCATTTTCAGTTTTATGAAGCCAGCATCACTCTAATACCAGAACTAGGCAATGATACAATAAAAAAAGAAAACTGTAGACCCATTTCATTAAAGAACATAGATACAAAAATTCTCAAGCTGGACACCCACCAAGTCCAGAGAGAGGAGGTAGCAGGGCACCTGAGGAATAGGTGAGCACAATGCCAGGTGGGCTCATCACGGCCCTGGGCATGGCCTGCTGCCTGCCAGCCAGCCACACCTGGCTCAGGGTGCACAAAGGCAGGGCAGAGTCACCTAGCCAGCTAGACACCCACCAGGTCCAGAGAGAGGAGGCAGCATGGTGCCTGGGGAATAGGGGGGCACACCACCAGGCGGGCTCATCACAGCCCCCACAGCTACCGCAAGGGCCCGAGGACTTCACTGTGCTGCCGCTCCACATTGCCGGGCCCCCTGACCAAGTGGAGAACCAACCCCATCACTACTGGCCCTTCGCCACTAGTGACCTGGAGGGCTCAGAACGACTGGTTCTCAGACGATCCTAAGGACCTCACTAGCTTGTTGGACACTGCTCTGTTTACCCACCAGCCCACTGGGATGATTACTAACAGCTCCTCCAGGCAGATGGAGGCCCAGAAGCTGGTCCCGGGTGACAATGGACAGGCTACTTTGAACCCTGATATCATTAACACTGTTTTTCCTCTTACCCACCCTAATTTGGATTTCAACACCGCTGAAGGTGAGGAGAAGCTTCGGGTCTATCGCCAGACTCTACTGGCGGGTCTCAGGGCTGTGGCACGCAAGCCCACTAATCTGGCCAAGGTAGGGGATGTGCAGCAGAAGCTGGAGGAGAGCCCTGCAGCTTCAAAGTATTTTAAAAAAACATTTAAAAAGTATTATTTTTTAAATGCTATATGCTTAACAATCTCAAAAAAATAAAAAATATAAAAATTGTGTGTCTTTGTTTGTTGGGGTGGATGTGGGCGAGAAAAGGGTAGCTGGAAGGATAGCACTCATTTGTGGGTGCTGGGAATCGAACTTTTTTTTTTCTTTTTTTTTGCGGGGTTCTTATCCTCAGCCTTTAACGGCTGCGCTATCCCCGCAGCCTGGGGGGGGGGATCTAGAACTGAAGTAGAGGAGAGGCATGACATAATGCGCTCTTATTGGACAGTCTGTGTGCCACACCCTCAGCTGGGACTCCAACCTCAGGACAGCTTCTCCAGGGAACATTTGGGTTTTGCGCTGCATCCTTCCTAAAAAGACTCGTGGGAGCTTTTAGACAGTGACTCCCGTGGATCCCAAGGGTCCTGAGACCAGGGCTGCAATGGTGACGGCGTTTGTGAACCAGGTAGCACCAACATCAAGAAAAAGTTAGAGAGCTGGATTCTCCCCGAGGCTCACCAGAACCAGCACTGCCCAAAACTCAATTTTAGACTTCTGATGAATGTTCGTACTTTGAAGTTACCTAGTTGATCATTGATCTACTTAGAAGGGAGAGAGACAATGTAAGCCACAAGCCAGTTTTTGGGATTAGAGACATCTTTCCAGAAGACATACTTCTATCCCCAGATTTCTAGATGATTTTCCTAATGCTTTTTGTCCAATACAGAGCTATCCGGTCAAGCTGTATGAATCAGAGACCAATGGCTGTGACAGGCCATACAGTAGGGGCTCAAGGGCCCCACACTAGACTCTGGGTCCAGACTCCAGCAGGCTCACCTGGGAAGGTGACCTCCCTTGTCTCTAATGACCCAGTAGGGTGCCTGTCAGTAGCTGTGAGAAGCAGACTGCTTCATGAGCAGCACCTTGGTCAAAACGTGTTTACAAAAATCTACCCAGATGGTTTTAAAAACATAAAGATCATCACTATAGAATTTCTGAGTCAGAAACAATTAACTGGCCCAAGAATCCAATTAATCCTAAATTAAAAATAGGAAAATTTATCTCACAGCTAGATGACCTCAGTACTGTATAAACTGTGAAGTTTAAAATGTTATGTGGACTGTTATAAAACTTAAGAGTCATATTTTACTCTGATTTAAGTTTTCATCTCTGATTTAGAGTTTTCATCAAGGTGTTGAAGTTTTGGGTTTGAACCTAGTTCAACATGATACTCGTTTTATGGGGCTGTTTAAATGAATAGGCTTGCATCTAATGCTAATGATTTACTTGATATCAAGTTGATTCACAAGTAAACTGTCATGTGAGCTAAAACTGTTAAGTTACACTATGGTCCTTGGTCCTTAAAATATAAGTTCATTTTAAGGAATGATCACTTCTGTTCTAGGGTGTAATTTATTTCCACACATTACACATGTGGGGACATTTGCCAGGCCTAGGTAAAATACCTCTAAGCACTCAAAGAAAACTGGTTGTTCAAAACCTGCTCCCAAGCTTGGATGAACATCTCAGAGTTTATACTAGTGTATTTGAGATAACAGTCCCATCTCATTACAAGGAAAATAAATATTAATTCCTTAGTAAATCTTCACAATTAAGGGTCAATATGTTTATGAATGTTATGTCTCATGGCATTAAAAAGGATATAAAAAGGTGGAAAATGTTAAAAAGGTACTTTTAGTAAGGATTTATGTGAAGATGATGAGAAAGTCTATGCAAGTGATAAATGTCTGAGGAGGTTTGTTATAACAGGTAAAAGGTGAGACTATATGAATAAGCTTAATTTTCTAAGATTCAGTCAACTAGTTTAAAAATAAAAATGTAGGGGGCTGGAGAGATGGCCTAGCAGTTAAGAGCGCCGATCGCTCTTGCAGAGGACCCGGGTTCGATCCCCAGCACCCACATGGCGGCTGAGAACCGTCTGAAGCTCCAATTCCAGGAGAACTCCAGTTCCAGGGGAATCTGAGACCCTCTTCTGACCTCCGCGGCGTTGCACGACACGGGTGCACAGACTTGCATGCAGACAGTACATTCATACACATACAGAAATAAATAAAATTAATAAAAAAATAAATAAAAATGTATATCTAGTCAAGGTTTGTTTAAGAATGTTCAGTTTTTGTCCAACTGTTATATGCATATCACATAACACTTCAAGGTATAGTAAGATGATAAGATACCTGTATTAAATTAAATTAAATTAAATTGGTATAAACACTCAAGCTAGTTTACTAGTGGCCTGAATAGGATTGTGAATATACAGAGTTGTTAATTTTCAGTCCACTCCTGGCTTGAACCTGACTCCCTGTTACAGGTTTAGGTTAAATGGACACAGACAAATTGTGGGTTACCTATGGTTACTGAAAATGTACTTTATGTTTCTTGCAAGGGTTGCTTTTGATATTTCCTTTGACCTAACCAGATAATTTGGCTCAAAAATCTAGATTCTATCTCCCTGAACCACCTGCATGCAGTCCAGGAGGAGACGGTTTGGAAGAGCTTGGTAACCCTTATCAGTTTATTTCCAGTCTTCTGTTATGTGTTACAACTCCTGTCTTTCTGGGAAAAGTATAAATTAGGATAAGGGGTCTGAAAAAGAAAGAGAGTGTCCCTGTTTTTAGTAATTGTAGTGAACAGTTTACATTTAAAATAAGCCTGAAATTGTTTAATTCAATCTTGCGGGTTGTACCTGCTTAACATATGGTGTTAAGTCCCTCCTTCAGTCAGTATTATACAAGGCTACTTGAATTTTTGTCCAAGTATTATCTAAAATATTATACAGTAATCAAAAGTATTAGACTGGTGTAATTTAGCATTTCTGGATGGATAACGACCATACATAATGCCCATACCAATTCGGCCAAGGGACTTAAGGAACAACTTTGTTTCTTGCCCTCTGAGGTCAATTAGATCCCAGCGGACTATGTCTGGGGACATCTCCTGAAATGTCCTGCAATTGTGAGTCACCAGTCCTCCTGGGCAGGGAGGTCTTGGAGATCCACTAATGGGACTCTAGCTGGTGTCCAGTCTATAAAGAGGAAAGTCTCTTCATGCTTCAAAAGGGAAGCCTGGTCCTGCACAACCTGACTTTGTCCTCCAGTGGATGGAACTGGTAAAAGCTGAGAGGAGCCAGAGGCCTCTCCCCCAAAATCTGAGTGGCCCCTGAGGACCAGATCCTCAACTGACTTTCAGAAAACAAAAGTTGGTTAATCTGGCCAAACTGTATGGACTTAAACACCCAAAAGGAAAGTATAACCAAAAGATAAATAATCATTATATTTCCTTTAAAGTCCAAGAGATTGTGCCTCCAAACACTAGATTTGAAGTAATTTAAAGTCATATGAGATTTGTTACCAAATAATAAAGTTTCTTCTTTATATTTAAGCACCTACCTAAGGGAAAACTCACACTGTGGCTATCTAATTTTCCTGGAAAGCAGATCCTGAGTCCAGACACCATGGCCAAATGAACAAAAAGAGAAGCCCAATAATGGATACTTCAGAACCCCTTGTTGAGAAATTCTAATGGAATTTTAAGTTGGACATATAATTCACCCTGTTCCTCTCTTGGTTCCCTGCTTAGAAAATGTACCTAGCTACTCTTGCCTTCACAGGCACTAGTCAAGGATTTTGTTGTCTCTGTAACTATACTTTTGGGGGTCTTTTAGATAGATTCACTGAGCAGGCATACCCCAGTCGCCACCTCCTATGCCCCTTTTCAGCATGGAAGAAGTCAGAGTGGTCAGCGCCCTGATTCCCTCTTGGCAATTGGGGTAACCTCCTCAGAGGGTAATGTGATAAAAGTAGGAGCTAAAAATTGGCTAGGCAGTTTAGGGTCGAGACCCCCCAAAAGAGCCAGTTTCTCAGCTGAGAGCTGAGCACTTCCTGGATCTGGTTGCTCTGACTTGTGTCTCATGCATCCTTAACTCACTTAGACCTATTGACCAGTAGGTAAATTAAAATGATACTGAGAACCCAATACCAACAGCTCCATCCCCCTGGTAGTGTCTATGGTGGGGCCTGTATCTATGATGAGGAAATGGAGATGATACAGTAACTACATCGGCCCATGATTGGTTCAAGAAGTTCACCAAGAGAAGGGGGAATGTGGTGCTCAAAACTCCATTTTGGGTAGGACTCCATTTTGTAGACAACTACCACAAGAAGAAACCTAGTCAGGCTGACTCAGCACAGGGTGACTTGTCCTGTCACCCTACCCACCAGCAGCCAATCAGGTTATAGGCTGGGCCTGCGCAAGCTTAGCCTATCAGAGAGGGACAAGCCTTACTTGCTCTTTAAACTAGCCAACCAAAGCAGCCCATAAGCCCGGGAAGGCTTACCCAATCACATGCAGACAAATTATACCAGCCAAATGCTGGACCAATTAAGTAACTCTTTTGCCAGAAACCTGCCTCCCTTTGTCTAAAAACTATAAACTGCTGCCACGCCTTTGTTCTGGGCTCACTCTCCTGAACAGGTAGCGAGTCCAGGCTCCAGACTGAATAAAGTGATCCTTTTGTACTTGCATCGGAATCGGCTCCTTGGTGGTCTTTGGGGGACCTGAATTTGAGGCACAACAGAAATAGAAACAGTGAAATGACTCCGTGTTGAAATGAAAAAGGAAATAGGCCAGTGAAACAAGGAGCGACAAGAAGAGAATGACAGGCTCCAAAAGGAAGTGGAAATACTAAAGACATCACAGGATGAAACAAAAAAGGAAATTGAACACTCATCCAATCAACAGAAAGGAAGGGAGAAAGCCTCAGAAGAGAACTGGATGAAGCAGAAAATAGAATATCATACCTGGAAGATAACAAGATAAAACTAGAAAGCTCGAACAAAGATTACGAAAAATTTAAAAAAATACAAGAGTGGAACAATCAGGAAATGTGGGACACTATGAAAAGACCAAACCTCCGCATCATAGGGATAGAGGAAGGAGAAGAATCCCAAGACAATGGTATTGATCAGATCTTCAACAGTATAAAAGAAGAAAATTTCCTCAAACTGAAAAGAGGCAAACCCATATAAATACAAGAAGCACACAGAACTCCAAATAGACAAGATCAGAAAAGAAATTCCCCACACCATATCATAGTTGAAATACTAGACATCTAAAACAATGACAAGATACTGAAAGCCACAAGAGAAGAGCAACACATTACATATGAAGGAAAACCAATCAGAATTACAACTGACTTCTTTCTCAGTGCGAACTATGAAAGCCAGAAGAATGTGGACTAATGTATTCCCAGTAGTGACTATAGATGCCAACCCAGATTACTATACCCAGCAAAAATGTTAATTATAGTTGAAGGAGAAAGAAAAATCTTTCATGACATAAACAAGATGAAAGAATACATGTCCAAAAAACTAACCGTTCAGAAAATACTTGAAGCAATTCAAAAGACAGAGGAAAGGAGCACCTATCCCCAAGCAGCTAGAGAGAGAAATTAATAAAACTATATCTGCAAAACCACAAACCTAGACCAAGAATGCAAACAGAAAATAAGGTGAAAGGAAGAAACACACATCTCTCAACAATAACCTTAAATATTAAATGGTCTAAACTCCCCAATCAAAAGACATAGACTGGGAGAATGGATTAGGAAACAGAATCCATGTATATGCTGTCTATAAGAAGCCCATCTCACCCTCAAGGACAAGCACCAACTTAAAGTGAAAGGATGGAAAAACATATTCCAAGTAAATGGTACCAAAAAAGCAAGCAGCAGTTGGTATTCTAATATCAGACAAAATAGACCTCAAAGTAAAACTAATCAGAAAAGACAAAGAGGGTCATTACATCCTTTTTTTTTTCATTACATCCTTACAAAAGGAACAATTAATCATGAAAATTTCACAATCATAAATATATATGCACCAAACTCTGGTGCACTGAACTTCATAAACACAATCCTGCAAGACCTTAATGCACAGATTAATTCCAGCATGCTAATATAGTGGGGCCTTCGTACCCTACTGAGCCCTTTGGATAGATCAACTAGACAAAGAACACAAACAGAGAGACATCTGAACTGAACAATACATTACTCCAAATGGACCTCAGAGACATTTACCAAATATTCCAGCCAAACACTAGAGAATGTACTTTCTACTCAGCACCCCACAAAACAGTTTCCAAAATCGACCACATACTGGGACACAGAAAAAAACCTCAACAAATACAAAAGGATTGAAATAATTTCATACATTCTGTCAGACCACAGTGCAATAAAGCTCACTATCAACACTAGGATAAGGAGCAACCATCCCCAGGCACCTAGAAAGAGAAATCAATAAAAGTATAACTGCAGAAGTAGAAACCTAAACCAAAACCGCAAATGGATAATAAGGTAAAAGGAAGCAACACAAACCTATCAGTCATAACCTTAAATATTAATGGACTAAATTCCCCAATCAAAAGACATAGACTGGGAGATTGGATTAGGAAACAGAATCAATCAATATGCTGTCTACAAGAAATGCATCTTACCTTCAAGGACAGGTACCACCTTAAAGTGAAAGGATGGAAAAAAAATTCCAAGCAAATGGTACCAAAAAGAAAGCAGGTGTTGCTATTTTAATATCAGACAAAATAGACTTGGAAGTAAAAGAAATCAGGTCAGCCTGGTCTACATAGTGAGTTCCAGGACAGCAGGGGCTACAGGGAGACCCTGTCTCAAAAAGACCAAAAAAAAAAAAAAAAAAAAAAAAAAAAAAAAAAAAAGTAAAAGACATCAGAAAAACAAAGAATCGCCATATTACATTTTTATCAAAGGAAACAATTCAACCGAAGAAGATTTCACAATTATGAATATATATGCACCAAAGCCTGGTGACACCAAACTTTACAAGTTCTCCAGGACCACAAATCACAGACTAACCCCAGTACACTCAAGTAGGGGACTTCAATACCCCACTGAGCCCTTTGGGACAGGTCAACAGGACAAAGAATAAAACAGAGAGACATCTGACCTGAACGATATGATACACCAAATGGACCTCACAGATCTCCTACCAAATATTCCACCCAATACCAGAGATACACTTTCTACCCAGCACCCCATGGAACATTCTCTCCAAATCAACCCACATACTGGGACACAGAGAAATCTTCCACAAAATACAAAAAGATTTGAAGTAATTTCATTGCATTCTATCAGACCCAACAGTGCAAAAGCCTCAACATCACACCAGATAAGCCCTACTACCTACAAGAAACACATGGAGACTAAACAACACAACCTCTTGTGACAATGAATGGGTCAAGGAAGAGATAAAGAAAAAAATAAGCATTCCTGGAACTGAATGACAATGACAATACAACACAACAAAACCTATGGGATACCTTAAAAGCACGTCCTAAGAGGAAGTTTTATAGCCCTGGGTGCCTACATTAGAAAAAACAGAAAGAACACAAGTGAATGATCTAACACTGCAGCTAAAAGCACTTGCGAGAGCAACAACAGATGAACCCCAAAAACCAAACAACCAGGAAAAATAAAAAAATCAGAGCAGAATCATTAAATAGAAACAAGAGGAACAATACAAAAAATAAATGAAGTCCAAAATTTGGTTCTTTAAAGAATAAGAAACAAGAAGACAGACCTCTAGCCAGTTAAACCAAAAGAAAGAAGGAACAACCTCAAATCAATACAATCCGTTTGATGAAAAGGTAAGTATCCACAACAGACAAGGAAAAGATCCAGAAAACATATGGGAATATTTCAAAAACTATACTTCTACCAAGTTTGAAAAACCTAGAAGAAAATGTGATGAATAACTGAAATCCTGGAATCACCAAAAGCTACCAAGAAGAGATAGACAGCTTAAAAAGACCCATTAAATAAAGATATGAGTGTAATAAGGAACCTCCCAACTAAAAAAAGCCTAGGCTGCAGACAGTTTTCATGCCAGAATTCTACAAAAATTCAAAAAAGACCTACTACCATGATTATTCAAATTTTTGTTTAGAAGGAAAAACAGAGGGAAATTCCTCACCCAAATTCACGGCCTACGACCAGCCCATCACTCTATAACCGAAAATAGGCAGATACAACCAAAATGAGAACTATAGACCCATCCCCTAATGAACACAGGATGCCAAAATATTCTAAACAGGATACTGGCAAATCGCATACAGAACTCCACATCAGAAGACATCTATCATGATCAAGTTGGATTCATACCAGAGACTGCAGGGATGGTTTTCAACATGAACAAAAAAAAATCAATAAACATGCATCGTCAATAAATGGATTAAAAACAAAGCACACCATCATCCTCACTTGAATGCGACAAAGACCTTTTTGACAAAATCCGAGCATCCTTCCGCTTAAAGATCCCTAGGGGAATTGGATTGGAGGGATCATTCCTCAAATGTCATCAAAGCCCATATACAGGAAACCACTACAGCCAATATCATTCCAAACAATGGGGAAAATGACAGAGAAGCATACCCTTTTACAAAGGGTAGGAACTCAGCAAGGCTGCCCCCGTCACCCACTACTTTCTCTTTCACGTACCAGTGCTGAAACACTTGCTAGGGCAATAGGCAAGAAGGAAAATTAAAGGCGCACTAATTGGAAAAGAGGAAGTCAAGTAAATCCCTATTTGCTGATATAATGATTGGTTACTGAAGGGGCATCTAAAATTCCACCAGGAAAACTGCATAGAATGACCAACAGCGCAATCAACACGGAGCAAAAGAGGATACAAATTTAACCTACAAAAGTGTCAGTGACCCGCCGGTTCTTTCACCAACACACAAGCAACTAGAAGAAATTTCACGAGGAGAAAACTCCCACACACAAGCAAGTAGCCTCAACAACAATAAAAATAAAAAAAAAAAAAAATAGAAAAAATACAAAGAACAACAAAGACTTCAAACAAAAATTTTAAACCGTTAAAGAAAGAAAATGGAAAAAAAACACAAAATGAAAAACCTCCCATGCTCCATGGATTGGGAAAATTAACATTGTAAAATGTTTTTCCAATTATAATTACCAAAACTCTTTGTAAGATTTAACTTCAACATTCCCCAATCAAAATCCCCCAAGAATTTCCTATTTCCACGGCTTGGAAAAAAAAAGTCCTTAAATAAATTCATTTGGAAAAAACAAAGACACTGAATAGCCAAAAAACACTAAGTGAAAAGAGAGCAACACAGGGGGGAATTTTCTTATACCGACTTCCAATCTACACTACAGGCTATAGTCCCTAAAAACGCACTGGGACTTGCACAAAAAAGACCTGTTGACAAATGGAACAAAGCGTGGAAGATCCAAACTTGAGCACAAAAACAATTTCAGCCATCTCATATTTGACAGGGGGCCAAGACTTCAACAATGCGAGGAAAAGACAGCCTCTTCAGCAAGTGTTGTTGGCGAAACTGGATCACCACTTTGTAAGAAGAATAAAAATTAAACCCCACCTCTCACCCTGTACAAAAGTCAACTCCAGGGATCAAAGTCCTCATAGTGAAACCCCAAACTTCTTGAAGGTGATAGAAAAAACAAGGTTGGCACAGCCTTGTAAGCATAGATCGTAGGAAAGACTTCCTAATCAGACAGACAGTAAGCTACAAGAATTAATGGTCGACGTTGACAATGGGACCTCATTAAACTCCCAAGCTTCTCGTACATCAAAAGACACAATCAGCGGCACGTGCAGGAGAAACCTAGAGTACGGGAGGAAACCTTTCACTGCAGACACATCTGACAAAGCATTGATTTCAGAATATAAAACTACCTCAAAAAACAAAGAAGAAAGAAAACAAATGACTCACTCAATAGATGGCACAAGACCTGAACAGAGACTCACAAATTAGAGAATATTAGAGATGGCCAAGAATCAAATCTTAAGAAGTGTTTTCAACAACATCACAGAGTCCATTACGGAATGCTAAATCAAAACCACTTTAAGATATTCATCTTACTCCAATAAGACTGCTAGGATCAAGAAAACAAATGAATACCAAATGCTTGAGAGTTGTGGGGAAAAAAAGGGGATCACTCGTCCACTGCTGGTGGAATGTTCAACACTCCGTATAGCCCACTGTGGAAAGCAGTTGGTGGGGAAACACTGAAAAGACTCAAAAAATTGAGCTTTACACCTGGACCCACTCTAACCAAAATCTTGGGTATGTACCCAAAAGACTCATCCCTACCACGAAGATACATGCACAATTGTGTTTGCTGTAGCTCTCTTCACAACAATGAAAAGCTGGCACCAACCCAAATACCCCTCAAAAATGTGGTACATCTAAAAAAATTAATGTCCCATAAGTGATGAATGGATAATGAAAATTTACACAATGGAGTTTTTTTTGCGTGGTAAAGAAAGAATGACATCATCCGTGAACTTTGCAGGTAAAATGGATGGAGGTACCTAGAAGCCCCTGATTTCCACTAAGTTGAAGTCGCAAAGTCCCAAAAAAGCAGAATGTGTTTATAAGTGTGTACCTCATTTTTGGTGGATCCCCCTTGAGCAACCAATCCCTTATTTGTAAGGCAAACTGAGTATTTCCTTTTTTTTTCTCTTTTTTTAGTAAATAACAATCCGAAGGGCTACTATAAAAGTACTTAAAAGGCCCTAGAAGAATAAACCCTAAAGCGGTTAAGAAGCGCCGACTGCGCTTCTTTACAGAGGACTAGATTTTCGATCCCCAGCAACCAACAAAGGAGGCTGAGAACCGTCTGAAACAGCAATTTCCAGGAGGAACTCCAGTTCCAGAAGGAATCTGACACCCCTCCTCTGACCTCTCCGCGTCAGTGAGGCACGACACGGGTGCACAGCCTGGCATGCAGACAGTACATCATAACAAACAGAAATAAATAAAATTAAAAAAAAATTTTTAAAAGTAAAAATTAAGCCGAGCCCCCCGTGGTGGGCGCAGTTGCTTTAATCCCTAGCGCTAAAGCACTTTGGAGGCAGATGCAGGAGAATCTTTGTGAGTCCAAGGCAGGCCTGGTCTACAGAGGGAGTTCCCAGGACAGCTGGGGGGCCCCCTACAGGGAGACCCCTGGTTCTCGAAAAGACAAAAAAAAAAAAAAAAAAAAAAGTACATTAAGCCGGGTGTGGTGGTGCACACCTGTAATCCTAGCACTTGGGAGGCAGAGGCAGGCGGATCTTAATGAGCTCAAGTCCAGCCTGGTTTACAAAGTGAGTTCAGGCCAGAAAACAAAAACAAAAACAAAAACAAAATCAAAGTGAGTTCAGCCCAGCTGGGACTGCAGGGAGAGCCTGTCTCAAAAAGACAAAAAAAAAAAAGAAAAAGAAAAAGAAAAGAAATGTTGTGTGAAATGTGCAAAATTTCAATAAAAACTTAAGAAGAAAAAAATTTTGTGTGTAAAATAATAAATTTCATTATTTCCAGTTCCCCTGGAACTGGAGTTACAGATGGTTGTAAGCTACTGGATGTGGGTGCTGGGAACTAAACTCAGGTCCTCTGCAAGGAACTCCTCTCAACTGCTCTCCAGACCCGAGCTACTGATTTTAAATGTTGATTTTATTTTTTCACACGTTTGTGTGTGCAAGTGTGTGTGTGTGTGTGTGTGTGTGTGTACATGCCTGGGTGCACATGCATGTGCCATGCATGACCAATGTGTCGAGTCCCAGCTGTCCTGGAGCTCACGCTGTAGACAGTTATAAGTCTCTACAGTATCATGTTATTTTATTTATTTATATTATTATTTTATTGAAATTTTGTGTATATATTATATATATATTTTTATTATTTTTAAGGCTATCATGAATGAGATTGTTCCTTTGATTTCCCTCTCAGCTATTTGTCAATGGTTTATAGGAAGGCTAGTGATTTTTTTATGCCACTTTGTTGAAAGTGTTTATCAGCTCTAAGAGTTTTCTGGTGGAATCATTATGGTTTCTCATATTTAGAATCATATTTCCAAACAAGGATACTTTGACTTTTTCCTTTCTAATTTATAACCATTTCTCCTGTGCTACTGCTCTAGGTAAAACTTAAAGCATTATATTGAAAAAGAGTACAGAAAGTGGACATCCTTGTCTTGTTCCTGATTTTTGTGGAAATACTCGTTTCCTCCAGTTAGCCTGATGGTGGCTATAGGTATGTCATATCTAGCCTTTATTATGTTGACAAATATTTTCTTTATGCCCAGTCTCTTCAAGAGTTTTTTTTTAAGAAACGGATAGTAGATTAATTAAAGCCCTTTTCTCCATCTATTGAGATGATGGTGTGATTTCTGGCCATTTAAGTGTAGTGCTTTTATTGATTTGTGTATGTAGAGCCATCTCTGTTCTCTAAAATCAAGCCAACTTTACCATGGTAAATTATCTTTTTGATGTGTTCTTGGATTTGTTTTGCAAATATTTCATTGAGTTTTGCACCTATGTTAATCAGGGAGATGGGTCTATAATTTTTCCCCAGCACTGTGTCTTTATCTGCTTTTGTTATCAAGCTAATACAGACTTCATGAAAGGAAATCCATGTGACTGAGTTTCTTTACTTTAGTATGGAAGAAAAGGAGGAGAAGGGGAGAAGTAGGAGAAGAAAGAAGGGGAGGATTAGGAAGGCAGGGATGGAAGAAGAACGGGAGGTGAAAGAAACATGGGTCAGAGACAACCATGCCTGGTGGGTTGGTGGGTGAGAGAATCCTGGCAATGATGGGAAGATTACTCCTATATTGCTGGGGGCAGGGTTTGATCCACGTGGAGCCCAAAGTCCAAGTCTTAGCTAGCATCATGGATGATGTATTTCACATACTTAAATAGGTATTTGTCCGAATAGTTATTGTACAAATGGCCAATAATCATATAAAGATGCTTGCAAGCCTTCGTCACTAAGCAAATGCAAATGAAAAACTATAATGAAACACCACTTCTGGACAATAGGGCAGGGAAAATTAGAAATAATGACAGAGCTGGGCGTGGTGGCACATGCCTTTAATCCTAGCACTTGGGAGGCAGAGACAGGTGGATTTCTGTGAGCTCCAGGCCAGCCTGGTCTACATAGTGAGCTCCAGGCCAGCTGGAGCTACAGGGAGACTCTGTCTCAAAAAGACATAAAAAAAAGAACTGACAGTATAAAAAAAACTGAAGATGGCTCAGCGTTAAAGAGCACTGGCTGCTCTTGCAGAGGACCTGGGTTCAATTTCCAGCACCCACATGGTGGCTAACAACTGTTCAAAACTCCAGGGTATCCAACACAGTATTCCAGCTTTCAGGGATATTGCACAACACAGGTGCACTTACATAAATGCAGACAATACACTCATGCACATAAAATAGGGATAAAATTTTTTTTGTTGATGTTTGTTTTTTGACAGGATCTTCCTAGTCCCAGCCTGCCCAGAAATCATGATGTGGACCAGGCTGGCCTTGATCACAGAGATCCACCTGAGTCAGCCTCCCAAGGGCTGAGATTAGAGGAGTGTACTACCATGCCTTCCATACAGTAAAATATCTTTTTAAATAAAAAACTTTGAACATGGATGGCAGAATTCGAAACTGCTAACCATTCGTACTGACATTATTTAAAGAATTCCAGAATGCAGTCTAAATGACCATCAAGAAATATATGAATAACAGTGTGATATGCCCAGACCTCAGAATATTATGCAGTCATGAGTGCTGATGCATGCTGCAGCATGAATGAGCCCTGTCCACACTGTGTGGACTGAAAGAGGCCACACAAGTAATGTATGACTGTGACTCTGTTTATATGGAATAGTCAGAATAGATAAATCCTGTAGAGACAGGACACATGGAGGGGTGCCAGGAACTGGAAGATGAGTGCAAAGTGGTAATTCAATGGCTAAAGGATTATGTAAAAAAAAATATTTTAGGACTTGATGGAGGTGGTGGCTGCTTAACAATGCAAATCCACTAGATGGCGCTGCCTTCCAGCTACTCTACGTGATTTTACTTCAAACACACATGCATGAATACACACACACACACACACACACACACACACACACACACACCTCTGTAATGGTCAGTTAGTGCAACCAACAAGGGACACACAGTGGAAGCTCAGGAAAAGACTTTATTGAACTCCCAGGTCATGGATAGGGAGTGCCGACCTAAACCTCTGGTTTTGTGAGAGGGCAATAGACAGGAGCAGGAGGCAGCCTGAGGACTGGCTGTGTCAGGCACTTTGTGAGATCTGTGTGCAGAGCCCTACTCCCTTGCTGTTGTTAGGAGCCAATAGAGTGTGGTGGCCAGGGAAAGCCATGTAAATCAGGAAGACGGTGGACCTGCTCTAGGGGAACTTGTGCAGAGATAAAGCTGAACACAGAGAGAGCTTTCAGGGCAGCCGGAAACACGCTCAAAGTTCTGAGATGGAAGCGCACTTGAGGTGCTCTGCTTGGGATGTTTGATAACTGACAGAGCCTCGGGAGAACACTGGGAGGATGCCAAGGACACAGCCAGACAACGTAGGTTTGTGGACCATGAGGAAGGCTGTCAAACTTGTTCTGACTAGGCAAGGAGACCTCAGAGGATGAACAGAAAAGAATGCAGAAGTTGCTATATGGAAGCCTCGGGGGTGTTGTGTGAGCATTTAGCAGTGTTCTTGGTGTTGGTTGCCTTGGCGACTTTGCATTCCCAACCCTCCCACCCACGTAGACGCTGCTGACCAGTCAAGGCACTGATGACGTAGTCCAGTGCAGAGGTGCCCTGCGGATTCCACAGAGCAAGCTTGAACGGTGCTTTGTTCTGCAGTTGTTTCCCGGCCCCACTGCTAGACAGAGGCACCGAGCAGCTTGTCTAACAAAGACTCAGTGACACGTTAGCAACAGACCTGATCAGCTCTTTATTGGGAAGGGAATGCAGTCTGATATGCGACAAATCTGTGATCCCAGAAAGATATTAAGCTGAAGACGTAGGTAGCCTGCTGTAACCTCATAGCTGCCTTGGAAAAAGCCCCGGGTGTGACATTTATGCCAGCGCCATGACACCTGGATGATGTGGACAGAGTTGAGCAAATGTAAATAACGGTAGCGCACGAATAGCATTCGGACCCATGACTGAATAGTGACACAGGCCCTTGTCTGCACTGCCATCCACTGCAGAACTTCCAGGCGCCTTTTCTGCAGCATGCAGGCCAGCGTCTTTCTCCACCAGCACTGAATGGTCCAGGCACGCATGGCGGCGTGTAGCAGCGTGCGTCGCACCAGCGTGCCTCGCCACCAGGCCTGGATCTTTTTGGCCGCCAGCACTTTCTTAGGTATTTCCCGCACTTTCTTCTTTTTCTTGGGCTGAAGGTGGCAAGGTAAAGAAAGATCATTCAGTACATATTCTCCACTTGTCTCTGTCCGAGAACTTTTCTGAATGATATGCTGATGGCCATCGCTTTTCCTCAAGTTGAAGAATATTGGGGAGGGCAACACTGACCCAGGAGACCAGGAAATAAGGCTGGCAGGCCGTCCTGCCTCTGAAATGCCCTGCCACGCCAGTTCATGAATATACATCAACTTGACCTCTGAGTCTCAATGTCTCTATTGATAGAATGGGTTATTTTTGTTCTTGTTACCTCATCTAGGCTTCTCTGACCAGACTGGCCATTTTAGAGCAAGATTGTTGTAATTTATAGAATCCATCTGGGCCAGACTACAACAGCAACCCACGTGACCATGCAGCAAGTCTCCCATCTGATGGAGACCTGGCGTTCTTTGCTTACCCTGCCCTCCCTCTCTTTCTCTACTGCAGCCATAAGCTGCTTCTCCCTGTCATCCCTCACTCTCACTTCTTTTGCTTCTGAATACCTTAAACTTCATTACACACACACACACACACACACACACACACAAATTCCTACATAACTATGGAGTACTTGCTGTTTGGCATTCTGCAAACAGCCCACTCCCCAGATCACTTGGTCCTACTCTCTCTCTTTGGGGTATCTCATCCCCACATTCAACTTCACACCTCAGTCTCCTGCCTTTCTGAAGGCCAAGAGGGCAACTGGAGAAGAGGAGAGATAAGGATGAGCAATTTCATCTCTAGGGCTTCAAATAGGGCAACTGTGTGTCCCAGTATGCTGGGACGTTCTTGGTTTCTAATGGTTATGATAGTGAATAGTCCACTTCTTCTGCATCTATCCATAAATCCATGCCTATCTTCTGGTGAACTTCTCATCAGCATGAGCAGTCTGGGTGATATGGGTTAGAGATGTGGCAGATCAAGGATCACATTGGACCTTGAGGGCCTGCACCACCTACCTTTACAGTGGGCGGAGATGGGGGCACTTCCATTTCAGGTATTGCAAGATAGTATGTTTCATTCTCAGGAGTCAGGCAAGCACAGCATTTCTATAATCAGTGTTAAAGGGTAGAGAAGTAGATAGGTTATTCTTAAATTTTATTATTTTTATGTGTATGAGTGTACTATCTGCATGTAGGTTGGTGCACCCGTGTCGTGCAATGCCGAGGAGGTCAGAAGAGGGTCTCGGATTCCCCTGGAACTGGAATTAAGATGGTCCTTAGCTGCCATGTGGGCGCTGGGAATCAAACCTGAGTCCTCTGCAAGAGCAGTCGGTAACCACTGTGCCATCTCTCTAGCCCCTGATAAGTTATTCTTTTAGTTTGAGACAGCCCCAGCTAGTCTGGAACTCAGTGTGTAGACCAGGCTGGCCTCAGGTTACAGAGATCCATGTGCCTCTGCCTCCCAAGTTCTGGGATTAAAGGCATGTACCACCACACCTGACTGAGGTCATGCTTTGAACAGCTAGATAACCAATTTTTAACATATTCCTGGTTTTCTCAATTTTGTCGCATCTTTATTTTTTATTTTTGGTCTTTTCGAGACAGAGTCTCCCTGTAGTCCCAGCTGTCCTGGAACTCACTCTGTAGACCAGGCTGGCCTTGAACTCACAAAGATCCACCTGCCTCTGCCTCCCGAGTGCTAGGATTAAAGGTGTGTGCCACCATGCCCGGCATCTCGCATCTTTAGACACAGGACTCATAACTGATCATCTAGACATCCACCTTCCATTGCCTGGAACTTACATCACATAGAGACCCCATGTTTGGAGATAGATGGTTTAAATCTCCTTAGGTCCATGATCCCTTCAGTTAGCCCATGGCTGGGGTTATGTTGGAGACATCATCTCAGGTCTGTACTCCTCTAGCCAGGAGGCTGCCAGGAAGTGTGGGAAGGAAACCAGTCATGATGTCATAAGAGCACCTATGATACAGGAATCAAGATGGCTTCTAAGAGTTGAGTGGGCCTTTCTCAGTGAAAATGTCCATTCTTTCCTCAGCAATTCCAAAAATTGAGCTACAAAATCTAGGTACTATAAACATTGGTTCATTGGAACAATGGTGAAAATGTTGATCACATTGATCTAGTGGAAATGACTAAAATTGGCACATCTGACACACTCCAACAGAGAATTCAATACATGGATTTAGCTCAGTCATACTATGGATCCAAATAATAATGAGAGTTTGGGACAAAATGGATAGCACGTGCTTTGCCAAGAATATTCATGAAGACTCATGAAAATACACCCTTCATAGAGAAATAACATAAGAGGCAGAAAGCAGCAACGCAAGCAATGGCAATTCTTCCATCCTTCTGGCAGAAAAGTGAGACACCAAGTAATGTGGAAGATGGTTTGGCAGTGTCTAATAAAACCAAATGTGGGGCTGGAGAGATGGCTCAGTGGTTAAGAGCAGCGATTGCTCTTGCAGAGGACCTGGGTTCGATTCCCAGCACCCACATGGCAATTAAGAACTGTCTTTAAGCCGGGCATGGTGGTGCACGCCTTTAATCCTAGTACTCAGGAGGCAGAGGCAGGCAGATCTCTGTGAGTTCAAGGCCGGCCTGGTCTATAGAATGAGTTCCAGGCCAGCTGGGGCTACAGGGAGACCCTGTCTAAAAAACAAACAACAAACAAACAAACAAACAAACCAAAAAAACCCAAATGTGTACCTAAATGGTGCCACTCCTAGGAACAGAAGAAAATTGAAAACATGTTTTCAAAAATACATGTGGAGGGACAGCAGTCAGTGCTCTCGGCACTGAGCTGTCTCTCCGGCCCCCTTTGCTGTCTTTATCCCTTGCTTTATCTTCAGCTTCTCCCTTTGTTAACAAAATACAGTATGTTTAGTCAGAGCAAGCAGGAAAGTCATGGTTCTGTAAGGCATTGTTTCACTCTTTAGCCCAGGCTGTCTTTGTGATTCTTCTGCCTCTGCCTGACTAGTGTTGTGATTATAGCCATGCACCGCCAGCCATGTCCATCAAAAGTCTCTCTTGATAGATGGCTGCTACAAGCTGACCGTTATTTGCATTTTTACTATCTCTAGGCTTCTGCGACGTTGCTTTACTGTTGCTGCCTTTCACCCTCCTTGCCTCCATCCAGCCTATCTTTTGTTGGATTGGCCAGTCTTTGGAATGTCATTCCTTTTGCTAGTTTATAAGCTTTGGTGAATACTAATTATCTCTATGTTCTTTACTAATGGAATTGTAGTTATTTGGAGAAGCATGTTACTCAGAGCAGGAGCGTGTGTGTGGGGGGGTAGCCTTCATCACCCCCATGCACAGTAACCTCTAGTACCCAATGAAAGTCAACAAAAGTCACTGGGTTGTCTTTTGGGAAAGCTTTATAAGAGACTGCCTTTGGCCAGGATGGTCCTTTTGCCCTTGTATTACCCCCTTTATTTTCCTGAAATATATATATGACGATGAAACTGGCAACCGTTGTGAGACTAGGAGATGAGCATCCAAACAAAGCTTGGGAAAGTGGGGTGATGGAGCACCAGATTGGGATGGTCCAGATCTAGGATAAAAATAATTCTCTAATTTGTTTAAGCCTCTGTTATGTGTCTCCCATAGGAACTGAATATAATCCCTCATTAATATAATAGTTATCCAGCTTATTAATAACTATAGATTGCTTGTTTTTGGAGACTCATTATGCATTTCATGCTAGCTTCAGTTTCCACAGCTCCATTGTCACAGTCTTCTGAGGGCTGGGATAATAAGCATGTGCCATCAGGCCTGACTTTACACTTTATTTTAATGATCTGCTGCTAAGTCTACAGCAAATCATTATCTCTTATCTTTTTTATTATTTTTATGTGTATGTGTATGAGTGTATTGCCTGCAAGTAAGTGGACCTGTGTCTTGCAGTGCCTGCAGAGGTCAGAAGAGGGTGTTGGATTCCCATGGAACTGGAGAGGTTATGCACAATTGTTAGCTGCCATGTGAGTGCTGGGAATCGAACCCAGGTCATCTTCAAGAGCATCCAGTGTTCTTAACTACTAAACGATCTTTCCATTTCCCATTATCTCTTGTCTTACGTATCCATTATCAGGTAAAATCTTTAGAGCAACTCTTTTGTTACCATCCATAGTTCCAACAAGCTCACATATTGTTCAAATTTTGTTTCTAAATAGATGTTAACATTTTTTGTTGCTATTTTAAATAGATTCTTTGACAATTTCATACATGTATGTAATCTATTCTCAATCCTTCCCCTCTATTATACACCTCCCACTCTGGACAACCCCCTTTCTTCTTATAAATCCACCTCCTACCTTCATGTTTTTTTGTTTTCATTTTGTGTTCCACTGAGTTTAACCTGGGCCATCAGTGTAAGAATGTGGATGTAGCTACTGGAGCATAGGGGACTCACCAGTGGCTATACCATTGACGACAGTGCCTCACTTTCCCTCTGTGTCCATGATGGCTAGTAGTTCCCCAGGGAGGGACAAAGGGCCCACAAACCCCTCTTCTGTCCATGACTGAATGTTAAGAGGCCCAGTGTAATCAGTCACCACTGCTGTGAGTTCATGACTGTAATGACTATATCATGCCAGAAGTTTCTCAGTCTTTCCCACACCCCATCAGCTGGCTCATATATATATACTATATTGACACTGCTTCTATGTCTTTTTTTTATTTCTGTATGTGTATGAATGTACTGTCTGCATGCAGGTCTGTGCACCCATGTCGTGCAATGCCGCGGAGGTCAGAAGAGGGTCTCGGATTCCCCTGGAACTGGAGTTCTCCTGGAATTGGAGTTTCAGATGGTTTTCAGCCGCCATGTGGATGCTGGGGATCGAACCCGGGTCCTCTGTAAGAGCGGTCGGCGCTCTTAACCGCTAGGCCATCTCTCCAGCCTGCATATATGTCTTTTTGAGATAGAGTCTCTCCCTGTAGCCCCAGCTGACCTGGAACTCACCATGTAGACCAGGCTGGCCTCAATCTCACAGAGATGATCCACCTGTGTCTGCCTCCTATGTGTTGGAATTAGAGATGTGCCGCACCACTCCAGCCCTCCTATATTCTTTACACTTCCTCTTTTGTGATGTTCCTTTAGCATTGGAGTGAGTTCTGTTTAGGCCTGAGCACCTTGCATGGCCCCGAGTTTCTGCATTCATTGCCATTTGCTTAAAAAAGAAAAAAAAAAGATGTTTCTCTGATCAAAGCTGTGTGGCATTTTGTCTATATGTGTAAACATAACTATTTAGAAGGGAACTATTTAGAGGGTAACTTGACACCATGTTTATTTGGTAAAACAATAAGTACATTCTGTACTAGGGCCTAAGCCCTCCTCTGGCAGAGGGCTTTTTATATTTTTATTATTTTTTTTTGTCTTTTTGAGACAGGGTCTCCCTGTAACCCCAGCTGTCCTGGAACTCACTCTGTAGACCAGGCAGGCTTTGAACTCACAAAGATCCGCCTGCCTCTGCCTCCCAAGTGCTAGGATTTAAGGCACGCACCACCACACCCAGCTTAGAGGGCTTTTAAATTTTTATATTTATTTATTTATTTATTTATTTATTTATTTATTTATTTATTATGTGTATGAGTGTATTGTTTGCATGTAGGTTGGTGCACCCATGTCACACAATGCTGCAGAGGTCAGAAGAGGGCGTCGGATTCCCCTGGAACTGGAGTTAAAGATGGTTCTTAACCACCATATAGGTGTTGAGAATCAAACTTGGGTCCTCTGCAAGAGCAGTTGGCGCTCTTAACGCTGAGCCATCTCTCTCCAGCCCCCATGCAGAGGGCTTTTTAACCGGTTTACAGTATGAGGCACAGATTTCCTCCTCCTGGAGGAGCCCTGGAATCAAACCAGGAAGTGACTGGTTACTCTATTGACAGCCATGCCACTTTTGCACCTATCTTCTTGGTCTTTATGGATATTCTATGTTAAACACATGAGTATAAAATTTCAAAGCTTTGATCCACATATGAGAGAGAACATGTCCATTTGTCTTTCTGGGCCTGGGTTATCTCACTGAGTATATTTTCTCGTTCCATTCATTTAGCTGAAAACTTCATTTATAATTTTATTTTTCTTTACTGCTGAATAAAATTACATTGTGCGTCTGTACCAGATTTCATTATCTATTTATTGGTTGATGGAAATCTAAGCTGATTCCATTTCATAGCTATTATGAGCAGAGCAGCAATGAACATGAATGAGCAGGTGTCTCTGTAGTAGGGTTCTTGGATATATGCTCAGGAGTGGTGTAGCTGGACCATGTAGTAGCTGTATTTTTAGTGTTCTGAGAAGCCTCCACACTGATTTTCAAAATGAGTACACCAGTTTACAATCCCACCAACAGTATATAAGTGTTCCCCACTCTCCACCCCAACATTTATTAATATTTGTGGTTTTAATGATAATTGTTCTGACTGAGCGAGGAGATAACAAAGTACTTTGGCATTTCCTTGATGGTTAAGGATGTTGAACATTTTAATTTTTTTTTATTAATTTTATTTATTTCTGTATGTGTACGAATGTATTGTCTGCATGCAAGTCTGTGCACCCGTGTCGTGCAATGCCGCGGAGGTCAGAAGTGGGCTTCGGATTCCCCTGGAGCTGGAGTTCTCCTGGAGTTGGAGTTTCAGACGGTTCTCAGCCGCCATGTGGGTGCTGGGGATCGAACCCGGGTCCTCTGCAAGAGCGGTCGGCGCTCTTAACTGCTAGGCCATCTCTCCAGCACAGATGTCTTGGAACATTTTAAAAAGTGGTTAACAGCCATTTGTGTATTTCTTTCTTAATATAAAATTAACAGAGAACATAAAGAGCACTCCTAAACATATATCAGACGTTAACTACTAAAGTTTACTCCTGGAGAGATAATTGCTAGTTACATATATGATGATGTATCATAAGACATATTTTGGCAACTACAATTGAAGGGAACACATAACAACATACGAAAAAATAAAACCAATTAGTAAAAAAAATTCCAAAACAATAAAGCACTAGCAGTAAAACTTTAAAAAGACAAGAGAAAGATACAGGGACATGTATGGCACGGTGGGTGGGCATGCGAACTGAGGGTGGGTGGGAGGCGGAAAGAAAGGGAATATGTCTAAACGAACTAGAATAACTCTGTATGATAATACACAAAATGTCAATACAGTACATTAATTTATTGATTGCTTTCTTCTATATATGTTTTAAATTTTTTTATTTTTATTTTTAAAGAAGAAACACTTGAATCTTCACATCAGATCAACAAACAAAGGGAAATCAAATCCACATTACAAAGCCACAAGAAAAAATCAAACAGGAGGGAAAACCACCAAATAAGAAATCCCCTACAACACTATTAGTCCTCATAGAGACGACTCCCATATGAGATCTTTCTCGGAAGTAACCTAGCACATAATCTCTTAGATAGATAGACTAGATAGATAGATAGCTAGGAATAGATAGATTTCTCTAGAGGTAACTCAGGACCAGATCTCTCTCTCTCTCTCTATCTAGCTCTCTCTCTCTCTCTATATATCTACTATATATCTACTATTATATATATATCTATATATAATCATTGTGTATTCTGGGTTTTTTTTTTCTCTCTTTCTCTTATCCACACTGAGCAGGAAAGGGTTCCTTTTGCCTTCTGATCGTCCTGGAGAAGGGTCCTTTGCTCTCTGATCTTTCCTGGAGGTGGGTCCTTTTACTCTCTGATCCTCATGGAGGTGGGTCCTTTGTCTTGATCCATCCCGGAGCTGGGTCCTTTGCTCTCTGAATCACCCTGGAGTTGGGTCCTTGCTCTCGACCCATCCTGGTATGAAGGGTCCTTTGCTCTTGATCCATCCTGGAGGTGGGTCATTTGCTCTCTGATCCCTCCTGGAGCTGGGTCCTTGGCTCTCTGATCCATCCTTGGAGAAGGGTCCTTTTCTCTCTGGTCCATCTGGCGAAGGGTCATTTGCCCCTCTGGTCCATCCTGGCGTCAGGTCCTTTTGCTCTCTGATCCATCCTGGATGAAGGATCCTTCGCTCTCTGATCCATCCTGGAGGGTGTCCTTTGGTCTCTGATCCAACCTGTAGGCATGTCCTTTCCTCTATGATCCATCTTGGAGAAGGTTCTTTGGTGTCTGATCCATCCTGGAGGAGGGTCCTTTCTCTATGACCCATCCTGGAGAAGGGTTCCTTTGCTCTCGGATCCATCCTGGAGGTGGGTTCTTTCTCTGATCCATCTGAAGGAGGGTCCGTTGCTCTCTGCTCCCTCCTGGCG